>CANSNZ010000269.1:0-600000 GCA_947646795.1 Beta lomatogona
GGATCATCATATGGGGATGGGGTTAGGAATGATTGAAGAAGTTGGGAGTTTAAGGATGATGGAGGATGCACATTTTAGAAAGAAAATAATCTATTTCAAACAAAAAATAGGCTTCGTTAGAGATAAATTAGCTAATCCTATATGAATACTTAAATATTTGATATTTTATATATATCGATTTTGAATACAAGAAATGATTAATCTACCAATATAAGATTATGTGTGAATTTTTTTTTGAATGTACGCACTTAGACCTAGTGCATGCATGACTTTAACTACCTTGGTTCGAGCCTATGAAGACGACGTATCCCCGAATAGGAAATTAGATCGTCTCTTGTAGTTTAAGACTAAAAATGTACTAGGAATGAATGAAATGAAATGAGGAGCATATATGCACAAATGATTCTTATGCAAATGGACTCTTAAATGCTTATGAATTATGTTATATATGCAAGGAGTGTATGAATGGTGGACTTTATAATGAGTGAAATTAAAGCAATCTAATTACAGGGGAACCTAATCCACTTGTCCAAATTATCCGAATTTAGCAATGGAACATTTATTTAGGTCTTTCATTAGCAAAATAAGCATGTGCGGAGATGAAAGCATTAAAATATACAATCATGCATATGAATACGATGCGGAGCGGAGCAATCCGGAAAGCCTTGAAATATGAAATTCGAATGTAATTTGAATGTTGTTTGAATGAGTTTTTGAATTATGAATGTGTGTTGTTGTCTTAGGAGAATTGTATATTATGAAGTATATGGAGAAGAGTATGAAAAGCGTTTGTAGAAATCACATCATTTATAGGCAAAGGAACCGAAAAACGACACGAAGAGATAAGAAAAAGCTAGGCTCACGGGCCTCGCACCTCCGTAATAGCCTCACTTTTTAAGACGATGTCATTAAGATAAACGAGATACGTTAACATACTAAGCGGTACTTAATCAATTGCATCATTGAGGAATAAGAAAATTGTGAATAGCCCCTACATGAAGTTTGTCTGTGAATCTAAATATTATATGTTATTATGTGATTATGAATGCAAATTATGAGTTAAGATAAGTTATTAACGAATTACGTTAATAATGTTGAGCATTATTCTGAAATTTTGAGACTTTGAGCGTATTGTGTTCGAGATACTCTGTAATTATGATTTAAGGGTAAATGAGCCAAAATATCTTTATTAAGTTATAAGACATATTTTAAGGATTTAGTTTAAGTATAATGAAGAATTAGAGCTTAATTTCGCAGGTTAAGGATTAAGTAAAACCGGAAAATTCTAGAATGTTCTTAAGTTTGTGAAAAGACGATTTTGCCCTCATTACTAAAACCGAAATCACAAGCTTGCCATTACCCATCTTCTATATATATGTGACCAAGCCCCTAATTCATTTCATGAGATTCATTTCCACAAAAACACAACAAAAACACATCACATTCTTTCCTCCTTCCTCATGCCATTTCGGGCGAGTTTGTGTGGCCAGACTTGGCCAGCTTGATTCCTTTGAATTATTGCTTCAAATCTTACATGCAATTGCTTTCCTAGGTTCCTTAAGTTGTTCTTCATACTTGGGAAATCAATTTTTGAGGTTTCACATCAAGAGCATCAAAGAAAGTCGAGGAAGGTGAGATGTTCTGCCGAATTACAACACTTATGAGGTTTATAAGATTGAAACTTGATTACTTTGGGTTAATTGCTGAATTTTAAGTTATGAATATTTTAATTAAGGTCTTATGGAGTCGCTGGAGAAGATCTAAAAGTTGTTGAAAGAGATTTTATTCCTAAACACCGGAGTAAAGGTACACAAGCTCCACCACCTATACTTTATTTCTAGCTTTGATCTTGGAATTTGTTTGTGGAATTGTGAATACTTGGATTATTTTGCAATGTGTATAAAAATTTATTTGCATGTGTTTTCTTATGGAAGATATTGTGTTAAAAATCTCTTGCATGTCTAGTTCCCAAAGACTCTCGGAATAACCGAATAAGAAAGTCATTATCCATTCTCTTAAGCTATGCTGCCGTGACTTTCCCTGCCAAATATATTCCTTTTCCACTATTTTTTTGGCCTTTGTGTCTCTTGGAAATGGTAGATATTGAAAATTTATTGAATTTAGACCCGAAAATCACTCCATTTGGAGTTGTACATCAAAAGTTATGTTGTCCGGAAGTTGTTGTATGCATAACAAGTTTCCTCAAAAATTTATCAATCCTTGCTATATCTCGATTGCATTTTGGTTAAAGTTCTTGTTGTGGCTAAACTTCCATGATATTTCCTTGGAACATTTATGTCTTGCTTATTAAATAAACCTTTGCTTCATTTTCCTCATTAAACACGCTAGCCCCAATTCATGGAGTTAAAGAACACCTAAAACTCTATTTTTGCCTAGTTGTTTTTCGAGTTTAATAACCATGTTTATTTGGTTCATTAATTACCTTTAAATGTTGAGTATCTATTGAATGTATCCACTTATTTGTTTATCCGCCTAAACCTTAGCCAAGAATAAAAAGTTTCGATATAAATTCACACCTAAACCCCATATGTTGATATTAACACCGAAACTATGAAATTGATCATTTGAGTACTTGTGTGGCGTCGCCTTCTCATATATTTAAGAACCTCTTTGTGGAACCTATTCAAGTGCCATATCATGTCGACCACCTCATTAACCATTTTGGATAACCATGAAGTCGTTTCCGAAACCTTGTTATTAAGTCACTTCTCCAAAACTTGTTTTACGAAACTTGTTTTGATAAGTTAAAGTTTGTTATGATGGTTGAAATAATGATTATGGATAAGTATTTAAGTAAGTTATTTGAGCATAGTTATAAAAGTATAATTTCAGTATAAGTGTTTAAGTATAAGTATTTCAAAGATAAGTGTTTTTAGTACAAGTGTTGAGTATAAATATTTTTGTATGATTACAAGTTTTGTTTTATAAGGGGACGTGAACAACATTCGTAGAGCGGGTTTGCTCATTATGTGTTTGAGCGGGTATCGCTCCGCTATGTAGGGTCATGACCTAGAAGTCTTGTGACTAAAAATAAGAAAGGTGGGGAGACGTCCCTCAAAAGTCTGGAGTTGTGGCTCGGCTCCTGTCCATTCGTGTTCCTTCCTGGAGTTATGATATGTTTGTGATAAATATAAGATTATTATTTGTGTTATATATGGAGAATGATGTGCGATATCTTGAGATAATTCTTGGAATTTCTCCAAGATATGCAAAGTATTTTTATGGAAGTTTACGAGGAAAGAACCAACGTATTTCGAGCAATTATTATTAACGTATTTCCGAATAAGAATAAAAGTATCTCGTAAATTATGAGTTTATGCTTTGAGTATAAGAAAAGATTGCGTAATTTCAGCCACCTTATTATTTTGTAAACGGTGGGACTTGTGTACCAAACGTAGTCGACCTGTTTTGTTCTATGAACCTGTCTCCGTGGGGCGGACTCATCCCGTTTTGTAGGATTAGAGAATGTTCGAGCTAGCTCATGTGTGCGAATGTGAAGTCATGATCAATGTGTTTAGTCCGTCGCTATGAGATAATCTGTTTTTTGTTATAATGTTCCTCTAGAGAGTTAAACTTTTATTTTCGATTTGTAATCTATGTACTCGAATATATTGTAATAACTAATTTATTATAACTTATTTTCATAATAAGCTTGGATACTATGGGATTTCCTAATTTTTCCCTAATTTGGGAAGGTGCGCAAAATCGTGCTAACGTCTCTTTAATTAGGGCAAATTAACTCGTAATTATCGGTATTAGGTCTTTAATTAAGTCCGTTATTTGAAGGGGCGTTACTAAGTGGTATCAGAGCCAAGGTTTTCGAAATCTATATTTATGTATTTCTAATTTGCAAGTTTTGGAAACAATAAGATTGTTTAACAAGTATTTTCTTAAGAAAGGAAAATTAAAGCCAATTTCATATATATATATATATATATATATATATATATATATATTATATATATATATATATATATATATATATATATATATATATATATATATATATAAGTTTTCAAAACATTTGTGAATATATGTGTGTGATTATGTTTGTGCGATGTGACTTTATGTGTACGAATATGTATGTGAATGATATGAGATTTGGGTATAAATGGTTTTGAGTAGATTCCATTAAAGCTTAAGTGAGAATATGCTTATAAAAGGAGGACTCGACACCTAGTATATTGTCGATAAATGGTAAATGATGCGGTTGACCATGCTAGTTAGGCACTAGGTCACTGTCTAAGGATAGAAAGAGGTTATGGAGGCTTGTGATTTATGAGCCATGGGCTAGTTTTCATCAAGTCTAATAGAATCTGTTTAAATTGTATAGGACTAACGCAAGCGGTTAATGTTATGATGTAATTATGAACAATAAGGATAAGAGTTTGTTAAGGTTGAAAACGTTGTGGGAGAAACGAAGGTGAAGTGAATGATTCTTAGTCCGGGAGTGCCGGAGGAGGGGTTAGCCATACCTGCACAATTCTCACCATGGAACGATGTATGAAAATAAAACTCGTGGAGAGAAAGACGGAGTGGAAGATAATTAGTTGTATTAAAGCTTTGTGTTAGTATTTCTTTTATGAATGTAACTATAAATAAATTTATTGTGAAACTATGAGGACAAATTGGAACAAAGAGTGTATATATGAGGATGTAAACTCAAACTAGCTCCGTTGGTATTATTTAAGTAAGCTTTATTTTGCATTAAGCTAGTGGTGTAAATAGAGTGCTAGGAATTTATTGTTATGAGTTTATAAAGGAACGAGTATGGAGTTAGGAGTAATATGGACATGTTCAAACATTGAGAAGTACTACTGTAAGTTATGGATTAGAGATTAATATGGATAATGAGTGTAAGTAATTGGAATATAAGTTTCAAGTAGATAGCTAAATTTTGGTATATTTATGTATGACATGGTGATATAGGGTAAGATTTATTAACATACTAATAATAATTGTCGTAGACAATTTGTTAATATGGTCATCCAGAAGGTATGGGGGCGTAACTCCGAGAATATAGATATCATTTCGGTAATATAAGAATCAATATGAATGTGTACTAACCCTAATGGGGAGTTACAGATTGTGAGGGGGGAATGGACCAGGTTAAACTTATGGAGTCTAACAAGTACTTTGTGATTTGTTTTATAAATAACTTGTATACATCGAAGAACATGTGTTGTAGTTGGCTATGTTATGGGTTTGATTGTGAAATGAACTTGAATACGAATAAGTTATATGTTTCTCTTATATGTTTTGTAGTACGAAAATCGTTTTGGAATTTGAAAATTTGATATTACTTATTAGAGTGGAATCCGATATAATGGATTTGGCATATGATTTCCTCAAATACGTAAGTTAAAGATTGTGATGAAAAAAAAAGGTGGAAGTCGGGCTTTTGAGGAACTGAAACTCAAGAGAATTGGGTCTTATTCGACCTTGGGGAAGTCATATGATTGTGCTCTAGTGTAAGCGCGGACGGAAATTAAAAAAATGATCAAAGAACATTGAAGAAAAGGAAGATTTATTGACGGGGGAATCAAGAAGCGAAGATGGGACATGTCAAGGGGAAGTCGAAGATACACCCGAGTTGCAAGAGATTTCAAGTGATGTGGTTTCGGGGAAAAAAAAAAACATTGTAAAGCCTTAGGTAATTTGTTGTTGTTTGGGACTGCGCATTTATGTATCTCCGGCGCGTTTTTGTTAAACCCCATTATGACAATTTATATGTCTCGATGAGGTCGAGTTGTTGTAAATGATTATTTAGAGATTGTGTAGTTAAGATTGCAAGGGTCAAGGTTGCGGTGGGTTTGATATTTCTCGAATTAGAGTATTATAATATAATTTTGGAGGATGTCTTGGGCGAGAAAGAACCAGCAAAGATAGTATATATATAGGGGGTGTGTCGTTTCGTCAAGCTCGGAAGAACGAGAGCAAGGTGATAAATGGAAATGTATTACGGAAGGTATTGATTACATAATTCAAATAGTAGAGAATCATAAGGAAGTAATGGAGGATAGAAGGAACTTCGGTAGTTGATGAATCCCCGGATGTATTATCCGAGAATTTGCGAGCGTTGCGATTATATAAGGTGATCGATTTTTATATATGATCGGTGGCGGGGACCACACCTACTTTTAAAGCCAAGATGATCGGGTCAATGACGTAGATAGAATAATAGTGCAAAAAAAGATTATATTCGACCAATGTTTCTAACAGGGAGATGAATCAATGAAATTATGTGAAGATAATCAGTTGACTAATAAGATTACATTTATGAATAGCAATTTCTAATCTCGAATAGATGATTCATGCGATCAATTAAAAGGAGTTGGGTTGTTTGAAAGTAGATCTAAGATAAGGGATATTACTAAATGCACGCAGTAAGGGAAAATATTTCGAATATAACATTTAGGATGGGTTATGGTCACTATGAGTTGTGAAAACATCGATCGAGCTTAGTAATGCACCAAGTAGCGTTCGTAAATACAATGTAGTGATATTTTAAGTCTTGTTCGACTAAATTATGACAATTCTTGTAGATGATATTTTGGTATATTTAAAGAACCAGGAAGTGCGTCTTAAGAAGTATTAAGGACGGAATAGAGTTCGAGTGGTCGGTAAATGGCGCGGATTTTTTTCCGAAGTTGAAGAAAAGGTTAACCAATGCCTAGTTCTAGTTTCGCCTTCGGGGATAGAAGGACTTAAAGTGTATCGCCATGTTTCTCGGGAAAGTTTGGCATGTATATTGTAGCATCGGCGAGCGACACTGAGCCTCTATGTAGTTAAAGCCATGAGAAAATTACTTTGAGCATGATGCGGAATGGAAGCTAAGGAATTTACCTTAAAGGTTTTATTAAATTAAATAACTTGAAAGGTGTATACTAATCATAAATACATAAGGTATATCTTTATTTGGGAAGAGACGAAAGTTAGATAGTGAAGGTAGCTAGAATTGCCCAAAGATTATTATATAGACATTTAGTGCCGTCGAGGAAGATAGATGGGGTAGTAGATGCTTTGAACAAGAAAACCTCAACAGGAAATGATGTCATCATTTCGATATCATAGGAGTTATATAAAGAGTAATGCAATTGGAGTTGAATGTAGGTAAGGAAGGAGATCTACAAGGAGAACTAAATGTTTTGTGATAAAAGTATTCCTTTTGAGAAAACTTGATCTAAGTACAGTGCAATTTAAGTTTACCAAGGAACTAAGGTCAAAGATAGAAAAAAATAAGATAATAGATTTCCAAGTATATGATTGTGGAAGCCTACATATACATAGGAAAATGAGTGTACCGATAATTCAAAGCTAAAAAACAAAAAAAAACAGGATTATGAGGGAGGCGCTTAGCGGGGCGTACTCGAGTTCATCATTAAAGGGGCGTGATGATTCGAATATAAAGAGGCATTCTTGATGAAGAGAGTTGAATTAAGATGTGCCGCAATATGTCGCATAATACTTAAATTGCCAAGAAAGGAAGTGTGAAGGGAGAAGTGGCATGAGCAAATAGGGTGTTTTATCAAATGTTGAAAGATATCTGTAAGCTTATGTATTAGAATTTAAGGGTTCATGGAGAGGTATCTTATCATGGACGGAATTCTTCTATAGCAAAAGCTAACAATCGAGTATAACTTCGTATAAAGCTACGTGTGGGGATAAAGGTCAAACACTTATCTGTTGGGATGACGTGAGCCCGAAATTCCCATAAGGCCTACAAGATCGTGAGACTAAGAAGCGAGTGCAAGAAATTCGAGGAAAAAATGGAGATACTTCGGGTTATAGGTATTTAACCTTTGTTTCAATAACTATTATGGTTAATTTTAAAATACTTAGAAGTGTTATTTGTCATAATAATGATTGTCACATTTGGTTGTTAATTGCCATCATACATTCCGATATGTTCTATATGGATTGTTCCCTTTTAAGAGACTTAAAGAGAACAAACTTAAGTTCTGCGATTTGTTGCACTAAATGGTTACGGCAATCAAATCTGTTAATGGATTTGTAACTCATGTTCTCCTCTAGATTGTTGGAAGAAGTTGTATGATATTCTTACCTTAAGAGATTTGGGTATATGTTATAAAAGTTTTGAAACTTAGGGTTATGAATTTTGGAGTTATGAATATGTGTAATTAAGAATTAAGTAATGTTACATTAAGACTCTTGATAAAAAGAAAAGTATTACAAGGCCGAGCATTATTTTAGCCAAGGAACTAAGAACCGACCATGGAATAGGAAGATCAACATGTGCGAACAAATTAGATACGCGAAATAGATATCCTAAGTATTCTAAGGTACGATATAAGTTTCGGGACAAAACTTCTTTAAGGGAGGTAGAGTGTGATAGCCTCACTTTTTTAAGACGATATCATTAAGATAAACGAGATACGTTAACATACTAATCAGTACTTAATCAATTGCATCATTGAGGAATAAGAAAATTGTGAATAGCCCCTATATGAAGTTTGTCCGTGAATCTAAATATTATATGTTATTATGTGATTATGAATGCAAATTATGAGCTAAGATAAGTTATTAGCAATTACGTTAATAATGTTGAGCATTATTCGAAATTTTGAGACATTGAGCGTATTGTGTTTGAGATACTACGTAATTATGATTTAAGGGCTAAATGAGCCAAAATATATTTATGAAGTTATAAGAATAATTTTAAGGATTCGGTTTAAGTATAATGAAGGATTAGAGCTTAATTACGAGAGGGTTAAGGACTAAGTAAAATCGAGAATATTACGGAATGTTCTTAAGTATGTGAAAAGGCGATTTTGCCCTCATTACTAAACCGACATCACCAGCTTGCCATTACCCATCTTCTATATATATGTGACCAAGCCCCTAATTTATTTCATGAGATTCATTTCACAAAAACACAACAAAAACACATCACATTCTTTCCTCCTTCCTCGCGCCATTTGGCGAGTTTGTGGCTGCACTTGGACGGCTTGTTTCCTTTGAATTCTTGCTTCAAATCTTACATGCAATTGCTTTCCTAGGTTCCTCAAGTTGTTCTTCGTCTTGGGCAATCAATAGTTTTGAGGTTTCACATCAATAGCATTAAGGAAAGTCAAGGAAGGTGAGATGTTCTTTGAATTACAACACTTATGAGGTTTATAAGATTGAAACTTGATTACTTTGGGTTAATTGCTGAATTTTACGTTATGAATATTTTAATTAAGGTCTTATGGAGTTGCTGGAGAAGATCTAAAAGTTGTTGAAAGAGATTTGATTCCTAAACACCGAGTAAGGTACACAAGCTCCACCACCTAATTAAACTTTTTTTCTAGCTTTGATAATGGAATTTGTTTGTGGAATTGTGAATACTTGGATTATTTTGGAATGTGTATAAAAATTTATTTGCATGTGTTTTCTTATGTAAGATATTGTGTTAAAAATCTCTTGCATGTCAAGTTCCCTAAGACTCTCGGAATAACAGAATAAGAAAGTGATTATCCATTCTCTTGAGCTATCTTTGCCGTGACTTTTCCTGCCAAATATATTCCTTTTCCACTCTTTTTTTGGCCTTTGTGTCTCTTTTAAATGGTATATATTGAAAATTTATTGAATTTAGACCCAAAAATCACTCCATTTGGAGTTGTACATCAAAAGTTATGTTGGCATAACAAGTTTCCTCAAAAATTTATCAATCCTTGCTATATCTCGATGTCATTTTGATTAAAGATCTTGTTGTGGCTAAACTTCCATGATATTTCCTTGGAACATTTATGTCTTGATTATCAAATAAACCTTTGCTTCATTTTCCTCATTAAACACGCAACCTCGATTCATGGAGTAAAAGAACACCTAAAACTCTATTTTTGCCTAGTTGTTTTTTGAGTTAAATAACCATGTTTCTTTGGTTCATTAATTACCTTTAAATGTTGAGTACCTACTGAATGTATCCACTTATTTTTTTATCTACCGAAACCTTAGCCAAGCATAAAAAGTTTTGATATAACACCTAAACCCCATATGTTGATATTAACACCGAAACTATGAAATTGATCATTTGAGTACTTGTGTGGCATCGCCTTCTCATATATTTAAGAACCTCTTTGTGGAACCTATTCAGTTTGCCATATCATGTCGACCACCTCATTAACCATTTTGGATAACCATGAAGTCGTTTCCGAAACCTTGTTATTAAGTCACTTCTCCAAAAGTAGTGGAACTTGACATAGCAAGCTTGTTTCTGAAACTTGTTTTGATAAGTTAAAGTTTGTTATGATGGATAAGTATTTAAGTAAGTTATTTGAGTATAGTTATAAAAGTAGAAGTATTCCAGTATAAGTGTTTAAGTATAAGTATTTCAACATAAGTATTTTAGTGCAAGTGTTGAGTATAAATATTTTTGTATGATTACAAGTTTTGCTTTATAAGGGGAAGTGAACAACATTTGTAGTGCGGGGTTGCTCATTATGTGTTTGGAGCGGGTATTACTCGTTATGTAGGGTCATGACCTAGAAGTCTTGCAAGCGAGAAAATAAGAAAGGTGGGGAGACGTCCTTCAAAGTGCGGAGTTGTGACCTAGCCCTCTCCATTCGTGTTTCTTCCCTGGAGTTATGCTATGTTTGTGATAAGTATAAGATTATTATTTGTGTTATATATGGAGAATGATGTGTGATATCTTGAGATAATTCTTGGAATTTCTCCAGTATATGCAAAGTATTTTCTTATGGAAGTTTACGAGGAAAGAACCGACATATTTCCGAGCAACTATTAACGTAGTTCGAATAAGAATAATAGTATCTCGTATATTATGAGTTTACGCTTTGAGCATAAGAAAAGATTGCGTAATTTCGGGCACCTTATTATTTTGTAATCGGTGGGACTTGTGTACTAGCGTAAGGCGACCTATAACAAGTTTCCTCAAAAATTTATCAATCCTTGCGAATGTGAAGTCATGATCAATGTGTTTAGTCATTTTGCTATGAGATAATTTGTTTTATATAATGTTCCTTGGCGGGTTAAACTTGTATTTTCGATTTGTAATCTATGTACTCGGAACATATTGTAATAACTAATTTATTATAACTTATTTTCATAATAAGCTTGGATACTATGGGATTTCCTAATTTTTCCCTAGCAGGGAAGGTGCGAAAATTCGCCCTAACAGTCTCTTTAATTAGCGATTAACTTCGTAATTATCGGTATTAGGTCTTTAATTAAGCTGCTATTTGAAGCGGGTATTACGGCCTCGGGCATGGCTCTTGCCTCTAGTGCATACGCTTCGCGTTTCTAATTTTTGTAAGCGGCATCGACGTGGTGTCAACGCACCGGCATGCACTTGGCCGCAACGCAGTCTGTGCATTTTTTATCGTTTTAAGGTTATTTTTTATCTTCGTTGAAATTTTATAAAATCCGAAATCAACTATCTTTAGGGAAAAAATCTTATTTTCGAAATATCATTAGAAAATAATTATCAAGAATAATTTTTGGGAATATTAAAAATATAATTGATTATCAGGAATAATTAATTCGACCATTAAAATTGAGATTGGATTTAACAAATAGACTTTATATTTTCAAAAAGCTTTAGGGCTTAGCTCGTTTGATTGTTTTTCCTTTGGACCAGATCAATTAGGATGACGGTATATTTCATCATTGGGTATTCAATGGAGAGACACGATTTTGTGTCTACGGTATGACAATGCTTTGATTATTCGGTTTATTCAACAAAAGTTATGGTTAAAGGAATTAATGAATTGTTTGTCATTTTTATAAATTAAAATAAAAGAGGTTCCATTGATGTTGTGGTGTGTACTTTGCTTTGATTAATGATAAAACATTGACCAAACTATGAAAGAGAATGAGTAATAAAACTATGTATTAGTGCATGTCTAGGGTATGGAACAATGTGGGATGGAGTTCATGGTAGCACATGACTTTTCTAAGAGTCATATGATAAACATGACCTTTTTCTTATTTGGTCGATATCTTGAAGTTTGGTTTTTATAGCTTTGGATTGCGATTAATGTCTGCCATGTTTGTTTAGACGTTTGAGGATGGATCAACTCATTCATAGCTTACTATAATTAACTATTAATCAATAGTGAGTTAGGAGTAGAGACAAATAATTAACTAATGTCAAATGAATATTAATTGCCTGCTTTGCTTGTTACTAGTTTATTTCTTTGTAATATCATGATAGGTTGTTTATACTTATCATTTATGTACTCAACATTGCTGATTACGTCCTTTTACTTATGATCATGACTTATGTCATATTGGTCTATTGGTAATCCATCTTTACTTTTGTATTGTATGCAAATAGTCACTCGTAGCTGAATGGTCATTCAACCATTTAAGGGTTGAAGTCTTGAAGATCATGATGCATTTTTGGGGAATGTGGAAGTGTGACAAATTCTTATTGTTTAAATTATATATTGGTTGTGTGGTTCCGATGAATAAATTTTTTGGGTTTGGGTTGGACTTTTGGAGTTGATTTTATAATTGACTTGGGTTTAAGGGCCTTAATGGTTCAAAATTGTAACGAGTTATTTATAGACTTTTAATAATGGTCGGAAGTGCTTCGGTATTTATTTTCCGCTATAATAATCTGAATAAGCCTCTTGTTTCACACTTGGTGTTAACACGATAATAATTTTATATTCTTTTTGTCAAAAAGTTGACACATGTCGTGTCTCCCCATTTCGCACCCTATGATGACCAATACCTCCGCATTGGTCGGATCGAGGAAAGAATAAAGAACGAGTCTAAAATATAATGTTTTAAGCCCAAATCCATTTTCTAACTCGTTTTATTAACACATTTCGAAACCCTTTTAATAATTAGTTTTACTAAATCCACTTTCTAAAACGTTTTAAAATAATTTTTTAAAGCCCATCTTTGAAAACCCTTTAAAAATAGTTTTATGAAAGCCCATTTTTTAAAACACCTTTTTTAGCCCATTTTAATTAATAGAATTAATTAATTTTATTGATTAGTTTTATTTATAAAAATATCTTTTACAAAAAATAATCTTTTACGAAACTGTTTTTAAATATCTTTTATCTAACTCTTTTCTAAAATCTTTTATGATAACAATTTTCTAGAGACCTATTAACTCTTATAAACCTATTGTAACTCAACTACCTAAACCACCCTAAACCTATATAATACATTTACCTTCATAAATCTCACGGCAGCTCTCAAAAAACACAAACCCACGGCATACTCTCATAATATCTCGGCAAACTCACCTTACTCCATACAACTCCCACGGCCAACACAGCAACAATAATCACCGACTCATCCATCATCAACCTACACTCCGTCTCACACGCCACTTTTCTTATCATCATCACATAATTCATCATCTCACCAAACAGTCTAAATCATCATCCTCCTACAGTACACATATCATCAACCACCAAAATTCCTCACCTTAATTAAATATTACCTGTTGACCTTAGCCCACAATAAATATCATCTAAATCTCATCACTTACATCTTTAACCCTCCGCACCAATTCACTCTAATCATCCTCACACAAGAGTAATTCGACGCTAACTATCATCCACGCAGCCAGTTTGCTACAATTACAAAAATCAAGTAAAAGTAAGTCGTCAGTTTGGTTGACGCAAACGCAACATATTTCACAAAACACAAATCTTTTTTTAAAGACTCGTACAATTCAATTTTCCAAAATCCGTACAAATCAGCGGCCGAACGAGTGGTATAATTTCGGGGGTCATTAAATTAACTACGCTTTATTTATTTTTATTATTTTCTTGAAGATGTAGGTTATTAATATATTCTTTGCGTTGTAAGTATTGTATATATTATCTTAACTCCATGCAATACTTTATTTTCATATTTTTATTTATTTTTATGAACATATTATCTTTCATGCCTGATTGCAATATTTATTACCTTGTATTTATTGTTAATCATGACCTAAATAAATGTTCTAATAAATTCAGATAATTTGGACAACCTGCTAGGAACCCAGTAGTCTGATTGCTTAATAACTTGTCACTTAAATTAATCTTTTATGAGTTTCCTGAACCCATCTAGATTAATTATTTTAGGGTGCTTTAAAAGGTTGTTTGATTATTCTATTGCATAAAATCTGTTGTGAATCGTTATTTAGTAGAGGCCAACAATGGGCAACCTACCCCGAACTCACTTTTTGGTTCCGACCATCTATGGAGTCATGACGGAGAAATCTACATTGGATAAGTCCACAAGATGTCTCTTCGTTTCAATATCCGATTAGGTTTATGATTCTTCCTTTAAAGAATTGTTGGCGACTTCAAAACGAATTTCAAATAAAACCTTAACAATGGGGTACTCAAATAAACGTGCTCACACCGCGTGTAGGCATTAAAGGAATATATTGAAAATCCACGCCTGCAATTTGGTGACTTCACTGGGGAGGATTTTAAAAAAATATATTTTTTTAAAATGAGTGGGTGATACTTGTAAAATACGATTCATTCTTTTTTTATGCCTTAGAATAATATACTATTTCGCATGTGCATGGCTATTGTTCAGCCACCATAAAGACAATATACCTTGCCTCATTAACACATGTATGTTCTATGTGTAAGGTCACCCCGGGGGTTTGCGCTTTGTCCTTCCAAAAGCTTACGAGCGATAGTGTTGGATCTTAGGCATAAGCGGACCTACCCAACCATGGCATTTTTCTCTTGTTCCTGACTTGAGAGGCCGGAGTGCGTCTTACACGTGGCCACCTCTTTAAGCAGGAGTACGAAGCGTGGGATCAATCACTTAGTCATGGATCCTTTTCAGCCTTAACCTAAAACTGACCATAGTTGAACGTAGAACTGGACTTTAGGTTGAGAACTTTGCATATTATTACCTTAATTGTGCATATTTGGGTCTTTGCGTGTGTTTAATTGCTATATGTTGCGTAAATTTTTAGAACTAAAGTCATCAAGTGAATTTATGTTATTAAAAAAGCAAAAGCGGACTTTTGTATTGCTTGCGCGTCACGCAGTAGTTATGCGAGTGGCGCAGCATGCCAGCGTCGGACGCAAGCAATTCGCGCACAGCGTCTCTTCCTTTCTGCGTCCAGCGCTTCAATCTTGCGTGAGGCGTAGTGGCTGCTCGGCCACAAATTTCGTCCCGGCGACATGATGTATGCGTCTAGTGCATCTAGACCATTTGTTGTCTTTTTGAATCTTAATTTAGTTTCGTTGCCAACTTCCTATTATCCCCATCCTTTACCATACTTTATCTCCTATCTTTTTCAAAATCCCATCCCATCTTCGATCTCTTATCTACTTCAAAAATTCTATCTCCACCTTTTTTTCAAAAAAATCTCTCCACCTTTTTTTTCAAAAAAATATCTCTCCACCTTTTTCCTATTTATTTCAAAATTTCTATCTTCATCTTTTTCCGAAATTATATCTTCCATCCTTTTTGAAATTTCATCCTCATCTTTTTTTTTTTTCGAAAAATTATTCTCTTATTTTTTTCAAAATTTCATCCCGTCTCTTATCCCGTATCTCTTTCAAAAATCCATCCTTTCATGTATATTATCCATCCTTTCGGTTTACATCATCTAGGATTCCTTTTAGTGTCCATCTTGTTGTAAAAGTCTCGTCCACCTAGCTAAGCGCACTAGAAGTCCGTCTAACCCAAATGTCTAGATTCATCCGGTTTCACTCCATTTAGAGTTCTTAACCTTGTCTAACTCTATTCATGTTAGGAGTCTTCATTCGCTCGAGTCCCATCCATTTTAGGAGCCTAAATCCATTAGAATTTTGTCCACCTTAGGAGTCTAAATCCATTAGAACTCAGTCCATTTTAGGAGTCTAGGTCCAATAGAATTTCATGCATATTAGGGGTCTAGCATACTCGAAAGTTTGTCGAATTTAGAATTCGAACGTCATTAGAAGTCTATCAAGTCTAGGATTCCGAAGTCATTAGAATTGCAAATCAATTAGGACGGTATTCATATCGAGTCCCGTTGCGGTCCGATTGCCTTTGCAAAGTCCATCGTTCATACACTACATGTATAACTAGAGTTCATAGGCATATAGGAGTCACGGTACATCTATACTCTCCATTTCATGCATTCGCGTTTAGTAGTCCTAAACTACAAGTGATCGATTCCCTTAATTGGGATATGTAGGCAGCCTTTACGGGTTCGAACACATAGATTGAGTCATGCACACATGCATTAGGTCTAGGTGCATCCAAAAACAAATCACAATGCATTTAGGATATTCGGATTCGTTCCTAGAAGCTCAACTCTTTTAAAACAAACATACATTCTCCCATTCCATTCATTTCTCTCCATCATCACTCCATCTTTAGTCTCCTGTTTGGATGATCCATTGTAGGAAATACGAAATATGTCAAGAACACCTCAAGAACAAATTGATGACTTGAAGGGAATACGGGTAGATCTTTATAGCACGTGTCATCGGACTAGAGCACACTCCCTGTTATTCAAGAGAATCGTAATGCAAATATACAATAAGATGCTTATTGCAAATACCATAGAAGCAATGGACATAAGATTGCTTCACCTGCTACAAGTTAAAAGAGCTTATCCAAGATATGATATAGACGATGAGAGGCTTACGGTCTCTCTTTTGTTGCAAAAATGCGGAAGACGATGACCTCGATGTCATACAAATAGACATATAAGCCCGATCGATCATTAAAGCGTTTGGACTCGCTTAGGTCCAATCAACGCGAAAAAAAATACACTTCTTCTCTTTTCATTTAGAAAGAGAACTCATGAAAGATTGAAGCAATGAAGTTGTCTCGTCACGTGACGTAGGAGTCCAGGACTTAGGATTTCATTTTTGTTTCATCTCTCTAATTTTTCCCGGATCTAATATAGGATTTTCCCTCTTATTGCATGTACTCATAATTTTCAATCAATAAATGAGTATTTCTTTTCTAACCTTGCACTAATGAGCATCAATGAAAATCACGATTGTCGCTTTAAAAGCAATGAACAAGCTGGCATATATAAAGAGGCATTCCTACCATCCCCATGACAATTTCTCCAATCCTTATCAAGCATAATCATCCCCCTCCATTTAACCTACCTCATTGGGAAGTACATTTGACAATAATTCAATATAAAGAGCAACAAAAAAAAAATCAAAGCAAAAAAATAAAAAGCAAAAGCAAAAAAAAAATGATACAAATAAGTGCAAAATATATATAATAAAAAAAGAGAACTGTTGCAAATAAGCCCAGCAATAGCTTTGTCGAAAGTAATTTCTTTTCAAAACCTTAAACCTTCGATTCTAAACCTCCAACTTCAAATCTTACGTGATAAACCTTCTTAACAACCCACAATCACATTTCATTTCAATAAGCCACAAAAGACAAACCAAAGCCCGCTAGGTCGAAAACTCGTAAGGGCGACTTAGGCAAAAGTCGGTGCACCTTCTCATTCACTAGCTTTGAATTACAAATGGTCGATTCTCGCTAAAGATACATAGGAAACCCGACCACGAGGTTCAATTGCTTTAAACCAAACCAAACATACATCATTATCCACCCTTGCTAAAGACCTCTTACAATTCAATGCTTAATTCATTGCAAATGGCTCCAAAGCAAAATGCTCGACCACCATTAAATGCTAAAAGCTACGGCGGCTTGATTTCGTCATGGATACGTAGGCAACCTCTTTTGAGGCCCGACCATTTTAATTCAAAACATATTTTTTAAGGCTCGCCTAGGCCCATGAGAAAAGCACGATCGCCTAAAAATCATGAATTTTCAATGCTCATCCCTACCCTTAGAACTAGGCGGGATTTGAACCTGCATCATTAGCCTACCTTATTGCATGAGTCAATTCATTATGGCTCCGTTCTCTTCTAATTCTTATCCCTTGCCGTTTTCTTAGCCACATTATCGCTTCTAAGCCAACCTTAGCATAACCTTTCAACACTCGGGCGCAATGACCGCGCCTCATCTTTCGAGTGTTTCTTTCTTTGGCCTTTCTTGTCTTCTCACCTTAGGAACCCTATATGGAATCTTTTGTCGAAACTTTCACTAAGTGTGACGAGATATCTTCAAAATCAAGCAATCAAGCTGAATACTTCATCAACTCAATCTTCTTGGGGGCTTTATCCTTTGGTCCACCACAGGAAAATCATAGTCTCCAAGTCCGAACCTATGGTGATAAGGACTTCATTACGAGTCCATAAATGAAATCTTGGGTTTTAAAACCCACACGGATACAACATCACATCTATTATTTATGGGCTCGCTTAGGCCCTTGGCTTACAAAACTCGAAGCATATACAACTCAAGCGCTACAAAAGCTCGTTCTATAACGTATTTCAAATCCAACATAGTCGATTAAGCTGAATAGATTATCCTTGGGCTCAATGTGTACCTTGATAAGGATTTCATTACAAGTCGATACAAAAGATTGTGGGCTCTAGACCCGTACGAGAACCTAAGCTGTTTTATGGGCTCACTTAGGCCCATAACAACTTCAACACATTTCGAATTAAACCCAACTTACATGGATCATCCTTGGGGGCTTCCCCTTTCTTCTATTTCAAAAACGGTTTTCTAAAACGAAAATTTGAGCTTCTAATGAAACGATCAAAGCGCCGTATCATATCATATGCATTAGTGTCATAATTCTGCATTTGCATCTCGCATTATACAAACACTATGTCAATCATTGCATGCATCCTTCATCCGTAGCCATAGGATCCAAGCATCAATCATCGAGTCACACATACACACACATATTATACACATTGCGGTCTAGTGCCACATAGTTGCAAACTTACACTATATCCTCATAGTTTAGGTCATCGGTATATCCTATCCCTTCTCGCTTTTTAGCGAATGAACTTTCGCAACTTATATTTATCGCTTTTTTGCGAATGAACTTTCCATGAGTTATATTTTTTGCTTTTTAGCTAATGAACTTTTCGCGAGTTATTATTTCTCGCTTTTTAGCGAATGAACTTTAAGTAAGTTATATTTCTCGTTGTTGAGCGAATGAACTTTTCGCAAGTTATTCTTTCTCGCTTTGAGCGAATAAACTTTTCTCAAGTTATTCCTATTCTAATTGCTTTTAACCCAAATCAATCTACCTCGAATAATCCCTTTCGTGCTAATAAACTTTTTGTAAGTTGTTCTTTTCTTCCTCGCTTTTATGCAAATGAACTTTTCGTAAGTTATGCTTTTCTTCCTCGCTTTAAGCGAATGAACTTTTTAGTAGGTTATACATTTTTTTCTCACTTTTAAGCAAATGAACTTTTCGAAAGTTACTCCTTTCTGTTTGCATGCTTGTGTTCATTGCATTTAACGGGTATCAAACCGTCGATAACGGCACACAAGCTGTTAGGTTTGCGGACCACTTTCAATCAACTACACTATTTGTCATGGGCCGGTCGGCAAACGGCTCGGCCCTATGGAGTAGGATACAAATACTCTACACTATTTGTCATGGAGCGGGTCGGCAAACGGCTCGGCTGTGGAGTGGGATACAAATACTCTACACTATTTGTCTTGGAGCGGGACAACCAACGGCTCACCTTTGTGGAGCGAGATACAAATGCTCTACAACATCTATTTCACATCCACATATCATTTCATTTTTGCAAATTTACGATTATTTTGCAAATATGTTTCACATATGGTTGTTCTGAAACTTTTGCTTGTTTTGCGGAGTGCGGCGTTAAAGAGTGATTTTGGATTGAATCATTCTTCGTCCCGACACGTATTCTTTGACTTTCGATTTTACAAACCTCAGACAAAGTGGGGGCTTCTGTAGACACATAATCGTGTCTCCCCATTTAGCACCTTATGTTGACTAATACCCTGCTCCAATTGGTCCGGATCGAGGAAAATATAAAGAACGAGTCTAAAATGAAATATTTTAAGCCCAAATCCATTTTCTAACTCATTTTATTAACACATTTCCGAAACCCTTTTTATAATTAGTTTTACTAAACCCACTTTCTAAAACGTTTTAAAATAACTTTTAAAGCCCGTCTTCGAAAACCCTTTTAAAATAGTTTTATGAAAGCCCATTTTTTAAAACACCTTTTTTTAGCCCATTTTAATTAATATAACTAATTAATTTTATTGATTAGTTTTATTAATAAAAATATCTTTTACAAAAAATAATCTTTTCCCAAAGCTGTTTTTAAATATCTTTTATCTAACTCTTTTCTAAAATCTTTTATGATAACAATTTTTTAGAGACCTATTAACTCTTATAAACCTATTTAACTCAACTACCTAAACCACCCTAAACCTATATAATACATTTACCTTCATAAATCTCACGGCAGCTCTCAAAAACACAAACCCACGGCATACTCTCGTAATCTCTCGGCAAACTCACCTTACTCCATACAACTCCCACGGCCAACACAACAACAATAATCACCGGCTCATCCATCATCAACCTACACTCCATCTCACACGCCACTTCTCTTATCATCATCACATAATTCATCATCTCACCAAACAATCTAAATCATCATTCTCCTACAGCACACATATCATCAACCACCAAAATTCCTCACCTTAATTAAATAATACCCGTAAACCTTAGCCCACAATAAATATCATCTAACTCTCATCACTTACATCTTTAACCCTCCGCACCAATTCACTCTAATCTTCCTCACACAAGAGTAATTCGACGCTAACTATCATCCACGCAGCCAGTTTGCTACAATTACAAAAATCAAGTAAAAGTAAGTCGTCAGTTTGGTTGACGCAAATGCAACATATTTCACAAAACACAAATCTTTTTTTAAAGACTCGTACATTTCAATTTTCCGAGATCGCACAAATCAACGACCGCGGATGGTGGTATAATTTCGAGGGTCAACAAAATTAACTACCTTTATTTTATTGCTTTATTTATTTTATTATTTTCTTGAAGTTCTTAACATTCTATTCGTGATGTAGGTTATTAATATTAACTTGCGATGTAAGTATTGTATATATTATACTAACTCTATCCCTGCAGCATTTTATTTTCATATTTTTATTTATTTTTATGAACATATTATTTTTCATGCCTGATTGCAATATTTATTACCTTGTATTTATTGTTAATTAAGACCTAAATAAATGTTCTAAGTAATTCAGATTATTTGGACAACCTGCTAGGAACCCAGTAATCTGATTGCTTAATAACTTGTCACTAAAATTAGTCTTTTATGAGTTTCCTGAACCCATCTAGATTAATTATTTTAGGGTGCTTTAAAATGTTGTTTGATTATTCTATTGCATAAAATCTGCTATGAATCGTTATTTAGTAGAGGCCAGCAATGGGCAATATAGTTCCTATATTGTACCCTCACCCCAAACTCACTTTTTGGTTCCTGACCATCTATGGAGTCATGACGGGGAAATCTACATTGGATAAGTCCTTAAGATGTCCCTTCCGTTTTAATATCCAATTAGGTTTATGATTCTTCCTTTAATGAATTGTTGGCGACTTCAAAACGAATTTCAATTAAAACCTTAACAATGGGGTAGTCAAATAAATGCGCTCACACCACATGTAGGCATTAAAGGAATTAAAAATTCACGCCTACAGTACTACATTTGAAGTTCAAAAAACCAACTTTTAGCATTATTAACTTCTTTTGGTTGCGATAATTATTTGGTAGAATATGATTGATGCAATCTAATATGTTATTAAATTTAGTAGATGTCATTTATTTAGGTAGATAAGGTTCATGATCTAATATGTACACTTACCGAGTTTAGTAGTTTATTAGTTTTTCTTTCAAATGCTCAATTGTATAGGTAACAATTTTATATGCCTAGAATACGATAGTTTGTTTATTGTAAAAAAAACTAGTTGGTTGCTTGGGTGATGCCCCTATCATTTATCAATATGAATTTGAAGTATTAAATCAAACACTTGAGAGAAATGGAAGTTATAGGCATTGGATTGTGCTCAGGAAATGATCTTATAGTTTCTTTTAAATTTGGAAAAATTAAGCGTAGCAGTCCCAACTTTGGACTTTCCGCCATTTTCGAGTCTCAACTTTTGATTATTTCTTCTTACTCTCAAATATTGCTCATGGTTTACAAAAATGGTCCAAGTTAACTAGTCACTTGTCAACTTTGTTAAATTTTCTTTTCATTTTTTTGTTTTATTTTCCACCAAAACATATCCTTGCTCTTCTTCCTCCTCTTCAATTCCACCTCCCTCTTCTTCCTCCTCCCACATGACCTCTTCTTCACCCTCGGCTCCTCCGATCCGCCTTTTTCTCGCCAGTGTTGCTTGGTCTGCTAGAGTTCCCGCCAACACTACAAATGTTGTTACTATTGCTCCATCGATATTGCCTTGCTTATTATTTTTTTCTCTCCTCTATTCTTGTTCTACTTGTAAGCTTCCTACTAATGTTGCCTTGCGAGTGTTGCTCCCTATTGCTATTGGGCGTGGTTGGTGCTTATGTTCCTCCGCCATAGGGACATCTTCACTTTGTCTTATGTCTTGTTCTCATTTGTTATGATGTGGGTTTATGGGAGCTCCGGGCGCCATCCTCTCTTTAATGAAGGTACAACTAAATCTGCTCCCCAACATTTTGCGATAGAAGCCCATCAATGCAGAATTCAAATAAACATCCATATCAAAAACTCTCTTAATCAAAGAAGCATGAACTTCAACCCTCAACCACTTATTCATCAAATTGCACAAAATTTTCAATAAAACAGCAAATCGAACTCACTCCATTTCTATATATGTAAATCACTCGAATCCTCAAGAATTTGGACTATGTTTCCTCTAAAACTCTATAATTTCCTCAAAAAATGATCTCTGTATCATAAAATTTCTCCAAAAATCCATTAAAAATCATCACAACTGACTTAAAATCTTGAAATTACAAGTAAGAAGTGATCAATTCCACAATGAAAGCATATGAATTCACCATTTTAGGCAATTTTATCACATGGGCATGCACTTGTTTAATTAATTAAAAATATTGATCTTTCCAGGTTCATCAAAGTAATTAGATATATGAAGTAAATGTGAATATGAGAGAGAAAGAGAGGAACCTTTGGACTTTCAACTGTGCCATTGCCAATACCTCCAACGAAATAAAATGTGATTCTAGGATGCTTCAAAATGAAGAAAAGGTTTGAAGTCAAGGAGAAATGAAGCAGTGATGATTTTTGGATATTAAATACCACTGTAATGTCGTTTTTCACTTTTTATTACCAAGATTTTTTTTACTTTCACTTCCGTCCTAATTTTTGGTTATTGTGCTGAGAGGTTCATCTAATGTTGATGGTCGTGGTGTACAGGTGGTGCGAGGTGAGTGGTCGAGAAAGAAAAAGAGAAGATAAGGTGGAGAGTCTAATAGTAAGGAGGGTGGCGCGGATGCAATATGGAAGGCCAACGACATTTCGGCGGCAGTGGGCACTGCCGCTATGGGAGGTTAGAAAGGGGAGCAAAAGCACGAAGCTTGACAGTGGTGTGTGGTTGGTACGAAGAAGAGAGGAAGAAAATGTTAAGATCACGTGGGGGGAAAACATAAAAGAAATATTGTTTTACCGATTGTAGCAGGTCATTGACCTGCTGGGACCATTTTTATAACAAAATGAACAATAGTTGGAACCATTGAAAAATAATCAAAAGTTGGGACTGAAAATGACATGACGCCCGAGTTGGGAATGTTCCTGTCAATTTTTTCCTTTAAATTTTCTACATAGAAAATTATAATATGAATTATTCATCAATATAACCCTCGGCTTCAAGAGAGCGCATATATATATATATATATGTATATATATATATATATATGTATATATATATATATATGTATGTATATGAGATTGTAGGTGTGTTTTTATTTCGCCTACGAGGGATGAGCGCGTATTTGTATTTGACTACCCCATTGTAAAAGTTTCGTATTGAAAATTGTTTTGAAGTCACACAACAAGTCTTTAAAGGAAGGCTCATAAACCTAATTGGACATGGGATCTCGTAGGGACAAATTAGGGACATATCCAATGTAGATTTCCCCGTCCTGACTCCATAGATGGTCAATGAACCAAAGATTGAGTTCGGCGGGTGAGGGTACGAATATGGGCAGGACTAAATATCGATTCATGTCAATTTTTATGCATAAGAATAACCAAATAATGTTTTAAGCACCCTAAAAATAATTAGTCTAGGTTGGTTCAAGAAACACATAAAAGACTATTTTTAGTGATATGTGATTAGGCGAGTCAAATTATAGGAAACCTAACGAGGTTGTTCAAATTATCGATTAATGTTAGAACAGTTCTTTAGGTCTTGATTAACAATAAATACAAGGTGATAAATATTGCAATCAAACATAAAAAATAATATGTTCATGAATAATGAAAAATAAGAAAAGAAAATATTGCACGGAGTTAGTATAAAATACAATACTTACAGTCGCAGGAATACGTTAACAATTTATATCACGAATATAATGTTAGTAACTTCAAGAAAATCATAAAAATAAATAAAGAAATAAAATAAGTTTGTTAATTTAGTTGACCCTCGATATTATACCACCGTTTGGGGTCATTGATTTGTACGGATCTTGAGTCGAATGTCGAGCGTGGGAATATAGATGAATATATAGCGGAATTCCGGGAAACATATTTCTTAACATCTATCACAAGATCGCATGCATAACATAAATGTGAATCATATTATAAGGCAAAAAATGTACAACCTTTGTAGCGTGTTTTACTCTAATGATTGGTATTTATACTTGACTTTTGATTTGTTCTTAATAGTTGTATGATAGTTTTTAGACTAGTTTAGGCTAAATTTCTTCCTTTTCTTTCTTTTTTATGCATTTTCTATCCTTTGTGCTCTTTCTTTGGGTGTTTGATTTTATTTCAGGATTTGGGAGCACGCTTGGAGGATCTATGCGCAAACCCGAGGCATTACATTGAAGAAATGAGGGCGTCGAACGCGAAAAAGGAGAAGAAGGAGCGAAGTGGACTTACCCGAGGGCTCGGGTCACCTAACCCGCTCGAGTCGGTCGAGGCACAGCAGGGGATTTCAACGTGTGGCTCAACCCGCGGGTTCCCAAACCAGCCCGGGTTGTGTTTTTTAAGGAGCATAACTTCATCTGTTCGGTGGACCTGCTTGGGTCTGGTGACCCGAGGGCCCGGGTTAAGCCACCCGAGCTCTCGGGTCGGTTCACCCGCACGGGTCGGGTTATTTTCCCGGAAACGCTTTTGCGACTTTGATGCTTTTGTACGGGGGCTTTTATGTAATTAACTGTTTTATTTTTAGGGATATATAAGAGGGACTCCTCTTATTTTAGGTTAAGCAATTTTATTTTCAGATTAGGGAGATTAATTCTTGTTTAATATTCAAACTTGAGAACCCTAGGAGAGAGAAAGTTGAGGACGCAAGCTTTTGAACTCCATTTTCACCATTTATGTAAGCTTAAAAGTTGGTAATTTCTTGTTTATTTCTTCTTTTCTTTCCTTAATCTTGTTTATTGTGTTTGTTTTGTTGCTTAGATCTTCTTTATTACTTGTTGTTCTTCCTTCTTTTTCTTTCCTCCATTGTTATGGTGATGAAATTATCTCAACTTTTGTGTTGCTTTATTTTTTATGATGTGAGAGTAATTCTATTACTAGGGGAATTAAGGGATGTAACCTTCATTTAATCTTTAGATCCTAAATCTAGGTTAGGGGTTTAACTTTTAGGGTTGAACTTGTTGATCAAACTTGCTTTACTTGGTTTGTTGGGTGCTTGATCACCACTTGACTTGCATATTTTGAATTTCTAGTGAAGGATTGAGAGATGAAGCAAGGAATAAACTAAGTTTGGTTGCTATATTAGGATCTCCATGAAAATAGGTATTTCCTATTTTAGGGAAGCTTGATTAATCATGGTGTGCTTGGTTTGGCAATATTGGTTGCTCATTCCATGAGAATAGGTCATGAGTGACTAATCAAGCTCCTCTAATTAGCTCGAGAGAGTAATTAGAGTTCCTATTTGCATGATTTTTCCCCTTGTGATGCCCCATTTGTTTCCTCTTGGCTTTGATGATTGGATCCTTAGATTGAGTGTTGGTGTAACACCCCGTAATTTTCACTCTCTATTTTTGGTGTTAGTTAATTTTAAAATGATATTCTTTTCGTAAAAAAAATAAATAATTTATTATTTTCTCTAGATCAATGATTTTTATTCTTTATAATTTGGGAGCCGAATTATTATTTTATTATATGGTGTGTTAATGTGTGCATTATATTTATATTTATAATATAATTTATTAGAATTATTTTCATTATTAAGTATTTTCAAAGTTTAGGCGCGATTTAAGAATTTATCGATTTATCTCGTAGCGGGCTTTTCAAGCATGGACCCTTGTTGATTTGGGCCGAAAATTTTTTTGTTGGTGTGTTGGGCTTGACAGCCGGCCAAGGATATGGATAAGGAGAGCTCCTCTTCTTTCTTTTCTTTTTATTTTCCTTGTGACTCTTTGTAGCTTTGTAACTCCTATAACCCCCTAATCATTCTCCTTCATTAAAACCCTTTATTTCAACCATTAAACATCCATAAAATTCTGATTTTTATTCAAAGAAGTTCAGCATCATTTGCATTAAACCCTCACCATTTTTCAAGAAAAGGAAGAGAGAAAAGGAAGAGGAAAAGAATAGAAAGGTTCAACCCGGTTTTTCCTATCGCACCTTCACGAAAATAACCGTATCCGGAGATCTAACCGTTGGATCGTCTTCAAATTTGGGCACAACGTTTATAACGGCTTGTTCTACAGTCTGACCGGAGCGATTTATCTTAGCTTTTGATCATCGGGAATCATGGTCGTAATAGAGCAGTGCGAAACAAGAGTTTTCAACGTTCAAGAAGAAATGCTTAGTGACTTGTTGCTACAATTCTCGTTCGTTGGGCCTTGGGGTTAGAAGAGGGTTTGGATTGCATGCTTAACTCGTGATTGTCTCTTTAGACTCAGCTCTCCTCCCGACGATCCAGGTAACTAGTTGTTATCTTAGAACCATAGTGATTAGGGTATTATTCGGTATTAGATTACTACGCTAGGAATTATTTAAAATACTTTTTGAATGAAATTTTTGACGAAATTTGACATGAATATACTTGATACATGCAATGTTAATACTGTGTAGAGAAAAATATTTTCGCATGATTTTTAGTATTTATTTGATTTAATTGGTGTTTTGTGCATTTTTGGCTAAATTGCATAATAATTATGGAACGACTGATAAAATTGATGAAATTATTTTTCTTAGATCATGTTACATGCGTAGTATGTAATCCATGCCTTAGAATAATTTTTTTCTACTGTTTACTATTTTATTTAATTGATATATCTGTTTCTCTAATTTCGGTTCTGTCAGTATATTAATCATGAAAATTATTTGTAGAGGTAGAAAAATTAATTTCTTTGAATATTATGTATTTCCGTGAGTTTTTACATGTTATGTAAATTTTTAGTAATTTTTGGGCGTCTGTTTTTATTTTTAATTATTATAATGGCTTATTTGAGGAATCTGTATATTAAGTGTTAAAAATACTTTTGGAGTCCAAAAATTATAAATAAAAATTGTACCATGTCAGTAGAGCCATTAGGGTCGTATGATAATTTTTGTGTGATTTTAATGCTCGAACTTATTAGTTTAATAATTATTATGGTGTTTTTATTGTGAAATTGAAGATACACTTTTAAATTATTTGAGGGCTTGTAAATCAGAAATAATTCATAATTTATTATATTCTGGGTTGCTGATTTTCAGTATTATGCAGTATGTATCATTGGGTAACCATATGTTTATGTTTGATTTATGAAAGAAATTGATTAATTGTATACTATTCATTTATTTAACAAGCCTTGGAGTTAATTGGTGATGCATTTTTGATTGATGTTGTTAGTGCTGTAAAAACTATTCCACTATCATTGTTGATGCTTAGTGATGTTTAAAGTATTGTGGTTGGAGATAATTGTTGTAAATTTGTAAGTTACTACTTTGAAGATTTTTGAAAAATTAATTTTGATGAATTATGGGTATAAGGCCGGGTGGCATCCCTTTTGACGAATATTTTTGAGATGAATGATACTTTGATGTTATTTATGATTTTATTTCTGAGATAAGAACATCCGGTGGGATAGATGTAGTCCCCGGTGAAGAACATGCGAACCACCTGGTTTGTGAACTAGGAGTAAGCCTGGGTTAATTGTTGTCGTCCGAGAGGTCAGGGAGTTCTGCGTGTTCTACCCTGCATCGGGAGTTTGGCCATTCTTAGACACAGGCAGTGGGGAACGTAAGCCCATTGACTGACCTGGAGATTGCGATCTGACAAACCTTAGGAAGTGATTTGCGAATCACTAGCGTTCGGTTTCTGTCTCAGACACTTGTTTTACCTACACTTTTATTTTTCTAAAAGTACTCTTGAGATGATTTATTTATTTTTATCCAACTCACTTGCTATTTATTATTCATTTGCGTTATTTGTGAGTTATATGGAAGTGAATGCATATTGTAGTTAACTTAACTTAATTATTTCCTTTCTTATTAATCTATGTCTGATTCGTACTTTGATTGCTTTTGTTCTGGGAGAACTGCTAGTTACTCCCCACTGATTGTGGATATTTGTTGTATATTTTGCAGGTTTTGTTGATGGGGATTTTCTTTGATTTTGGGCTCGGGTTGAGATGCGAGAAATAATCTATTAGGGGTTTTAGTTCTAGACTTCTCTTTAGTTTGAGATAGTTTTCTCATTTCGATTTTAATCTAAGTAATTAATTTACTTATAGTATTTACTTATGTTTTTTTTTATCACTTAGTTATTTAAACACTATTCTTGTAGTAGTGACATTCACAAAAGATGATGTTTCCGCCATCGTCCAATTAAATATATTATCATTTCTTTCTTTTCTGCCTTTGAAATTCTGGGGTGTTACAGTTGGTGAATCCCCCTAATCGCCTAGTTCTCTTTACCCTTGTTTTATCTTCTTTACTTGCTTGTTGATTTACTTTGCAAATTTCCTAGTTTATTTAGATTTTAGAATCATTGTTAAACTTTCTAAAATCCCAAAAATTGATGTAGGCGATTGTAATTAGCTAATTCACTCTTGATTTAACCCTACTTCCTTGTGGATTCGACCCTATACTTACCCTATATTGGGTAATTTAGTTATATTTGGCGAGTATACAACGATTCGTTAAATTTTGGCGCCGTTGCCGGGGAGGTAGCGGTTAACATTAGTTAATTGGTTAATTTTGAGACTAAATTGTCTTTTTCTTTATTTTGGTGTGTTTACCTCTTGGTTGTTTTTACTAATATTCTCCTTAGTTTTGTTGGTTGCATGTTAAGAAGATTGAGGGTCGATCCAACTGACAGGCTAAAGTAGTATCACCTTATTAAAAATAACCTAAGGTCCACTAACAAGTAGTCAGGGAAGTCAGGATCGAATCCACAGGGAGAAATTTATATTATTGTATCTGAATTCTAATATTATTATACTAACTAAATCAGTTGAAAATGGGTGTGTGACTAAACTAATAGGCAAATAATAGAACTAAATATGAAGGTAAGAATCAATTAATAAAGAACTAGGACTATGGATCACTATGCATACAATTCGGGAAATCAGAGACGAATAATAACCACCCAATAAGTCAATTTATCTAGGGCACATGTAATTTCTCTCGAACATTACCTCCCTCAAAGATCACCTAGCCGCTCTCGCATGGTCAAAGATCACTATGCCTAATGATTGAAAGCCTATACGAAATCTCTCCTCTCAAAGCAGATTCAATATTGCGATAATAGAAATACAAATCAGGCCTAATTCATAAATCTAGCATGAACGATTCAATCACAGGAAACAATTGAAATAAAGGGTAATTATACTAATCTATCAATCCCTCATTGCATATATAGATCCCCACAATCCTAGAAATAAAACTACTCACTCATGCTTGAGAAAACAATAACAAAATCTATGTAAAAATTCATACTTTGAACTATTGCAAATAACTAAGAAACTAATCTAATCAATAATAGAGAAAGCAAACAATATGGAGAGAACAAGGAAGAAGATTACCAAATTAAAGAACTATATTTAAATTGCGAATAATCCAAAGGGTTGATCTTGAATCCACAATGAAAAGTAATAAAAACTAGGTTCTTGAGAGAAAACTATGAGAAATAATGACTAAAACAAAGATGAATAAAAGATGTCTTAGTAATGTTCTAATTTTCGTATTAATACTAAACCTAAAACATAAAGGAAAAGTAATACGAAAATAACCCGGAAATCATTAAAATATGCGTGCCGGGTCAACCGCCCGATCCCATCGGGTCAACCACCCGATCCCATCGGGCCAACTCGCCCGATGGGGTCGGGCGAAAAGCTCTTATTTCGGAAATATGACGGACTACCCGCCCGATCGGGCAAGCTCGCCCAATCCCATCGGGCGGGAGTGTTTTCCTCTTGATTTCAACTCTAGAACGCAGCCAGATGAATATGTTTTCGGGCCCGATCGGGCTAAACCGTCCGATCCTATCGGGCGGAAAAACTGCAATTTTGCGTTAACTTGCGAAGGCTGTATCTCTCAAACCAGAAGTCCATGTGGGGCGTGTGACCTATCATTGGAAAGCCAATAAAGTCTAGTTTCCAACCCAATGGGAATTTCTTGATTATCAATTTTGTATCAAAAGTTATGATCAAAATGGTGAACAAGTGTCAGTTTTGGCACTTCTTTCGCTAACTCTTTGCTTCATTCCAACTCGAAATTGTCCCAAACGGATGCATTGTGATCCTTGTGCAAGCTATCTCCATCCTCAATGATTAAAAGGCTTGATCTTAGATAATCATAATCAATTTGCATCAAAATAACCTGAAAATCATCGAAACACGCAAACGGGGAGTAGTAGAGCAAAACTTGAGTAAATCATGCAAATATGCACCTAAATGCTCTAATATGAACTAGAAATGCAACCTAAATGCACCTAAAACTCTATATAAAATCATATCATCACCAACCATCCCCATTGATCATAACCTTGAAAATACATTGAGGCAATTAAGGAGAATCTTTAGGGAACCCACGGTCCAACCATCGATCGTTGGACAACCGGGTTTTGAACAAGAGTCGTCTATCTCCACTACTTCTAGCACTATAGGGGATGAGGCTCCTAGAGCATTACGGGATTTTGGCATCCCGATGCATTTGAACTCAAAAGTGGTATTCGCCGCCCAACTACTACCGCCAACTTCGAATATTCTTCGCATTTGATTCGCATGATCAAACCAGAGCCCTATGGGTGTATAACTCATGAGTGCCCTCTTGAGCATTTGGCTAACTTCTCGGAACTATGTGCCATGGTGAAGCAAAACAATGTGAGTCAAGAGTTTGTGAGACTCAACCTATTTCACTTCTCTCTTGTGGGCAAGGCTAAGAAATGGTTGGAATCCATTCCAGAAAACTCTTTGACAACATGGGCACAAGTGACCGCGGCTTTTCTGGATGAATTCTATTCTCAAGAGAAGACCTCCGAAGCTAGGAGGAAGATAGCTAACTTCTACCAAGAGGAGGATGAGACATTATATGGAGCTTGGGATGGGTTCAAGGATCTTCGAAGATCTTATCCTCACCATGGGTATAGTCAATGGATGCTTATGCGCAGCTTCTATGATGGTCTTCTTCCTATGACTCGTGCATGTCTTAATTCGGGTGCGGGAGGCCAACTAACAAAGATTCCGATTGACAATATTAAGCCTACAATTAAAGAGGTAGTAAGACACTACTCTTGGGGGAATTCTACTAGAACCGCAAGCTAGAAGAATGCAAGCAAAGGCAAGTATGATCTTGATGCCATCGACCACATTAATGCAAAACTTGATACCCTTGCAAAGAAATTGGAAAAGGTAAGCTTGGCATCTCCTAGCTAAGGAACTTCTCAAGCTTTTTCTTGTGAGATTTGTGGTGGGTCGGACCATTCTAGCTCCTATTGTGGTGTCTATGGACCATGTTGCATGGGTGAATACTAGGAATGAGGGAAATCCTAACTTCAACAACCAAGGAAGATGGAATAACAATGCGAGTGGTGGGTGGAAGAACCCTCAACCACCCCAACCTTACCAAGCTAGACCACCCGGATTCCATAACCCCCAACAAACATTTACACAACCACCCCCTATAGCTCCCTTTCAACCACATCAACCAAAACAATCTTCCCTAGAATCCACCCTCCAACTCTTCCTAGCCCAACAAACAAAAACCAATGCCGATAACGATAGGAAGTTTGGAGAGATCCACAATTCTATCCACCAAATGAATGCTCACAATAAGATCATTGAGACACAACTTGCCCAAGTCGCTCAACAAGTGAGCAACAACTCCTCAAACCCTTCCACCCAACTTCCTAGCCAACCCATTATTCGAGAGCAAGCTAAAGGCATCACTTTAAGATATGGGGCTCACTATGAGGGTCCTAAGATGCCCCCACTTGATGATGCTAACCCCTCCAATGAGAGTGAGAATGTGCTATAGTTGTTGAAGGCGAAACATCAAGCAAAGAGCCTCCTCCAATGAAGAGCTACTCTCATCTGATTCTATATCCTCAAAGGTTAGCAAAGAAGCACTTCAATGACAAGTTTTTCAAGTTTCTTAAGGTAATGAAAGGTTTACAAGTTCATATTCCATTTCTCCAAGCTATGGCTCAAATGCCCACCTAAGCCAAGTTTCTAAAGGAACTACTTTTAACAAGTCCAAACTTGAAGAAAATTTGACCATTGCTCTCACTACCGAAGTTAGTGAGGTCCTCCAAAACAAGCTCCCCAAAAAGCTTGAACATCCGGGGTCCTTCTCCATACCCTTGAGAATCGGAGATTTGGAGCCAAAGAGAGCATTGGCCGATCTTAGGGCTAGTGTAAGCATAATGCCACTCTCCATTGCAAAAAATCTCAACTTTGAGCTTAAACCAATAAGAAGGGTGATACAACTAGCAGATCGCTCAGTTAAGGTGCCTGTTGGAGTATTGAAGGATATTCCGGTGCAAGTTCGGAGGGTATTTATCCCTTGCGACTTCGTAGTGATGGAAATGGAAGAAGACTCCTAAGTCCCTCTTATTTTGGGAAGGTCTTTCTTGAAAAAGGCTGGAGTGCTAGTTGACATGAAGAGAGATGTAATGACATTGAGAGTTGGAGATGAGAAGATGGAATTCGCTTTCAACAAGAGCATGAAAGGTCCTATTATGGAAGAAGTGCATCGGATCGATGCCCTTGAGAAAGAAGTGCTAAGCTTAAGGGTTTTGGTTGAAGTAAGGGATCCTCTTGAAGATGTGCTCCTAAGGGAAGAACAAGAAAAGGAGGGTGAAGCTTGGCACGTCAAGCAAGCAATGGACAAGGCACCAATCTACCAACCTACTTATGCAAGCTTCGAGGTTTTGGAGGCTTCATTAGACAAAGAGGAGAGGACTACGCCTCCTCCTACATGTGAGTTAAAACCCTTCCCCCCTTCTTTGAAATATGTTTTTCTTGGAGATAATGAGACTTACCCCGTGATTGTCAATTCTACACTCAATGGTCCTTCTCTTGACAAACTTCTTTGTGTCGTTCTCAAACAACATCGAAGTGCCATTGGGTATACAATTGATGATCTCAAGGGTTTAAGTCTCACCTTGTGTATGCATCGAATTCATTTGGATGATGGTCAAGCCTCCTTTATTGAGCCTCAAAGAAGGCTAAATCCTAACATGAAAGAAGTGGTAAAAAAGGAAGTTTTGAAACTCCTAGAGGCGGGGATAATCTACCCCATCTCGGATAGTAGGTGGTTAGCCCCGTTCAAGTTGTCCCAATAAAGGGAGGAATGACCGTCATTAAAAATGATAAAGGTGAGCTTATCTCCACAAGATCGGTCACCGGGTAGCGCATGTGCATTGATTATCGAAAGTTGAATAAGGCCACCCGGAACGACCAATTCCCCCTCCCTTTTATCGACCAAATGCTTGAAAGATTGGAGGGTCATACCCTTTTTTGCTTTTTGGATGGTTATTCGGGGTTCTTTTAAATCCCCATTCACCCCGATGACCAAGAAACGACTACATTCACATGTCCATTTGGCACCTTCGCCTATCAAAGGATGTCATTTGGATGTGTAATGCTCCTTGCACCTTCCAAAGGTGTAAGACCGCCATTTTTTCGGACATGCTTGAACCAACTATAGAAGTTTTCATGGATGACTTCTCCGTGGTAGGTTCATCTTTTGACATTTGTCTCTCCAACCTTCAAAAGGTTTTGGAGAGATGTCAAAAGATGAATCTTGTTCTTAATTAGGAAAAATGTCATTTTATGGTTGAAGATGGCATAGTCCTTGGTCATAAAATATCTCAAAAAGGGATTGAGGTGGATAGGGCTAAGATTGAGGTTATTGAGAAATTGCCTCCCCTAACTTCGGTGAAGGGAATGAGATCTTTTCTTGGGCATGCGGGGTTTTATTGCCGTTTTATCAAAGATTTCTCAAAAATCTCCAAGCCCCTATCCAATTTGGTTCAAAAAGACATTGAATTTAAATTTGACAAAAATTGCATGCATGCTTTTGAAACTCTAAAAAAGGCCCTAATTTCCGCACCCATAGTGCAAGCTCTGGATTGGAGCTTGCGTTTTGAACTAATGTGTGATGCTAGTTGTAGGCGTGGATTTTTAATTCCTTTAATGCCTACACGCGGTGCGAGCGCGTTTATTTGACTACCCCATTGTTAAAGTTCTATTAAAAATATGTTTAGAAAGAAGTCGCCAACAATTCTTTAAAGGAAGAATCATAAACCTAATTGGATATTGAAACGAAAGGGACATCTTAAGGACTTATCCAATGTAGATTTCCCCGTCATGACTCCATAGATGGTCGGGAACCAAAAAGTGAGTTCGGGGGTAAGGGTACAATATAGTCAGGAACTACATTACCCATTGTTGGCCTCTACTAAATACCGATTCATTACAGATTTTAGGCAAAAGAATAATCATATAACATTTTTAAGCACCCTAAAAATAATTAATATAAGTTGGTTCAGGAAACACATAAGAAGACTAATTATTTAGTGATCAGTTATTAAACAATCATATTACAAGGTTCCTAACAGGTTGTCCAAATTATCTGAATTAATTAGAACAGTTCGTTAGGTCTTGTTTAGCAATAATAACATGTGGGTGATAAAATCATGCACAGGTTAAATAAAAATAATAATATGATCATGATTAGAAATAAGATAAGAAGAGAAAATAATGCATGGAGTTAGTATAATATGTATCATACTTACAATCACGGGAATATATTAATAACCTACATCATTAATAGAGTGTTAGTAACTTCAAGAAAATAATAAGAAATAAATAAAGAAATAAAAGAAAGGTGGTTAATTTAGTTGACCTTTATAATAATTATACCACCATATGGGGTTGTTGATTTGTACAGATCTTGGAAAATTGAATTATTCTACGAGCCTCAAAAAAAGTTGTTTTGTGTTACGCTTAAAATTGGGCGTGAGTTTTTGTGCTTTGGAGATGTGCGAGTGTTTGACGCAAATTAAGTGTGCATTAGGAAGATTAGGGAAATTAGAATATAGTAGTATAATGTAGTGGGTTGATGAATGTTTGATGATGATGGTAAAGGTGTTGTAGGTGTGCGTGTAAGATGAATAGGGATCAAGGGGAATTAGTTAGATGGTAGATCGAGTGAATTGGTTGTGATGATCAGATGGTGATGATGCGTTGATTTATGGAAATATAGGTGGAGAGTGGCCGAGTGCTTTTTGTGAGATGTCGAGAGAATTTTGTGAGTGGGGTTCAGAGATTATCAGAGTGAGCCGTGTGATCTCCGTTGTTATATGGTGAGGAGATGAGTTATATAGTGTAGGTAGGTAGTTGAGTTGCAATAGGTTTTCGAAAGTTAATAGATCTCTAAAAGATTTTAGAAAATAAAAGATTTTAGATAATAATTAGTAAGAGATATTTAAAAACACTTTGGGAAAAGATTATTTTTATAAAATATATTCTTTTATTAATAAAACTAATAAATATTAATTAATTAATTCCATTAATTAAATTGGGCTAGAAAAGGGGTTTTTATAAATTGGGTTTTCATATTAAAACTATTTTTAAAAGGTTTTCAACGATGGGCCTTTAAAAGGTTATTTAAAAACGTTTTAGAAAGTAGGTTTAGTAAAAGTAGTTATAAAAAGTGTTTCGGAAATGTGTTAATGAAAACGAGTTAGAAAATGGATTTGGGCTTAAGATATTTTATTTTAGACTCGTTCTTTATTCTTTCCTCAATCCGGACCAATTGGAGCAGGTTATTGGTCATCATAGGGTGCTAAATGGGGAGACACGGTTATGTGAATGCAATGTGCATGGTCGCCCTGACTTTTGCCTAAGTCGCCCTTATGGGTTTTCGACCTAGCTAGCGGGCTTGGGTTTGTCTTTTATGGCTTATGGGAATGCAATGTGCATGGTTACTTGAGCGAAGGTTTATTATGGAGGTATGATTTGACTTGTAATGGTTCTTGGTTGTGGAGGTTAAGGCCTTTTGATGGAAATACCTTTGACAAAGCTATTTATGGGCTTATTTGCAACACTTCTTTTCTTTTTTTGATTTTTTGATATTTTGCACTTCCTCTTTTTTCCATCATTTTTGCTTTTGCTTCTTTTTTTTTTTGCTTTGATTTTTCTTGTTGCTCTTCTTTTTTATCCTTTATATTAATGTCAAATATACTTCCCATGAGGTAGGTTAAAGGGAGAGTGGTGTTATGTATTTAGGTTGAAATGGAGGAATAGTTGTAGGGAAAGGAAGGAATGCCTCTTTTATATATGCCAGTTGTTCATTGCCTTTATTAGAATAGTCATGAGAATTAGAAATTCATTTCTTTTATGGTGACAATCATGATTTTCATTGATGCTCATTAGTGCAAGGTTAGAAAAAAATTTCTCATTTATTTATTTGAAAGTTATGAGTACATGCAATAAAAAGGGAAATCCTATGTTAGAGTGGGTAAAATGAGAGAGATGAAACTGAAAATGAAATCATAAGTCTGGACTCCTACGTCACGTGACGAGACTGCTTCATTGTTTCGATCTTCATGAGGTCTCTTTCTAAATGAAAAGAGAAGAAGTGTATTTTTTTTTTTGTGCTGATTGGACCTAAGCGAGTCCAAATGTCTTAATGAGCAAGTGAGCTCAGAGAGGTGTCTGCTTCTATGGCATTGAGGTCATTATCTTCGGCATTTTTTAGCAAATCATTCTCAATCTAGGGATGTCAATTGTAGAGAAATTTTCAGCAAGTTTCCCTTTTAGTTGGGTGTTATCAATAGGCTCAAAATAGGAATTTGCATTGGTTACCCGATGAACAACACTCTCCATTGTCTTGTTGAATCCAGGAGACTCACCAGACTCGATCTTCTCAAGCCTTATAGCTTTCCATCATGCTAGACATCTTGGCTAAAGCTCTAGCCATTTCAGCAAGTTGTTGATCGTTATCCGATAGACCGCCCATTTCAATGTCGCTTGATTTCTACATAGATCATCAAAGGAGATTTAGAGATAGAATGATGATTGAGACAGAGAGAAATGGAATGAAACAATGTATGTTTGTGTACAAGTTGAGCTCCTGGGAACAAATCTGAATATCCTAAATGCATGATGATTTTTTTTTTGGATTTTTTTTTGGATGCACCTAGACCTAATTCATGTATGTATGACTCTTTTGGATGCACCTAGACCTAATGCATGTATGAATGACTCAATCTATGCGTTCGAACCTGTAAAGGCTGCGTACATATCCCAAAAGAGGGAATTAGATCGCTTGTAGTTCAAGACTACTAAATGCGGAATGCACGAAATGGACTGGAAAGTATGGATGCAATGAGACTTCTAAATGCCTAACAACTCTAGTTACGCATGAAGTGTATGAATGATGGATTATGCAATGCAAATGAATTCTAGTGTGAATGCAGTCCTAGACTTGACATACTTCTGATGATGTGAGAATTCTAGATTTGACGGACTTTCAAGGATGCTAGACTCCTAATGTGCGTGAAACTCTAGTGGACCTAGACTCCTAAAATGAATGAAACTCTAGTGGACCTACACTCTTAAAATGGATGGAATTCTAATGGATTTAGACTCCTAAGATTGACAGAATTCTAATGGATTTAGACTCCTATTGTGCATGGACTTTCTATTGATTATAGACTTCCAAAATGGATGGCACTCAAGCAAATGAAGACTCCTAACATGGACAGAGTTAGACGGGATTAAGAACTCTAAATGGACTGAAACTGGATGAACCTAGACATATGAGCTAGAAGGACTTCTGGTGGAGTTAGAATTCCTAGATGGATGAGACTTTTACAACAAGATGGTCACTAAAAAAAGAAATCTTCATTGATATACACATGAAAAGATGGATAATATACATGAAAGAATGAATTTTTGAAAAAGATATGAGATAGGAAAAAAGATGGAGATTCTTTTTAAAAAAAAAAGGTGGAGATAGAATTTTTGAGGTAGATAAGAGATCGAAGATGGGATAAAATTTTGAAAAAGATAGGAGAATAAATTTTCGAAAAAAGATAGGTGATATACCTTGAAAAAGATGGAGATGGATTTCAAAAGAAAAAGATATTTTTTTCGAAAAAAGGATGGCAATAAAATTTTCGAAATAGATAGGAGATTAGAGATTGAAAATATTTATTTTTTTTGAAATGGATTTTTTTTAGAACTAAAAAAAAAGAAGAAGAAAAAGTGGTAAAAAAAAGATCGGAAAATAGAATATTAGATATCCTAGAATCACAAGAAACGTGAACAATTTGGAACGACATGTAGGTAAGAAGCAAGCAAGAAAGCAATCGAGTACGTCGAACATGGGAAAAAAAGGGGACGCGCGGATAGCGCGCACAACGCATGGATGAACTGCGTTAGACGCAGATCACTGCGCGGGACGCGAGAATTGATCGTAGGACGCAGACTAGGCGTGCGGGGCGCGCGCGCAGGCGTGACACGCTGATTAGCTGCGCTTGACGCACATCAGCCTGAGACATGCATTTGGAAATTCGTTTCTTCATTTTTTGGTCACGTTAATTCGTTTGAGATTTTGAATTGAAACACCAACAATACGAAAAAATGAATAGCGCACACACACACAAATATGCACAAATAATATAATATGCAAAGTTCCAACCTAAAGTCAAGTTCTACGTTTGAAACTATGGTAAGGTTTAGGTTAAGGCTGAAAAGGGTCCATGACTAAGATATTGATCCCACGCTTCGTACCCCTGCTTAAAGAGGTGGCCACGTGTAAGACGCACTCCAGTATTCAAGTTAGGAACAAGAGAACAATGCCATGGTTGGGTAGGTATGCTTATAACTAAGATCCAACACTATCGCTCAGGAAGCTTTTTGGAAGGACAAAGCGCAAACCTCCCGGGGGTGACCTCGCACATAGAACATGTGCTAATGAGGCAAGGTAGATTATCCTTATGGTGGCTGAGCAATAGCCATGCATATGCAAAACTATTCTAAGGCATAAAATAAGAATGAATCGTATTTTTCAAGTTTCACCCACTCATTTTAAAAAAATTAATTTTTTAAAATCCTCCACAGTGAAGTCGCCAAATTGTAGGAGTGGATTTTTAATTCCTTTAATGTCTACATGCGGTGCGAGCGTGTTTATTTGACTACTCCATTGTTAAGTTTTTTTAAAAATATGTTTAGAAAGAAGTCGCCAACAATTCTTTAAAGGAAGAATCATAAACCTAATTGGATATTGTAGAAAGAAGTTGCCAACAATTCTTTAGGGACTTATCCAATGTAGATTTCCCCGTCATAACTCCATAGATGGTTAGGAACCAAAATGTGAGTTCGGGTGTAAGGGTACAATATAGTCAGGAACTACATTGCCTATTGCTGGCCTCTACTAAATACTTATTCATTACAGATTTTATGCAAAAGAATAATCATATAACGTTTTAAGCACCCTAAAAATAATTAATCTAAGTTGGTTCAGAAAACACATAAAAAGACTAATTATTTAGTGATCAGTTATTAAAAAATCATATTACAAGGTTCCTAACAGGTTGTCCAAATTATCTGAATTAATTAGAACAATTTGTTAGGTCTTGTTTAGCAATAATAACATGTGGGTGATAAAATCATGCACAGGAGAAAAAAAAAATATGATCATGAAAATAAATAAAATAAGAAGAAAAAATAATGCAGGGAGTTAGTATAATATGTACAATACTTACAATCACGGGAATATATTAAAAACCTACATCATGAATAGAGTGTTAGTAACTTCAAGAAAATAATAAGAAATAAATAAAGAAATAAAAGAAAGGTGGTTAATTTAGTTGACCCTCATAAATTATACCACCGTCCGGGGTCGTTGATTTGTGCGGATCTTGGAAAATTGAATTATTGTAGGAGCCTTAAGAAAAAGTTGTTTTGTGTTACGCTTAAAATTGGGCGTGAGTTTTTGTGCTTTGGAGATGTGCGAGTGTTTGACGCAAATTAAGTGTGCATTAGATAGATTAAGGAAATTAGAATATAGTAGTATAATGTACTGGGTTGAAGAATGTTTGATGATGATGGTGAAGGTGTTGTAGGTGTCCGTGTAAGATGAATAAGGATCAGGGGAAATTAGTTAGATGGTAGATCGAGTGAATTGGTTGTGATGATCAGATGGTGATGATGCGTTGATTTATGGAAATATAGGTGGAGTGTAGCCGAGTGCTTTTTCTGAGATGTCGAGAGAATTTTGTGTAGGGGGTTCAGAGATTATCAGAGTGAGCCGTGTGATCTCCGTTGTTATATGGTGAGGAGATGAGTCATATAGTGTAGGTAGGTAGTTGAGTTGTAATAGGTTTTCGAAAGTTAATAGATCTCTAAATGATTTTAGAAAATAATTAGTAAGAGATATTTAAAAACACTTTGGGAAAAGATTATTTTTATAAAAGATATTTTTTTAGTAATAAAACTAATCAATATTAATTAATTAATTCCATTAATTAAATTGGGCTAGAAAAGGGTTTTTTATAAATTGGACTTTCATAAAACTATTTTTAAAAGGTTTTCAAATATGGGCCTTTAAAAGGTTATTTAAAAACGTTTCAAAAAGTAGGTTTTGTAGAACTAGTTATAAATAGGGTTTTAGAAAGGTGTTAATAAAACGAGTTAGAAAATGGATTTGGGCTTAAAACATTTTATTTTAGACTCGTTCTTTATTCTTTCATCGATCTGGACCAATTGGAGCAGGGTATTGGTCATCATAGGGTGCTAAATGGGAGGCACGATTATGTGTCTACACTAGTGATAGCACAGTGGGAGCCGTTTTAGGACAAAGAAAAGAAGGGAAGCTACATGTGATCTACTATGGAAGCAAGACGCTTGATTGCGCTCAAAGGAACTATGCCACCACGGAGAAGGAGCTATTAGCAATTATATTGGCTTTTGACAAGTTCCGGTCATATCTTGTGTGCTACCAGGTGGTGGTGTATACGTATCATGCGGCTATCAAGTACCTCATGACCAAGAAGGATGCCAAACCTCGGTTAATTAGGTGGATCTTTCTCCTACAAGAGTTTGATGTTGAGATCAAAGACAAGAAGGGTACCGAAAATTCGGTTGCCGACCACCTTTCTCACCTGTCTATGGATGATTCACACGACTTGGACCTTCCAATCAATGATTCACTCCAAGATGATTTCCTATATCCGGTGAAGGCTATGTATGCTCCTTGGTTTGCGGATTTTGCTAATTTTCATGCTAGTGGAGTCATACCCGATGACCTTAACTACTAACAAAAGCAGAGGTTCATGCATGAGGCCAAGCATTATGTATGGGAGGACCCATACTTGTTCAAGAGGGGGGTGGATGGTATTTATTGGAGGTGTCCTCCGGATGATGAGATTGAGTATGTAATAGGGATGTGCAATTCATCCCCATGTGGTGGTCATATGGGAGCCGACAAGACCGTAGCAAAATTTTGGCCAAGCATGTTCAAGGATGTTTGGGGCTTTGTCAAGGCTTGTGATCGGTGCCATAGAGTTGGCAATATATCAAAGAGGCATGAGCTACCCTTTACAAGCATCTTGGAGTTGGAAGTTTTTGATGTTTGGGGGATTGATTTCATGGGTCCCTTCCCCTCCTCCCTTGGTAACCACTACATCTTAGTAGTGGTTGATTAAGTTTCTAAATGGCTTGAAGCAATCGCCTCCCCTACAAATAATGCTAAGGTAGTTGTCAAGCTATTTAAGAAGGTGATCTTCCCCGTTTCGGAGTTCCAAGAGCCATCATTAGTGATAGGGGATCACACTTCGCCAAGAAATCATTCAAAGCCCTTCTTGCTAAATATGGAGTGAATCATAAAATGGGTCTCTTTTACCACCCCCAATCTAGTGGTCAAGCGGAGATATCTAATAGAGAGGTCAAGCTCATTTTGGAGAAGACGATGAACCGATCTCGAAAGGATTGGTCTTCCAAGTTGGATGATGCATTGTGGGCCTACCGCACGGCGTACAAAACCCCTATTGGCATGACACCTTACAAGCTTGTTTATGGAAAATCGTGTCATTTGCCCGTGGAATTGGAGCACAATGCTTATTGGGCCATCAAAGCTTTGAATTTTGACCTTCAAGCTTCGGGTGAAAGAAGGATGCTTGATATCCATGAGCTTGAGGAGCTTAGAAGGGATGCCTATGAGAGCGCCCGGGTGTACAAAGAGAGAACAAAGGCTTGGCATGATCAACGAATCATGAAAAGGGAATTCAAAGTTAGTGATAAAGTTCTTTTGTTCAATTCAAGGTTGAGATTATTTCTGGGTAAGCTCAAATCAAGGTGGAGTGGTCCATTCACCGTGCATCAAGTATTCCCACATGGTGCGGTTGAGATTTGTAATGATGCAAAATGGTGTTTCAAGGTGAACGGACAAAGATTCAAGATATATTATGATGGTGCACCTATTCAAGAAGCATACTCTATTGCTCTTGAGGACTACTCCCCTCTCGATGATTGAAGATACATGGTAGTCAAGCTAATGACTTAAAACCAGCGCTTAGCGGGAGGTAGCCCGTTTTGCTCACTTACCTCTATTCCTTTATTTTCTTTTTAACTTTGATTCACTTGGAATGTTGGTTTCCGTCATATTATTATAATGTTTGAAATGCTTGTTGTGGTGATTTTGTGATTTATGTATGTTTAGGATTGATTTGGAGAATTTTGGAGTAAAGAGAGGCAAAGAAGGATGAAAAAGAAGCAACTTGGAGCTGACCCGAGCGTCCAGGTCCTTTGACCCGTCCGGGTCGCTAAAAAGGAGATGAAAAATCCAAGACTGGTAGTTTGACCCGCCCGGGTTTGCTTGACTTGAGCACCCGGGTGTGTGAACAAGCCCGGGTCGTGGCCCGAAGAAAAAAAAACATGAAGCAACAGCCCAGGTTAACCCGCCCGGGTTGCTGACAAGAGCTCTCGGGTGTGGCTACCCGCCCGGGTCGGGTGATCAGTTGGCCCAATGAAGGGGGGGCCGAATATTTTTTTTTTCCCAAGTCTCCTTATTTTCTATTCACTCTTTCTTCATCTTCACCCTCTTACCTCTCCTAATCCTCTTCAACTTAAACCCTAACTTCCTAAAAACTCACTCAAATCACTCATCTCACCACTCAAAAACTTAAAATCCCTCACAAATCTTCATCCTCATCAACTTCCCTCCATAAATTTTAACTCTTTCTTCTTCAAAAACCCCATCTTCTCCATTTTCTCTCTCATCAAAAAATTTACCATAGCTCTCAAATTCATCCTCTTCCACTCAAATTTCTTCACAAATTCTTCCTAAAACATCATTCCCCTTCCATTTCTCTCATAAAAAACTCAAAAACAAACAAAAAAAATCACTTTTTTCCACCCACACCACATAGTTACGGGATTTATAAATTTTGAGCAACAAGGAGTTCAAGGCATGGAGAGGAGGCAATCAAAGCGGAGTAGGCAAGTGGGACAAGCTAGCTCAAGCCAACAAACGCAAGGGGAAAACGTCTCGGGGCTTAATGCGCCCGGAGAGTTACATGATATCGAATTTTCCTTCCTTATATTTGATGGTTTAGAGCACTTTAATAGATTTCAAGCCCCTAAGGCTAAGGAAGTCGCCCCCACCCACTTTGTTGATGAGACCTTGTTATCGTTATGGGGAATACGGGGGGATGTTAATAATATAGCTGATGGTTTGAATATGAAAAAAAATGTTATTGGTGAGAAAGAAAACTTTTAAATGCATAACACTTGAATTTTTAAGCTCTTTGGAAGTAACCGGGGAGCAACGGATTGCATGCTCAACTGGAGCCGAAGCCGTTCTCCGTTTTAGGTTGGGGAATGTTGCTCGTTCTATGGCTATTGCCGATTTTGCTGAAATTTTTGACTTGAAAAATTGAATCGAGCACCACTCCCCCACCTTCTTTCAATCTTTTTGATTGTTGGTGTAAGATAAGTGGGGCAAAGAGTTATGAAGCCAAAAATGCAAATGACTCACTTATCCACCAACCGGCTATCCGGCACTTCCGCAAGTTTTTGGGGAACACTATCTTTGGGAGAAAGGATAACTCAAAGGTGATTCAGTCTGAACTTATGATCATAGGTTCTTACCTATGGGATAAGAATAAGCTGAATATACCTCTGATGTTCACCCATCACCTCCAAAGGGTAGGCACCCCAAAGACTCACGGACGTGGGTCGATTGTTGTAGGCGGTCTGATTACCGCCATTGCTGAGCACTTTAGGATTCGCCCTTGGACCACCGAGGCACAAGGTTCGAACCTCATAAATCAACAACACCTACAAGATGTGCGTTGGTTTACTGTGAGTGGAATCCATTTTACTTGGAAGATTGGTAAAATGCCGTCCATTCAACTTCCAAACCGCCGCATCACCGAAATTAAAACGGGGCAAACCAATTATCTCATCATGGAAGCCGCGGAGGAATGCACGGAGATCCGTACCTACCAAAGGCGGGATCCCCATGAGATTGCCTCCTTGATGAGTGAGATTTATCTCACTCCTAGGGTAGTTTTTAAGGCTATTTTACTTGATTTATTATGCATTTTAGTTCCCTTTTTTTCTTCATTTCACCTCTTTTTCTATCTAACTCTCTCTTAGCACGTGTGTACATGTATGTGCATCCCCCTCCCCTACTATTCTATTTGATCTTTGATGTGTAGGAACTCAAGCTTCTACAAGCTAAGAGGGGAGTAAAAAAGGGAAGCAAGAGTTTGCCCGGGAAGCTCAAGGACCACCCGAGCAAAGACACCCGCCCGAGCTCCAAGAAACCCGACCGAGCAAATGCGCCCGCCCGGGCTGTGTGGCGGCTCGCCTGGGCCAAGTCGCCCGCCCGGGCTATGTGACCACCCGCCCGGGCCCATCAGCGGCCAAACTTTCTGCCTCATGCCTGGATTTTTAGTGCACGCCCGGGGTAGCAGACCGGGCCCGTCTACCCTGCACCGCCCGGGCCACCATTGAGCCCGCCCGGGGATCTCTCACTAGCCCGCCCGGGCCCCTGTTCGCTGGGCCTTTTTTCGGATTTCTTTTCTTTTACGACTCGTGTAATTAGAGGGGGTATAAATACCCATCTACCCTATTTTGGAAGGGGATCCCAGAAATTTTAGAACCCTAAGCTTACTTACTAGTGTAGGAGAGAGAAAACTTGGCTCAAGAGGTGTAATTTGGAGATTGAAAATCAATGAAAAAGTGACAATTTCTTTGAAGTTTCTTGTTTCCTTAGTAATCCTCTCAATCCTTTCTTCTTTTCTCATTGTTTTTATGCATTTCTACTTTGTTAGTTTCATGTTTTCATTACTTAATCTTCATGCTTAGTAGTTAATTTAGATTAAAGTTTCCATCTTTTCTTAGATTCTTCTTGTTTACTCACTAGATTTTATCTTGTTTTTGCTTTAAAGTCTTGATTTTTGGTTTTTGCTATTTTTAGATTGGTGATTTATTGCTAGTTTTTCCATGTTTAGGATGTTTGGTAGTATAATGGGTAGTGAGTAGTTCATTAACTAGGATTGGGAGTAGCCCAATCATTTTTTGCATCCTATTTTCATGGGTAGAGTTTATTGGGTTGATTATGCTTGGGATTTGTGCAATTTCAATCTTTAATGTTGATTGGTGACTTAGTTGATGTGAGCTCCATCACCTTTTGATCCTTTTGTTGCCCATTTAATGGTTTACTTTTATGTGGTTGACCTTCATGATCGATTGATTAGTTGCTACACATCACTTGTTGATTGGTATTAACTTGGGTTTGATTTCAATTCCTAACTTGGCCTAGTTAGGTGATAACACCTCGAGATATAGGTTTTGTTGCCATAATTAGGACTCTAAACTCCCTAACAACGATTTTAGAGGTGTTTAGGTTTGTTTATTCCCTTTGCATATCCCCAATATTTGTCAACCCCTTTATCTCTATTTGGTTGTTGGATGTGAACTATGATTGTGGTGATTTCCCATTCCTAGTATTTTTCCTAATTTGATTCCAATAGTTTTAATCACTTAGTTCAACCAAAACTTGACTATTTCTTCGACTTAGCTTACTTGTAGCGACTCTACCTTGGTGAGACCTCCGATCCTTGTGGTTCGACCCTTACTTACCACTTGACTAGTTTAGGTGGATAGTTAGGTTTTTTATTTGACATTAGGGGAGTTAGTAACGACCTAGTTTCTCCCTTGTTCAAATTGGCGCCGTTGCCGGGGATCGGTGTATTTTCATTGAGTAGTAGTTTTGTTTGTGAGTCTAAGTCTGTATTTTTTCTTTTCTTGTTCTCTTGTTGTTTGTGTGTTGGTGTCCTCTTGAGCCTTGTTGTCTTGTATGCCAAGAAGCAATCGTGCCTTGCCCCTTATTCCATTTGATAGGGAACTAGAGAGAACCGTAAAAGCTATAAGAAGAGGGTTGAGAGGCGAGAGAGTGCAAGAGCAACCACATCCTACCTCCACCATTGAAAGTCCTCGAAATTCTACAAGTTCATCTAGCTCCGAGGAATTTGAGCAAGAAATGGGGGAAGTAAACAACCGGAGTTTGAGAGACTATGGTGCTCCCATGGCATATACTCCAACAAGTGCCATTGTTGCACCCACCACGCAAGCAAATGATTTTGGGTTCAAATCGGCTTTCATTCAACTCATTTCAAACAATCAATTTGGGGGTAGTTGCCATGAATGCCCTCGAGAACACTTGAGGAGATTTACTGAATTTTGCTCGACGGTGAAGCACAATGGAGTCACACAAGATTACATCCGCCTAAGCATGTTCAAGTTCTCCTTAAGAGATGAAGGATCACGTTGGCTCATGGACTTACCTCCTAACTCACTCACCACATGGGAAGAAGTCACCAAAGCTTTCTTGGGCCAATTTTATTCTTTGCAAAAGACGGCCGAAATGAGAGCTAAAATTGTGACATTCAATGATAAAGAAGGTGAGAGTTTAAATGAAGCATGGGAGAGATTCAAAAGCCTCTTGAGGGAGTGTCCACATCATGATATGGGAAAGGAGATGCAACTCCATTGTTTCTACAATGGACTTTCTTCTCACAACAAGATGAGTCTAAACGCGGGAGCGGGTGGACCCATAATGATGAAGGGGGCGGATGAAGCTCTTCGAGCAATTGAACATGTGGTTCAAAATGACCGAGATTGGAACAAAGGGGAGCGCGCTTCAACCTCCAAGAGAGGTGGAAGGTATGAAGTTGATAGCATTGATTTACTTACTTCTAAAGTAGATGCTTTAGTTAATCAATTGAAATCATCTACTATGTCCCCCTCCTCATCTAATGTCCCCATGCTTGGTCATTCCCAAAACCCCAACTCATGTCCCCCTCCTAACATGTCTCATGTGAATAGTTATGGAAACACTCCCCATTCCGGTCATACTAACATGCCCATGCATTTATTGTTTTGTGATACTTGTGGAGCATATGATCATTATTCTTCCCAATGCAACTTTGTAAACTCTAACATCACTTCTCCTTCCTCCATGGAACAAGTCAATGCCCTAAATCAAAAATTCGACCCCTATTCTAACACATTTAATCCGGGTTGGTGTCATAACCCGAATTTTGGGTGGAAGAACCAAGGCCAAAACTCTAATCAAAATGGATTTCAAAATGTGGGTCAAAATGTTAATCAAAGTCAAGGTCAAGGCCAACATGGATACAACCAAGGTCAATACCGTGGTTCGTATCCTAATCAAGGCCAATATTCAAATGCTAGACCTCCCCCCCGGGTTTCAAGGAAACCAAAGGCCTAACTACAACTCCCCTCAACAAGCAACTCTTCAATTAGGACCGCCCACCACCACCACTAGTCTAGAGAGTATGATGCAAACGTTTATGACTAATCAAGCTAAAGAGACTAGTGAGTTGAGAGAGAGCATAAAGCAAATGCAAGTTCATAATAAAATGCTTGAGACTCAATTAGCTCAAATGGCGGGTTCTATGAAAGGAAATTCCACTACCCAACTCCCTAGTCAAGGTGTAAATCCTAATGAACAAGCTCATGCTATAATCACTAGGAGTGGTAGACAATTGGGGGATGTGAGTGTAAATGGGAGTAAGGTAAGGAAAGATGAAAAACAATTGACCAATGACTTGATTGATGATGAGGATGAGAGAGATGATGACCCTCCTACCCCACCACCAAAAGCCAAAGATGATGGGCTAGTCACAAGCACCCCACCTCCTTATGTAGCAAAGCTTCCCTACCCAAGTAGGTTTGCTTCTTCTAAGCTTGATGACCAATTTGCTAAGTTCCTTGAAGTCTTGAAAAAGCTCCATGTCAATATCCCATTCACCGAAGCACTAAAACAAATGCCAACTTATGCTAAGTTCTTAAAAGAGATTCCATCCAAGAAAAGGGACCTAGATAGTGTGGACACCATTAACTTGACCGAGAGTTGTAGCGCTATAATTCAAAACAAGTTACCCACTAAGTTGAAGGACCCCGGTAGTTTCAATATGCCATGTGCTATAGGTGACATGACCATTGACCGAGCTTTATGTGACTTAGGAGCTAGTGTTAGCTTGATGCCACACTCCGTTTGCAAAAGATTGAACCTAGGAGAGTTGAAGCCCACTCACATTTCACTTCAATTGGCCGATAGATCGGTTAAGATGCCCATAGGAAAGTTAGAAGATGTCCCCCTTAGGGTGGGAAAGTTCTATATTCCCGTGGACTTTGTGGTACTTGAAATGGATGAAGATCCAAATGTTCCAATCATCCTAGGTAGACCATTCTTAGCTACGGCGGGGGCAATTATTGATGTTAAAAATGGCAAGCTAACCTTGAGAGTAGGAGATGATAAGATTGAATTCAACCTCTCACAAATCATGAAATGTCCACCATTTACGGATGATTGTTTTAGAGTTGAAACAATTGATTATGATGTTCCCCAACCCATGCATGTTTATGATAATGATTTTCTTGCTCTTGCATTGGTTGATGATGATTGTGGAAGTGATGAGGTGAAGTCAATAGTTGAGCTACTTGACTCCACCCCCACTCTTGAACCATTTGAAGATGTGTTCTTGGCTATTGACGAGGAAGAGGCAAAATTTTCAAAAAGTGATACTAAAGCTCCGGAGGTAGAATTAAAACCTCTACCTTCGAACCTTAAGTATGTTTTTCTTGGTCCTTCCTCTACATACCCCGTAATTGTAAATGCCGAATTGAGCCAAGAACAAATCTCCAAATTGCTTGATGTGTTACGATTGCATAAGAGTGTGTTAGGCTATACAATTGATGATTTGAAGGGGATTAGCCCAACTCTTTGTATGCATCGTATTCTCTTGGAGGATGATGCTAAACCTTCAAGAGAAAGGCAAAGGAAATTGAACCCTTCCATGATGGAAGTTGTAAAAAAGGAGGTCCTTAAACTACTTGCTTCGGGGATCATCTATCCTATTTCGGATAGTAAGTGGGTATCCCCGGTGCAAGTAGTCCCTAAGAAGGGGGGGATGACGGTGATTCGCAATGATGTAGGCGAACTCATCCCCACTAGGACCGTTACGGGGTGGAGAATGTGCATTGATTATCGAAAATTAAATGTCTCCACTCGAAAGGATCATTTTCCATTGCCTTTCATTGATCAAATGTTGGAAAGATTAGCGGTGCATAACTATTTTTGTTATCTTGATGGTTACTCCGGGTTCTTTCAAATCCCCATTCACCCGGAGGATCAAGAAAAAACAACTTTCACTTGCCCTTATGGTACCTATGCTTATTGTAGGATGCCATTTGGGCTATGCAATGCACCGGCAACTTTCCAACGTTGTATGATGGCAATCTTTGCCGACATGATTGAAGATACCATGGAAGTTTTTATGGATGATTTTTCCGTATGTGGTTCTTCATTTGATGCTTGCTTATCTAACCTCACTCAATGTTTGGAGAGATGTGAGAAATCCAACCTTGTCCTTAATTGGGAAAAATGTCACTTTATGGTTCAAGAAGGCATTGTTCTTGGGCATAAAGTGTCATTCCATGGAATTGAGGTGGATAAGGCTAAGGTTGAGGTGATTGAGAGACTTCCACCTCCAACTACGGTTAAGGGGGTGAGATCTTTACTAGGCCACGCCGGTTTTTACCGGAGGTTTATTAAAGATTTCTCTAAAATCACCGAACCTCTCACCACTCTTCTCCAAAAGGAGAGTGAGTTTGTATTTGATGATGTGTGCCTAGATGCTTTTTGTAGGATTAAAGAAGCTCTCACCTCCGCTCCAATTGTCCAACCACCGGATTGGACACTTCCTTTTGAGCATATGTGTGACGCAAGTGACAATGCTATTGGAGCGGTACTTGGTCAAAAGAAAGAAGGGAAAACTCATGTGATATACTATGCTAGCAAGACCCTCAATGATGCGCAACGCAACTATACAACCACCGAGAAAGAGTTATTGGCGGTTGTATATGCTTTTGAGAAGTTTAGATCATACCTTGTTGGGTCCAAGACCATTGTGTACACCGATCATTCGGCACTCAAGTACTTAATGTCCAAGAAAGACGCCAAACCAAGGTTGATTCGATGGGTTTTGCTCCTCCAAGAGTTTGACATAGAGGTGAGGGACAAGAAAGGATGTGAGAATGTTGTTGCGGATCACCTCTCTAGGTTAGAGCCTATGGAGCTCGGTAAGGATGATACTCCCATCAATGAAGATCTTCGTGATGATGCCCTATATGCTATTGAGAGCAAGGACCTTCCTTGGTTCGCCGATATTGTGAATTTCTTAGCTTGTGGTGCAATTCGCCCCGAATTTACACCACAACAAAGGCGCAAGCTCAAGCATGATTCAAGATATTACATATGGGATGAGCCCTTGCTTTACAAGAGGTGTTCCGATGGCTTATATAGGAGGTGTGTTCCTAATGAAGAGATGAAAGGAGTTCTTGAGATGTGTCATTCTTCCCCTTGTGGAGGACACATGGGATCAAACAAGACCGCCGCCAAGGTTCTTCAAAGTGGTTTGATTTGGCCCACACTCTTCAAGGATTCATGGGCTTTTGTCAAAACTTGTGATCGTTGTCAAAGAACCGGGAATATTTCCAAGAGGGATGAAATGCCTCAAAATTCAATCCAAGAGCTTGAGGTATTCGATGTGTGGGCAATTGACTTTATGGGACCCTTTCCCTCCTCTTGTGGCAACCTCTACATTCTTCTTGCGGTGGATTATGTCTCCAAATGGGTCGAATGTCTTGCAAGCCCCACCAATGATTCAAAGGTCGTGACTAAGTTGTTCAAAAAGACTATCTTTCCACGGTTTGGTGTGCCCAAGGCCATTATAAGTGATGGGGGATCCCATTTTGCTAAGAAGTCATTTCAAGCTCTCTTAGCTAAATATGGTGTTCACCATAGGGTTGGTCTCTCTTACCACCCTCAAACAAGTGGGCAAGCCGAAGTGTCAAATAGAGAGATCAAGTTGATCCTAGAAAAGACCGTGGATAGGAATAGAAAGGATTGGTCACTCAAGCTCGATGATGCACTATGGGCCTATCGAACCGCCTTCAAGACTCCCATTGGCACCACTCCATACAAGTTGGTGTATGGGAAGTCTTGCCACCTTCCGGTGGAACTTGAGCACAAGACTCATTGGGCAATCAAGGCCCTTAACTTTGATTTAAAGAGTGCGGGTGACAAGAGACTCCTTGATCTTAATGAGCTTGAAGAACTCCGTATGGAAGCTTATGATTGTGCAAGCATATACAAAGCTAGGAGCAAAGATTGGCATGACAAGCACATTGTTAAGAAGGAGTTCCATGTTGGTGACCAAGTACTCCTCTACAACTCACGATTGAAGCTCTTCCCCGGAAAGCTCAAATCAAGATGGAGTGGCCCTTATGAAGTTAAGGAAGTTTTTCCTTATGGCTCGGTCACCATCACTTGTCCAAGCCAAAGCCCATTCAAGGTCAATGGGCACCGATTGAAGAAATATTATGGTGATGCCTTTGTTAGAGCAATCTCTACTACCATCCTTGGGGATTTCACCCCCCCTCCTACCACTTGAAGCACACATTTCACTATGGTCAAGCTAAAGACCTTAAAAACAAGCGCTTTTTGGGAGGCAACCCAAATTCCTACTCTCTTCCTTTCATCACTTTCTTTTCCTTCTCAATTTATTTCTACTTTTATGTTATTTTAATTTTTTCTCACTAAGTCTTGTTTTTATTGGTGTAGGTGAAAAAAAAAAAAAAAAAAAACGAGAGAAAAGAGGCAAAGAAAGAAGTAAAAAGAAAAAAACAAAGCAAGGTTAAGCATCAAACGAGCTCGCCCGAGCTCAAGAAGGCCCGCCCGGGCTACATGCCCACTCGCCCGGGCAAACAAATTTGAGGCCTTCTGCCTCTTGGCGAAAAAATCACAGCCCGCCCGGGTAACGAGCACGGGCCCACCCACCCTGCACCGCCCGAGCTTCATGAAGCTCGCCCGGGCTATGTCCAGACGCCCGCCCGGGCTATCATGCGCCCGCCCGGGCTATCATGCGCCCGCCCGGGCGCTGCACTCCAGACGAAAAAAAAATAGGCTCGTGCCTCTTTCTCCCTCCCTCCCTCCTCATTCTCAACACATCTCCCTCACTCTCTCACTCATCTCCCACTCAAAAAACCCTCAAACCCTCACATTTCAACCTCTCAAATCCTCATTTTTCCATCAAATCCACTCATTTATACCACAAAATCACCACATTTTTCATCTTCTTTACAAAAACCCCAACAAATTTCACTCTTTAACTCACAAAAATCCCCATCTTTCACAAACCCTTAAACCTAAACTTTCTCTCTCCTCCATTAACACTCAAGGAAGCTCCAAGGGTAGAAGAGCATCACATTTTGGGATAAAAGAACAAGATTTTTGCAAGGTTTCAAGGAATTTCTCCATTGTTGGGTAACAAATTCCTCTAACTCTTGTTTATTCTCATTTCTTCATGTCAATATCCTAGTTATAATCTAGTTTCTCCCCATTATTGTTGTTCCCCTTGATTGTGGTGTAGGATAGTTGATTAGTTGAAATTATTATGCTACATTAGATAATTGTTTGTGATTTGATTGTGGTATTAGTTGTGATTTGATTGTGGTATTAGTTGTGGATTAGCCCTTGATTAGTTTTTCCTTATAGTTTCCTTTTAGTTGTGAAATAATTGTTGGTTTTGTGTGGTTTGCTTGTGGATTAGTTGGAATTTGTATTCGAGATTTGTTGAAATTGTAGACTAGTGTTTGTGTTTTTGTTTAGCTTTGCAAGTTTGACATTGAACTTGTTGATTTAATTTGTGATTGCAATTTGGGAATTAGCTTTACGTGATTAAACAACCTCGACATTGTAGTTAAACGAAAATTTACGATTTTCGATTTTCATAACAATGTCAAGGCCGTCTAAAAGCCGTAAATCTAATTTAGCTCAAGATGCAACCACAAACTCTCATCAACAAGACTCCTCCCAACCATGGAGGAGATTCAATATCACACTTACAAGCGCCGCCGAGAAAAGCCTTTTTCGGACGCACTTCAAACGCGAGTTTAAACCAACAAATTTTACCATCGACGCTCATGCACTGTATTGGGCATTGATGAAGATGTGCGTTTGTTGTGCGCACGAATTGGGTGGACTTCATTCTTAAACAAATCCGCTCCCACTTACCCCTCACTTGTATGTGAATTTTTAAGTACATTATCACGTGACACGGATGATGAGACGGGCGAGACCCTAATTCGTTTCCGTCTCTTCAATGCGGATTACGCAATGTCCTTTGAAGATTTAAATACTTGTTTTGGGTGGGATCCAAATTCCCCTACGGGAACGGATTTAAGCACTCTCGGCGATTTTAACTTAGAGAGGTTTTGGGCCCGCATTACATGTTCCCGAGACTACTTCGACCGGAGTCATGAGAAATCATCCTCCATTATCCATCTTGCGATGCGCTACGTGCATCGCATAATGGTATACGCGGTCTATGGCCGTTCCGAAGTAGGCGCGGCAAGTGAACATGAAATGCCGGCCCTTTGGTTGTGCACCCAAGAGCACCAAGATCCACCCCCTATAAACTTTGCCGAGCAATTTGTTGTTCGGATGATACAACACCGGGACGGCAATCCAAAACCTTCCGGCATTGTTATGGGGGGCATGATTACACTTATTGCCCGTCATTTGGATCTTGGTCAAGAGCTTGCCACCCTCTCCCCTGTTTCATCAGATGTCTTCCTAGACATCCGGCAATTGCGGGTGATGAATTTCATCCGCCAAGGTGGCAATGACACCCGTCCCTACGTCCTTTTAGTAGGGTCGGAGAAAACCTCATGGTGTCGCCTTCCTAACCCATCTATCACCTCTCTTACGAGAAGCGCGCCCAATCCCTATTACATTGATAGAACCATTAGGGATCAAGGGCCGCAGGAACCCCAAGGAGGTGGTGATGATAGTCCACCTCCACGACACCCTCCCACCCGAGCCGGCCCCTCTTCTTCCCGCGCCGGCTCCTCCTGCGGCCAAGGTGACCCCTCTTTTGACATGTCTTCAATTGAGGCTCACCTAGCCAACCTCGCATTGTCCCAATCCCAAGGTTTTGGTCACCTCAATGATCAATACCAAAGGATGAGACAAGATATTGACACTCTCATGCTCCAACAAAATAAAATTTTTCATTATCATGTGGAGCAAGGTCTAGTTGAGCCATTTGTCAACTACCCCAACATGCCTCCCCAATATGGGCCGGTTCCGGGGTGGCACAATGGTCAACCGACCTACCCCTTTTGGCCCCCTCGTCCACCACCATATGACTACACGGTGTCGGGTGGAACCGATCCAAGGGGCGATCCTTCCTACCCTTTTGATGATCCTACATTTGACGGGGGTTGGTCCCCCCATGGTCCTCCCGCGTCCCAACTACCGGGCGATGACCCCGTCGATGAGGATTAGGATCCTCATCATCTTTCCCCCACCCTTCCCCTATGTCTATGCTTAGCACACCGAGGACGGTGTTTTTGATAAGTTTGGGGGAGTTGTTTTCACTTGTATTAAAAGGGTGGGGATGTTTAAAAAAAAAAAAAAGGGGGTAGTGAATGACTAAGTGTCTAGAGGGTAGGTTTAATTTTTGGGGTGTACTTCATGAGGGTTAGAATTGCTTGATGTTTAGTGTTGATATTTGATGAGTGATGTTTGAGTTTGATGGTGTGTATAAAAAAAAAAAAACGTATGAATCAAGGCAAACTTTTATTTTATTTTATTTCTTTTGCTCTTGAGTTGAGAATAATATCATTGAAACTCCACTATTTTGAATGCTTTTATTCCTAGGTGTTAGAAGTTCGCATGCTTTGAGATGTTTATGGTTGATTTTAGGATACTATTTTCTAAGGTAGTGGTTAGAACTTTTTGAGAGCACAAGACCTTAATTCACGGATTGTGGTATGATGGTGTTGCTCTCTCTAGTGAATTTGAAACCTAAAAGAGTAGTATTTGCTTGATAATCCCATGTGAGGACTTTCAAAAAGCCCCAACAATCATTTTGAGCGGCATGGATCCTCAACATTGCATACTTTTATCGAGACCTTGACTCCAATCTATCCAAGATCGCGACCGAGCCACACTAGGGAAAGATAAAGGCATTCTTTTCGGTGACTATATTTTTTTTTTTTTTTTAGTTTTAGGCCCGTTATTTTCGTTTCTTTTTCTTGGTTTTGTTTTATTTGCAATTGCCCTTCCTCTTAGCCCTTCGAGCCTTATCCTTTTCTTTGGTTACCTCAATACAAGCCAATTGCCTTCTTATTTTATTTTTCACCCTTGTAGTGAATAGTGAAGTTAGAGCGATTGTCTTGAACAATAATTGAAAACGAAAAAAAAAAGGGAAAAAGAAAAATGATGAGATTCTTATGGTATAGTGGAAATTTTGTGTATATTTTCGAATAAATGCAATTGCAACTTCATAGAAAAAGCCACCCAAAGTCAAAGAAGGCGGGGGAAATGAAAAAAAAAAAAAAAAAAAAAAAAGAAGAAGAAAATCTAAAAATAATTCATTATTGTTATGTTTTTGAATAAGTTTGGGGGGGAACTTTATCCCTAAATGGTTGAGTATAATTTGTGATTTATAGTTATTTAGCTCTTTCGCTCCTACTAAGGCTTCACTATTTTAGGATTGAGCACCACTATCCAAATTTATTCACACCCTTTACCCCTAGCCTATGTTACCACCTTAAAAAGTCCTTTTGACCTTAGAGGGTTGAGTCATTGTCGGTGGCGGAAGATTCGAATCAAGCCTATTGAGCGAGTGTGTCATGTCGAGATGTCGAGTAACCTTCTCCTATTCTATTTCTTGTTACATTTATCGGCTCCATTCTTCGGAGTTTAGAGAAGCTACTTTAAATGGCGAATTTGAAGCTAGTTGAGAGAACGCGGTATGTAGGGGTGTGCACCGGTCCAGGACCGGACCGGACCGGACCGGAACCGGCTGGACCGGTGGACCGGAATCCGGGGTTTTCCTGGACCGGGACCGGACCGGAAAAATTCGGTCCGGTCCGGTCCGATTTTTCGGTCCGCCTGGACCTCTTGGACCGAATTTTTTTTTTAAAAAAAAAAATCTTTTTTATTTTATTTAAATATATTTATAAATTATATACATTAAAAATTAATAATTTTAATGTTAATAATCCTAAAAGAATAAATAGTAGGTTTTTAAGTTTCTAACTTTCTACCTTTTAATTTTTTTTTAACATATAATTTTTTTTTTTTACTAAAACAATAGAAATTCCGGTCCAACCGGTCCGGACCGGAATTTTCCGGGTTTGGACCGGATCGGACCGGTGGACCGGATCGGACCGGTGGACCGGAATCTTGATTTTCGGCGGACCGGGGACCGGACCGGGATCTCGGTCCAGGTCCGGTCGGTCCGGTCCAAATTCCGGTCCGGACCGGTTTGTGCACACCCCTAGCGGTATGTATGGTTGTAGAATTTGAGGAAGTGTGCTCTATCTAGTTCTCTATGCTTAGTGTATGGTATGTTTTAATCAACCTATGGACATCTTTAAGCATGCTTACTTTTAGTATCTAGAAATTCTTGCATTCATTTGTGTTTGCTCCTTTTCAAAAATCTCACTTAAGAGCACCTTTTTTTTTTTTTTATATATATATATTTTCTTTTGGCTTTATTTTGCTTATTTATTTTTGGTTTGCCTTGCATTCTAAAATCTAGAGTTATGGGTCAAACTCTTAGAAAACCCTTACGAGAGCATTACTCGTCCTCATTGGCAACTTTGGGGTTTAAATGGCTTGTCACTTGCGCTAAAGGTGACCGTGATTCCTACGAAAATGAGTTAGTGTACATGGTTTTCTTTTTGCTTTGTGTGTACTTAGTTTTAGCAACTTTGCCTTGCTATCCTCTTTGTATCATTTCTTTCCCTCTTATTTCCTTTTGGCACTTTGCTTGAGGACAAGCAAACATTCAAGTTTGGGGGAAGTTGATGAGTGAGATTTATCTCACTCCTAGGGTAGTTTTTAAGGCTATTTTACTTGATTTATTATGCATTTTAGTTCCCTTTTTTTCTTTATTTCACCTCTTTTTCTATCTAACTCTCTCTTAGCACGTGTGTACATGTATGTGCATCCCCCTCCCCTACTCTTCTATTTGATCTTTGATGTGTAGGAACTCAAGCTTCTACAAGCTAAGAGGGGAGTAAAAAAGGGAAGCAAGAGTTTGCCCGGGAAGCTCAAAGACCACCCGAGCAAAGACACCCGCCCGAGCTCCAGGAAACCCGATCGAGCAAATGCGCCCGCCCGGGCTGTGTGGCGGCTCGCCTGGGCCAAGTCGCCCGCCCGGGCTATGTGACCACCCGCCCGGGCCCATCAGCGGCCAAACTTTCTGCCTCATGCCTGGATTTTTAGTGCACGCCCGGGGTAGCAGACCGGGCCCGTCTACCCTGCACCGCCCGGGCCACCATTGAGCCCGCCCGGGGATCTCTCACTAGCCCGCCCGGGCCCTTTTTAGCCCGCCCGGGCCCCTGTTCGCTGGGCCTTTTTTCGGATTTCTTTTCTTTTACGACTCGTGTAATTAGAGGGGGTATAAATACCCATCTACCCTATTTTGGAAGGGGATCCCAGAAGTTTTAGAACCCTAAGCTTACTTACTAGTGTAGGAGAGAGAAAACTTGGCTCAAGAGGTGTAATTTGGAGATTGATAATCAATGAAAAAGTGACAATTTCTTTGAAGTTTCTTGTTTCCTTAGTAATCCTCTCAATCCTTTCTTCTTTTCTCATTGTTTTTATGCATTTCTACTTTGTTAGTTTCATGTTTTCATTACTTAATCTTCATGCTTAGTAGTTAATTTAGATTAAAGTTTCCATCTTTTCTTAGATTCTTCTTGTTTACTCACTAGATTTTATCTTGTTTTTGCTTTAAAGTCTTAATTTTTGGTTTTTGCTATTTTTAGATTGGTGATTTATTGCTAGTTTTTCCATGTTTAGGATGTTTGGTATTATAATGGGTAGTGAGTAGTTCATTAACTAGGATTGGGAGTAGCCCAATCATTTTTTGCATCCTATTTTCATGGGTAGAGTTTATTGGGTTGATTATGCTTGGGATTTGTGCAATTTCAATCTTTAATGTTGATTGGTGACTTAGTTGATGTGAGCTCCATCACCTTTTGATCCTTTTGTAGCCCATTTAATGGTTTACTTTTATGTGGTTGACCTTCATGATCGATTGATTAGTTGCTACACATCACTTGTTGATTGGTATTAACTTGGGTTTGATTTCAATTCCTAACTTGGCCTAGTTAGGTGATAACACCTCGAGATATAGGTTTTGTTGCCATAATTAGGACTCTAAACTCCCTAACAACGATTTTAGAGGTGTTTAGGTTTGTTTATTCCCTTTGCATATCCCCAATATTTGTCAACCCCTTTATCTCTATTTGGTTGTTGGATGTGAACTATGATTGTGGTGATTTCCCATTCCTAGTGTTTTTCCTAATTTGATTCCAATAGTTTTAATCACTTAGTTCAACCAAAACTTGACTATTTCTTCGACTTAGCTTACTTGTAGCGACTCTACCTTGTACTTACCACTTGACTAGTTTAGGTGGATAGTTAGGTTTTTTATTTGACATTAGGGGAGTTAGTAACAACCTAGTTTCTCCCTTGTTCACTCCTCCTCTTCCGCCCTTCCCCCTGCTCCTCCCCAACCCCATCCCACCTATGTTCCCGACTATGCCCTATATATGTCCATAGATAGGCGGTTTGATAGGTTTGAACAAAGATTAACCTCCTTCTAACAAGAGATGCGAGAGAGTTTTATCCCCATCTTGCAATACTTTCATGATAACAACATGGTCCCTCCCGGCACCCCCTACCCCTCCTATATGCAACCCATTCTTCCCCCGGAGGGGGAAGAGGACCTAGACCCTTGAGTTGGTCTCTCCCCACCCCCATCCCCCTTGTTCTTCCTTTCACACCGAGGACGGTGTTTGGTTTGGCTTGGGGGGTATTTTCATTATTTGGGTGATTTTTACTTTTCGGGGTAGGTGTTAGGAGATCCTTGTTATTATTTTTGATTGAATTGTTACTTGTGATTGTGGTTATGCTTGGTGAATGGGCCGATGCTTGTTAATATGTGTTATGCCATGATTCCATTTTTCTTATTTGTTTTAGCCTTCTTTTTTTCCTTTTCTTTCCCTTCTTTTTCAATCTTTGTTTTTAGTTCTAAAAATAATATATTTATATATATATTTGAAAAAGAGCAAAAATAACAAAAAAATCTGAAAAACAAAGAAAAACAAAAACAAATTTTAGCTTTGGATAAAGTTTTGATTTCCTTGCCCAAGGAAGATGCTAGTTGATGATTTATGTGGATTCCTTGCTTTAATTTTGAGTATATATTTAGAGGCTCCTTTTGGAAGAGTGTGAGCTTGGGTTGTGGTGCTTTAGGAGGTGATCAATCTTGATTGCATTAGAATCAACCAAAATGAAACTAATGAATGCTCAATTGGATGTCTAGTCTTGAATCTAGACTATGTTGCTCATGCTTGGATAATTTTAGCTTCAACTTTGCGGTCCCTAGCGTCCCTAGATATGCTCATCATGTCCCCAAACAAAACTCTACAAGAAGCCTAGTTTTTACTTCTATTATTTATAATAAGTGGTACAAAAAGCCACAAGTTCTCATGTTTCTCTTTAGTGAGTAGTTACTTCTCATTTGTATACCAAAAATTCCAATAATAAGGGAAAAGAAAAAGCCAAAAACAGTAAAAAAAAAAAGGATTTTTTAACCACAATAATACAAACTTTGGCCCGTTTTCTCGCAATAATACAAACTTTTGATTATTTTTTAATAATACAAACTTTAGGCCAAAATTCCTCAAGTAGGTCAAGTTGACTTGTAACTTGTAAAGCGGAGAAAAAAAAAAATTACCAAATGATATTTCTTCTTTCTCCTCCTCCCCCACCCCCACCCACCGAACCACCTCGCCCTCCCCCACCCCACAACCACCGCCCGAAACCAACCCACGGCCACCACCCCCTCCCCCACCCGCCACCCCCTCCCCCACTCCGCAACCACCACCGAAACCAACCCACAACAACCCACCGAAACTAACCCACGGTCCCCACCACCGAAAACCAAACCCAGAACCCCCCACCCCCACCCCCCCCCCCCCCCCCACACCACCACGAAACCAACCCACAACCACCCCCCGAAAGCAACTCGCGGACCCCCCCTCGAAAACCACCAAACCCGGCCACCCCTCTCCCCCCACCACCCGAAACCACCCCACCCTTCTTTCTTCCACAACCCTTCTTTACTTCCATTAAAGGATTAAACTTGCAAGCTCAATCAAGTGGGTCCAAAAACAACCCCCATCACTAAAATCAACCCAAAAAAGGAAAATCAACAACCCATTTCTATTACTTCCACATAAACTCAAATGGGATGAAGAAAACTGAAAAACTAAGGTAAAGATAAGGTCTTTAAGTGTAAAAATAAAAACCCGGAAAAGTTGTCTTCAAAATGAAGTGGGTTTTTCTCGTAACGGAAAAATGAGGAGAGAGAATGAGAGAGAAGACGGGCGTGGGGTTGCGGGCTCGGTCGGCGGCGGTTGGGCGGGTCGACGGGGGTTGGGGAGGGCGGGTTCGGGCTCGCGACGGGCGTGGGGTTGGGCTCGACGGGGGACGAAGAGAGAGGGGCGGGGAAAGGCCAAAGGTGGGCATGGTGGGGTGGGGGTGGTGGCGTGGTTTCATCCGTGTCGGTGGAGGTGGGGGTGGTATTTCGTGAGCATGAAGAGGGAAGCGACTTTGGGGAGGGGAGCGGGAGAAGAGAAAGAAAAAGAAAATGATTTTAATGTTTTTTGATATTTAAATCAAAATTTTTAAAATCGCCAATAAAATAATGACACGTGTCTTAATGAGTGCCACGTCGGCTTGTTACCTCCAACAACAAGTTACCAAGGTTTCGACTTCTGGAGGAATTTTGGCCTAAAGTTTGTATTATTAAAAAATAATCAAAAGTTTGTATTATTGCTAGAGAACGGGCCAAAGTTTGTATTATTCCAGTTAAAAAATCCAAAAAAAAAAAGGCATGAAAAATGGAAAAAAAAAGTGAAGAAAAACGAAAAGCAAAAAGAATAGAAGAGTTTCAATAAAAGAGGTCAATTTGTAGATGCCTCCCACACTTAGTACCATTTTTCTAAAGTTTTGAGTAGATTGGAGTCTAAGGCCTATTTGTGTGTCTAGGGATGGTGGACTAGTGGTTTGAGCTTCTATAACACTTAAAGAGCCCTAAGTCTTTTGGATATCTAGGTGTTCTCTAATGAACGAGTAAAAAGTCTAATTAGGTGACATATTGCAATCTTAATTAGTCTCTTTCTCTTCCCATAACCTATGAGTAGACCTGGGCATGGGTCGGGTCGGGCCTGTTCATGGGCTCGGCCCGCTGGCTTGGGGAAATGGCGGGCCGGGCCGGGCCCGAGCCCGTGAGTGGCGGGCCTTGCCGGGCCGGGCTTGAAATTTTCAGATTTTGTCCACGGGCTCGCGGGCCGAGCTCGTGCCTCCTGCGGGCCGGGCCCGAGCCCGTGAGTGGCGGGCCTTGCCGGGCCGGGCTTGAAATTTTCAGATTTTGTCCACGGGCTCGCGGGCCGAGCTCGTGCCTCCTGCGGGCCTGACCCGTGTTTTATGTTGTTTTTTTGTATTTTTGACATTTTTAGGCTAAAAAACAAAGGAAAGGAGCGTTCGGCCCGCGTGGGCCGTCGTGCCGGTGTGGGCCTGAAATAAAATTTCTTGACCGTGACAAACCTGCGGCCCGTGTAGCGGACAACGGGCCGGGCCTCGAGCAGGCTCGTGCCGGGCCAGGCCGGCCCACGTGCTGGCCTGGCCCATGCCCACCTCTACCTATGAGCACACTTGGAAATTAATTGTCTTGTAAGTTGCTCTTTATCCTTGCTTGTGAACCATTTCATTGATAGTTGACTTGGGCATCAATCTTGAAGGTGTTGAATAAATTGTTAATGGAAAAAAAAAACTAGAACTGTGGGTTTGAAAACTCTTGGAAAACCTTGCGAGATCCCACTCGCCCTCTAGAGTGATCTAGGGGTTTAAAGAGCTTGTTGCATGTGCTAAATGCAATCGTGATTCCTACGAAAATGAGTTAGTGTAAATTCTTTTTCCTTCTTTCCTTCTTCGTTTTTTTTCTTCCTTCGTTCTTCTTCATTTTGTTTTCAATTAAATTTTTCATTCTCCTACTTGTGGTTTAATCTATTTTGCTTGAGGACAAGCAAAGATCTAGCTTGGGGGAGTTTGATGATTGGTATTTATACTTGACTTTTGATTTGTTAATAGTTTTATAATAGTTTTTAAACTAGTTTAGGCTAAATTTCATCCATTTCTTTCTTTTTGTGCATTTTCCATCCTTTGTGCTCTTTCTTTGGGTGTTTGTTTTTATTTCAGGATTTGGGAGCACGCTTAGAAGATCTATGCACAAACCCGAGGATTTACATTGAAGAAACGGGTGTCGCATGCGCGAAAGAGGAGAAGAAGGAGCGAAGTGGACTGACCCGAGGGCTCGGGTCACCTAACCCGCCCGGGTCAGTCCAGGCACAACAGGGGATTTCAACGTGTGGCTCGACCCGCCCGGGTCTCTTGACCAGCCTGGATCGTATGTTTTGAGGTTCTTCTTGTTCAGTGGGCCATCCCGGGTCTGGTGACCAAAGGGCCCGAGTCAAGCCACCCGAGCTCCCGGGTCGGGTTATTTTTCTGGAAACGCTTTTGCGACTTTAATGCTTTTGTACGGGGGCTTTTATGTAATTAACTCTGTTTTATTTTTAGGGATATACAAGAGGGACTCCTCTTAGTATTTTAGGTTAAGCAATTTTATTTTCAGATTAGAGAGATTAATTCTTGTTTAGCATTCAAACTTTAGAACCCTAAGAGAGAGAAAGTTGAGGTTGGAAGCTTTTGAACTCAATTTTACCATTTATGCAAGCTTAAAAGTTGGTAATTTCTTGTTTATTTCTTCTTTTCTTTTCTTCATCTTGTTTATTGTGATTGTTTTGTTGCTTAGATCTTGTTTATTACTTATTAATCTTCCTTCTTTCTCTTTCCTCCATTGTTATGGTGATGAAATTATCTCAAATTTTGTGTTGCTTTATTTTTATGATGTGTGAGTAGTTATATTACTAGGGGAAGGGATGTAACCTTGTTTTACTCTTTAGATACTAAATCTAGGTTAGGGGTTAACTTTTGGGGTTGAACTCCTTGATCAACCTTGTTTTACTTGGTTTGTTGGGTGTTTGATCACTACTTGACTTCATATTTGGAATTTCTAGTGAAGGATTGAGAGATGAAGCTTGGAATAAACTAAGTTTGGTTACTACATTAGGATCTCCATGAAAATAGGTATTTACTAGTTTAGGGAAGCTTGATTAATCATGTTGTGCTTGTTTTTGCTAGATTGGTTGTTCATGCCATGAGAATAGGTCATGAGTGACTAATCAAGCTCCTCTAATTAGCTCAAGAGAGTAATTAGAGTTCATATTTGCATGATTTTCCCCTTGTGATCCCCCATTTGTTTCCCCTTGGTTTTGATGATTGGATCCTTAGATTGAGTATTGGTGAATCCCCCTAATCCCCTAGTTCCTTTACCCTTGTTTTATCTCCTTTACTTGCTTGTTGATTTACTTTGCAAATATCCTAGTTTATTTAGATTTTAGAATCATTGCTAAACTTTCTAAAAACCCAAAAATTGATTTAGCTCATTGTAATTAGCTAATTAACTCTTGATTTAACCCTACTTCCTTATGGATTCAACCCTATACTTACCCTATATTGGGTAATTTAGGTTATATTTGGCGAGTATACAACGACCTGTTAATGTTCCTCTACTTAGTCCACGAGCACCAATTGAATTCCCACGTTTGCTAGAACGAAAGAGGATGAACAGATTTCACTTTCTTGCTTTTTAGAAAGGGTGGCCGGATTTTCCAAAGGGAGAGAATAGGGTTTTTCAATTTGAAAGTGACTGATAAATTGAACGCTCTATTCCACCCTCCTATTATAACCTTTTATAATAGTAGGAGAATAGGTTTAGAGAGAGACCTAACCTAACCCTAATTTCTCCTATTGGCCGGTTTTCTTACATCAATTAGTTACTACAATGTGTGACCTCATAGGATTAGGTTAACTTAGTTGTAGGTTCAATCAATATTGTCCCACTAACCAACATTTATTCTCTATCAAGTACATGTGATTTACTAAACTAACGTAATTAATTATCTCTATAACAATTCCTTTTATATTTAGTAATTGTCGGGATGTCTAAGGACATATTCCTTCAATCTCCCACTTGACCGAAGGCAATACCGCAATGTTAAATTCCTTAAGTCACTTAATGCCAAATTTGATAACACCATCTTATTTTCAAATTTATGTTCCTTGATCGCTGAGTTCGAACTGCTCAAATAAGGATTAACTCTTAATCCTATTCCGCATGGTCATGCAATTTTTCAGTTCTCGCTCATCAAGAGGCCCAGACACCATTCCTATTTAATAGGAGGACTTATCCACTCTTGTATGACCATAACTCCCACTCAATTCTTAGCCCACCTGATCACTGCCTTTATAACATCCTTTTACGGCGCGACGTTTAATAGCGTCAAGGTTAAACTAATCATATTATGGTTATTAAGACATACTCATGTCTAAGGAATCCATTAAATATAGTAGTTTGATTCTACTTTTAGAATCTAATTAGGTCAAGTCTCAATGTATCAAATATACATCCATATAATCAATTAGACATCTCTATGTCTCCATAGCCCATGGAACTGCGGTATCAATTAACTATACACTAGTCTTTTTAAATAAATCACTTATGTCCAATTTAGTGATTTAGACTAGGGACTTTAAATAAATTGTGATTTCAGTTCACTTTATAGGGTTCCATTATCAAAACGTTTTCGATAATCTTATTTGAAAACACAAATTATTTGGACATTTTATTTAATACTAAACCAAATAATTAAATAAGACACGAATTTTTATTGATAAACATTCAAAGCATAATAAATGTATTTACAATTATAAACATGAAGTAAACAACCTAAAGCCATTCTCCTATATGCTTAAACCCCATAGATCTAGTATGACACTCATGCTTAGGTTGAGCAAGCGGTTTAGTCAGAGGATCTGCTATATTATCCTCAGTGTGAACCTTGCTTACGTTCACATCCTCTCTTCCAACGATCTCTCGAATAAGATAGAATTTCCTAAGCATATGTTTAGACCTTTGATGCGATCTGGGTTCCTTAGACTGAGTAATGGCACCATTGTTGTCACAATACAACTCAATGTCATTCTCAATGCTAGGAACTACACCAAGCTCACTAATGAACTTTGTAATCCAAACAGCTTCCTTTGCTGCATCAGCTGCTGCAATATACTCAGCCTCTGTTGTAGATACCGCGATGGTACTATGCTTAGAGCTCTTCCAGCTCATAGCTCCTCCATTGAGACAAAATATGAAACCAGATTGAGATCGGAAATCATCTTTGTCACTCTGGAAGCTTGCATCGGTGTATCCAGTAACAACCAACTCATCATCTCCACCATAAACCAAAAAATTAACCTTAGTCCTTCGCAAGTACTTAAGGATGTTTTTCGCTGCAATCCAGTGCGCATCTCCTGGATTTGACTGGTATCTGATGCATATAGTCAAAGCATATGCAACATCCGGTCGAGTGCATATCATGGCATACATGATGGATCCTACTGCAGAAGCATAAAGAACATTACTCATACGCTTGACCTCATCAGGACTCAAAGGACACTGAGTCTTGCCAAGTGGAATGCCATGTTGCATGGGAATGAAACCTCTTTTGGAGTTTTCCAGCTTGAACCTTGCAAGAACCTTATCAATATAAGTTTCCTAACTGAGCCCAATTAGCCTTTTCCATCTACCTCTATAGATCTTTATTCCCAATATGTACTCTACCTCTCCTAGATCTTTCATAGAGAAACAATTTTTAAGCCATTCCTTGACTGACTCAAGCATGGTTTTATCATTTCCTATGAGAAGTATGTCATCCACATACAAGACCAGAATAGTAATACTACTCCCACTTAACTTATTGTATACACAAGATTCCTCTTCATTTCTGAGAAAGCCAAATTTATTGACTGCCTCATCAAATCTGAGGTTCCAACTCCTTGATGCTTGCACTACCACAAAAAAGGCCAAAGAGACCATCTATAGGAGACTGGTTAAGGTCACTAACACATTTCTTAAACATAGGAAACCATTGATTATCCAAAACCAGTCTCTTAAGTTTAATTGATTGACTAATTGAAAAAGGTGTTGTGAGATATGAGACTCTTTATCAGTAAAACCGGTTTCCTTGAAATATTTATTTTTTTAATTGAATTTTCTTTCAACATAATACTACTCTATACGTGCTATGTATCCTTGTTGTTGTGAGATAAGAGACCACTTCTAAGTAAAACCGATTTCGTTGAAGTATTTTAATTTTTTAATACAATATTTTTCAACATAATATGTGATATTCTTTTATTTTTAGAATTCTTTCCTTTTTCTAAACAACAAATAAGGAGCATTCAATACACCAGTACATCACTTTGCTGCTTCTCTATACGTGAAACGGGTTTAATCCCTTAAACTCTATCCCACCACTTTGCTTCTGTGCAGCCATCACCAAAACCTTAACCACCCCTCCCGACAATCCAAATTCCCCCATCTCCATTAACTGCTTCTTCTTGCCCATCACAATTCTACATAATTCGCAATCTCAATCCAATCCAATTCGCAATTGGTATCAAGTTCCATTACTGATTCACCATAAGCAATCTCAATTCAATTCCATCAACTCCATCACCGCCGCCGGCGTCCACTAGCTTTCAGTCGTTCTTCCGCCAGTGCCCGCTGTGGAGCAGTCGTCCCGCCTCCCTCTTAGGGTTGGTTATTTTCTCTTCTTGTAGTCTAAACTAAAAATTGAATTTTGGTGTAGAATAGGTTTTTTAGTGTGTGGCTAATTGATTTAGGTTTGGTCGAATTAGTTTAGTATTTTCTCATGATGATTTTTAATTTTCCTATTGTTTACTTCATACTCTCTTTTGCAATTATGAGAGCTAATTAGCTCAATATTGTTCATGCACACACTGTTAAAGTTTATGCTTTCAGTTATGGGAGCATAATCATAACTCATCCTAATAGAAATAAGCAAATCTTTCAAGGAAAGAGAGACAAAAAGTAGGGATTTGAAAGAAGGAAATAGTCTAAATTAAGTGTGTTTTCACTCTATTTTCTGAATTTGTCCTGCTATAACTCTCTCATCTTTTACATAATTATATAACCACTCCTTTTTAACCTCCGTTTTCTTTTTTTTTTATGGCTCTAGTTTAAGCGTTAATTATGTCATCAACAAAAATGGTGGATATATGTGCATTATTGATAGATATATGGATGAAGTTGTTGTCTTGACTTTTCTGATCAAATGGGGAAGGGTTAAACTAAGTTTGGTGGCCGGATTATATTGGTTGATGGTGGGTATTAGAATTGACATTGTTAAACCTCTACACGTTGGGCACCTAATGTATATTGTTTTTAAGACTTTGGTATTCTCTTTATGATATCTTTAGTTAATTAGTGAGCATATATTACCTCAGGAATGGAAACCCTATAACTCGACCCCCATATCTCTTTGATACTATTTATGATCTTATTTTTTGCTGTTGGTAATTAAAGTAGAAACTTGCACTACTTTCTTAGCATCACTATAGCCGTTTGTGAACAAGTTACTTGCATCAGGTTTAAGACAATGATATACAGTTTGTGTACAGTATAGTACACTTTCTTAGATTAGTTATGAATCTTACTAGCTCGATAAAGTAAGATCAATGAAAGTAATGACATCTTATCTAGGATTCAGGATCTTGGTTTTCCATAAATCTTTAGAGCAAGGTTCACTTATCTAACACTGGCCCCAACCACCTAGACGAGTGTAACGGTGTTTAAGCCCAAACAGTAGAAGTACGAGTGTATAACAGAGTTCAATAGTGCAACACAATCTACCCACTATTACCTCTTTATGCTGTCAGGAGCTATTTTCACTTTGTAATAGTTTCAATCTAATTTCTAAATCAGCTTTCAACAAGAGAGAAATTACTTTGTGATTTGATCTCTGCATTTACTTCTTTTTCTTTTAGTTCTTCAGTTACTTTGTAAGGTAATTAGTATACTATGACCAGATAGTAGAATATTTCATGCCTGGTTTCCTTTTCATTCTTCCTTAATTTTTTTTACTGATTTTTAGATTCTAAGAGGCCGCTTGTGAGGTTAAGCACAACCTCTAAAATGAGAACAAAAGACAGCTCCCCTGTTTGTATATTGTTCCACATTGATTAATTTCATCTTTCTTATGGATCAGGGTATTCATGATTGTTGTATGATTGAAACAATCGCAAGTAGACGGCTATTTATTCTTGATAAGGTAACTTTGTAACTCATTAACAAAATCTAATAATAATTTAAATCTCAATGGTACTCCCCCTTTCCTCCGGTACGTGATGTTTAATAACATGCGTAGCGATCTCAATGGTCTATCTCATTTGGGTTATATTTTTGAGAAGTTCATATATCATATGCTACCCAAATTTGCATATCATTATTATGACTAATTGACTATTGTAACATGGCAACCTTAAGGATACATACCTGAGGGAGGAAGTGGCTGGGAATTGGCGGCAAAAGGCACTAGAAAGCTAGAGACTTGGCATTTGGCAGGGGGTCGGGGATTTGGAATTGGCTGCAGAAGGCACTAGGAAGCTAGAGATGTATGTAAGATGTTTCACCTTGTTTCTCATAAGCTTTGTTTTTTAATGTCTTCTACATCCCATTTCAGTTGGGATACTTACCCCCTGTCATATTCAGACTAGGCATTAAGCAAAAATTGTTACCAAGCAGGGAGGCAGTAAACAATATTTGTTATGATGATGCCTTCTCATTTCCTAATTTTTGGTTTATCATTGTGGTTCAGAACATGATATTCTACTTTAGGTCCTCCTTTTGTACATGAGTTACATCCCCTTACTCCTTTGCACTATGTCAAAGAAACTTAGATCCATACACCTTTTTTTTTTCATACTTGTATATTTGTTACTTATGAAAAATAAAAGGTTTTCTTCGTGCTTCTCCGGAGATTAGATTACACATAGCCACTAGGCACTTGTAAACACAAACTAGAAGGGGAACTGATTTTAAAGAAAGAGAATATAGAAGGATATGTATTTTTTGTCCTGTACAAACCATGCGTGTTTAAATCCTTTACTTATGCATTTACTGTAACATCTGGGTGGTTGATTCTACTAATGTTTGTCTCTTGAAAGTTTTTGACAAGATATTTACCCAACCCCCCTGAGCAGATTTTTCTTTTATCAGATGTGATTAATTTTTTAAGAGGTAAATACTCTTTTTGTGATAGTTATATGGAGTAGTGGAGGTAGTAGTGGAGAGCAAGTAAGCCGAGAGAGTAATATGTATAGTAGAGGAATCACATTGTGTATACATTCAACTTAGAGAGAGAAGTAGAATTCAAGATAGCACTACACCTCTTTAAAGTGACAAGGCTGTGTTAGGTTAAAGTGATGTAAATTCACATAAATTCGTATTTTGCTGTGATCACACAGAATGGTTTTCTATGTCATGAACTGAAATATTTCCTAGTTTTAATCAATTTGTTATTTATGGGTTTTAGTATAAGAAGCTTATAAAATATATCCTATTTCTAACTATAATTATCTGAAATTCTTTTGTAGTACTTTTCTGGGACTCTTAGCACTTATTCGCAAGAGATGATTGTCGAGCTTAGAGATATGTGGGCAACACATTTAAAGAACCAAACACAAGACGATGGATATTGAAGACAACGGCGGTCAATTTTGAATTGCATTAGATTATAGAATTCTAGTTTTAGTAGATAGCATTAGATTATAGAAACTTTATTTTAAGATATTGTTGGAAGAAATTGATGCTTTGAGTGAAATAGTTTTTGGATACAGATTAAATGTAGCGAATGTTTTATTGACAAGTTGAATAAAGCAACCAAGAACTCCTGTTTAATAATACGGTTGTTATTTATATATTCTATTATAGAAAGAAAAAAAACGTATATACGGGCAGCAAATACAGTACAATGTATTATACTGTAATTTATTCTAATTTTAAAAAAACGTGTCATAAGTCTAGGAAATCGGTTGTGGTCAATAACTGGTTTCAAAGGGTAAGGCAAGGAGATCGGTTTTAAATGTTAACTGGTCTCCTATCCTCTTTATATATGATATATACGCTTACCTAAGAGACTGGTTTTAGTTGGCAACTGGTCTCCTAAATAAACAAAGAAACCAGGCATCATAACAGGTCTCCTAGCCTAGGACACCTGTGAGATGGAGACGTGTTATAGTCCGGTTTCTTAGGCCGTTTTCAACCGGTTTCCTAGGCCTTTTTTGTAGTAGTGTTGCTTTCTTCTTAAGCTTGCATACCCTACTTGGATTTTCTGAATCTTCAAAGCCTTAAGGTTGTGTCATGTACACATCCTCTTTCAAGAATCCATTCAAGAAAGCGGTTTTGACATCCATCTGCCATATTTCATAGTCATGAAAGGCAGCAATCGCAAGGATTGGACTTCAGCATGGCTACTAGTGAGAAGATTTCACCATAGTCAATACCATGAATTTGCTTGAAACCTTTCGCCACCAACATTGCTTTGAAAACACTAATGTTTCCATCCTTGACTATTTTCAACTTCAAAATCCATTTGCATCCAATGGGTTTTACCCCATCAGGCAAATCAACCAAGTCCCATACTTGATTTTCAGACATGGAATCCATTTCAGATTTCATGGCCTCAAGCCATCTTCCGAAGTCTTGACTCACCAAAGCATCTTTGTAGCTAGTAGGTTCTTCTGATTCTAAAATCATTAGTTCAGAATTTTCAGTCAAAAGGAAATCAATATATCTCTTTCACAGAATGATGGTCCTACTAGACCTACGTTGGGGAACAACAGAAGAAGTTTCTACCTCATTAGGTTGAGGGACTTCGCATGGAGTATCTCCATGTGGGACGGTAGGAGGCACGTGAATTGAATGCACCTCCTCCTGAGCATTTTTATACCGGGCCGTCTCAAACGAGGTGTTAACCTCGTCCATTTGTTGCTCATCTCTAATTTCTTCGAGATATACATTATTCCCACTTGTTTTTCTGGAAATAAACTTCTTTTCCAGAAAGACACCATTACGAGCAACAAACACTTTGATTTCATTTTGGTTGTAGAAATAGTATCCCTTAGTCTCTTTTGGGTAACCCACAAAGCGACATTTATCGGATTTGGGTGAAAGCTTATTAGAGAGTAAATGTTTTACATAGGCTTCACAACCCCATATCCTTATAAAAGACAATTTTGGAACGTTTCCAGTCCACATTTCATATGGTGTCTTTTCCACTGCTTTGGATGGTGCTCTGTTAAGTGTGAATGCCGTTGTTTGAAGCGGAAATCCCCATAATGAAATAGGATAATCAACAAGACTCATCATGGATCGAACCATATCTAGTAGAGTTCGATTCCTTCTTTTAGAAACGTCATTTAACTGCGGTGTCCCTGGTGGAGTCCATTATGAAAGTATTCCACAATCTTTGAAATGATCACCACATTCTTGAGATAAATATTCACCACCACGATCGGATCGCAATGCCTTAATTTTCTTCCCAAGTTGGTTTTGTACTTCATTTTGGAACTCCTTGATTTTTTCTAAGGATTACAACTTATGCCGCATGAGGTAAACATATCCAAATCTGCTTACATCATCAGTAAAAGTTATGAAGTATGTTGGAACACAAGGTGACACTCAAGAAGGGCGGGGTTGAATTGATTGGCTAAAACTGATCGATTTTCGCAAAAACACTCTTATGGCACAGTGCCGTGCACTGTGTTATTCACTCGTAAAATCTCCGATTAACATTTTTGCTCGAACGAAATTGTATCAAACAATAAAACAATGAAATCAAATAATAAAATCCTTAAACCAAACAATAAGACACAGGAATTTAACGTGGTTCAATCTCACCTCTGAGATCTACGTCCACACACAAACTTCTCTTTTATTATTTGAATCGTAAAATACCAAACTCTCGATACAATTCGATTCCCCCACTACTAACTCTAGTAGTGCTCCCCAACACTTAACCCTAAGTGTTGCTACTCTCCTATAATATAAGAATTACAGAAAGAAAGATTCCTCAAAGACGTGCTTCTTATTCAAGCAAATAGAGGACAATTACAAACGTTGTTTAGTTTCCTAATCGACTAGAACTCGTGCTATATTCTCGTGCCTTAGGAAACTGTTTTCAGCTCTTAATATCTCCGATTTTCTCTCTCTGAAAACGTGAGTTATAAAACTGAGTTGCAATCCCTTATATATCTTGGTGAACTGAATAAAAATCCTTCTCCAAGATATATTATCTTTGAACAATTTTTATTCCTAAAATAAAGGGATAAAATTCTTTTCCTATTTAAAAACCAATTTTATCTTTTATAAAAACTGATTTTCCTTTTCCTAATAGGATAAGGATTTCTCCATATCTTATATTAACTAGATCAACTCTTAAATCAGTTTTTTATTAAACAAACTTTATCATATTGAAAAAACAGTTTTTCTATTTTTGAACAAAATTCTTTAAAAACGTTTTATGATTTTTTTTTCGAAAAAAAACTTTTATCTTTTATATACAAAACGTTTTATCAAAATCAGTTTTTATAAAATCCTTTTTTATTTTCAAACTAAACTTCCTTTTTATATAGATATATAAAATTAACGTAATTATTTATTCCCTTAACTCTAAGAAAATAATAATTATCCTAATTTTATATTTCTTTATTTGGCACATAATATATCATCGAGTTCTAGCATATTACATTTTGCATATAGTAACTAAACTTGGAATTAAATATAAACTTGGACTTCAATCTTGATTCTCCACTTCTTCAAAGTCTTCATTTATTTATTCCTTTCTCAACCATCTGTCACAAACTTTCATACTATACCATATTATATTATTTTTCATCATCAAAACTTAACATGCACATGCACAACAAATTCCCCCTTTTTGATGATGACAAACACTCAATATAATATTATTAAGTAATCACTTTTCCCCCCTCAAAATATGCACCATTAATCACATAAGGGAAAATAGCATAACATCATTCACAAGTAACATGGTAACCAAGATAACCAATTATTCATTAGTCTAAGTATTATACCCATCTTCCCCCTTTTGACATTATCAAAAAGGAAAGCATCAACATGTTTAGCGAGACAAAGTGAGATATTATAGTCAGCAAAATAATGCATGTAGCTCAAGCAATAAATACTAAGGATGCTGGTGCTATGTCATAATCCAACTCACAATCCGAATTCATTAAGCAAAAATATAACCCAACTCACAATCCGAATTTATGAAGCAAGAAATAATCATGAAGGATCATGGTTGATGGCTAAGAATGTAAGATGAATGTGGGTAATGCAAGCTTGAAGATTTGAAATGGCAATTGACTCAACAAGTGCTTAAACCCTTTTTTCATATTTTCAACTTCCGCAAATAAACATCATAAGACTTTCTTCACTGTGGCACTGTATGTGGCACTGTGCCACTGAACAATCTATTCCCTTTCAAATATAACTAATCTTCGGATATACTGGAATCGAAAATGATGATCTTCAAAGCTTTGATAATGTTCTTCACATTTGAATTGAACTCTAGGACTTATCTAAAATATATGTCTTACTCTCCTTTTCTTTTCTTTTCTTTTCTTTTTTCTTTTTTTTTCTTAATTAAATTTTTTTTTTTTATGAAGGAGAAGCAGACCATACAATATTACTAGAGTCAACCAATAAGAGATCAAAGATAATAACTTAATTCGGACCTCACTGTCTTTTTGATACATCTCCTAGCACGGTGCCTTGCACAGTGTAAATCAGTACTGTTCATTCTTTCACGTATTTGAGTTTCATTCCAACCTTTTCATGTTGCCCCTTAACTGATGCGTCTTTTTCTTCCATCAAATTATCAAAATGTTCTTTCCCCATAGATTATCATGAATCAAGATTAAAAGCACTTGTTGAACTTTGGAGCAATGGGTGGGGAAAAGAAGGATAATAATAGAGAATTAAAGATAAGGTGGGACATATGAAAGAAAGAAATAATAAGGCACAAATATCAAACTCGTGAATAGAAAATCAGAATATTAGGCTAAAGATCAAGCTTGCTATAGGAGAAAGTATATGCATTTCATAGCTCAAAAATTCAGCAACTTAGGATCATATAGCTTATTAGTTTGGCAACTTAGGATCATGACATTAGGACAGCATCATTAGACCATTACGAGTCCTTCTTTATATCAAGTAGACCTTTACTCACAATGTTTCAAGAAGACATGCAATCCTACTCCAATTAACATATTTAAAGGAGGACAACAAGCATAATACTCAACCAATTTCTAGAAATTAATCCCAAAGCCACAAATTATCTTGTAAAATATTCATGCATGAATTTCAACATAATTACCTTGATCACACAATTGGGATATGCTTAACAATTTTTTTTTTTTTAAACCACTTACCAACATCACGTTCTCTATGGAGTGTGTTAGGGATTTGCCGACGTTTATCAATACCAAATATTTCTCCCTTTTTGTTGTCGCCAAATGTAACACACCCTCCATGATAGGCTACTAGTGAGAGGAATTGAGATTTATCACTAGTCATATGTCTTGAGCAGCCGTTGTCGAGATACCATAGGCTGCGTCCTCTCACGTTTGCCTACAAAAAGATCACTTGTTAATTTTAGGAACCCAAATCTGTTTGGGTCCCTTTTTCTTTCGTTGAGCTTCTAATAAGTCTTTTCTAACCCATATTTGAGTTACATACTTTACATTTTTCACAACACTATTTTTCTTGACATTACAATTATCCATAAGATGTCCATTCTTTCCACAGAAGTTGCAAATCAAATATTCAGGTAGATCGACATATTTTCTTTTACGAAAGTCTCTTTCAAAATTTTTGGCACCGTGTCTTTGTACATCGTGCCTCGGTCTGTATATCCTAAACCAATTCTGTTTCGATTGCTAGTTGTACTAGAGATATAGTCTAAGGCTTTTTGACCATCTAACCATTTTTCATACATTTTCCGAGCAATGGTCAATTGTGATTCAAAGAATTCAACAGAAGTGTTTAGATCGCTATTTCTTTTTCTTGAAATTTCCAAATCTCTTTTAGCTTTATCAAGTTCGTCACTTAACTTAGCATCATGAGGCAGCATAAGTGGAACAATTTTGGATCTTTGTCTAGACTCTTTCACTTTAATTAACTCAAGTTTTAAAGATCCAATTTGTTTTTCAAGATTCGAATTTTTCTCTTCTAGCTTAGTGTACGGCACAGTGTTATCAACGACTTCTTTTGTGAGACACTTTTCGTACCTTAAGGCACTTAACTCAACATTTATTTCTTCGACAGTTTTTTCCAGTTCATCATTCTTTTTCATCAGTTCTTTACAGTCCTTTAATAAATCCTTATATTCCAATTCCAACCCAATCTTTTGCTTAGTTAAATTTTTTACTTCCTTTTTCATGATTGAAAAATCATCATTCATCTCTTGACAATCATCAATGATATTTCCAAGCAAAGTAACAAGTTGGTTTTTTGAAAGACGATGTATTGAAGGTTTTAGAGAAAGAAAACTTACCTCACTGTCTTCAGTTTCATCTTGGGAGTTTGAACTTTTCGCCATTAGACACAAGTGAGAGTCGTCCTGGCACTGTGCCCTTCTCTGTAATGTCTGTACAGCATTCAGACATATTTTTTCTTCATGGCACTGTGCCTCTAACTGTTCTTCATCAGAATCCGTATCTCCCCAAACGGCAGCTATCATTGCTCTCTTGAATTCTTTCTTGGATTGCTCCCATTTTTCCTTGGGCTTTTCATCATCCCATAGAGGACATTCTTTAATCCTGTGATTTAACTCTCCACACTTGAAACAACCCGAATTAGTAGCACTTTTCTTAAAGTTAGAAGTAGTGCTCTTACCTTTGAAATTTTCATCTTTTCTAGGATTGTTATTTTTGTTCTTTTTGAGAAATTTTTTAAATCTCTTAGTAAGAGAATCAATATCATCATCACTATCACTATTTTCAATTTCCAATTCAGTTCTCAAGGCTATACCTTTACTTTTTGGTTCATTAGTTTTAGAATCTAAGACAAGTTCATGAGTCATTAATGATCCAATAAGTTGTTCTAGTGAAAGTTTAGTCAAATCTTTAGCTTCTTGAATAGCAGTTATTTTTGGGAGCCATCGATTTGTTAAACTTCTTAACACCTTTCTCACTAAATCTTCAGAAGTATATGTTTTGCCTAGAGAACGTAATTCATTAGTGATTAGTGTAAATCTAGTGAACATCTCTTTAATAGATTCGTCATTATTCATAGTAAACAATTCATATTGTTGGACTAGCAAATCTATTCTAGATTGTTTTACCTCATTCGTACCTTCATGGGCCAACTCCAGTGTGTCCCATATTTCTTTTGCTGTAGTACAAGCCGAGATCCTTGAGTATTCATCAGGTCCAATACCATATTAATTGGAGAATACTCATTGCTTTGTAGTTCTTTTCGGCTTTTGCATAGTCGACCGAATCGTAGTCATCTTCATCCTTGTCGACCATCTTTCCTTCATCGTTTTTTCCTTGGATAAGAATTGGTCCTTTTCTAATGACTTTCCAGCATTCATAATCCGATCCTTGGATGTAGATCCTCATCCTAGCTTTCCACCATCCGTAGTCTATACCGTTGAAAATCGGGCACTTGGTGTGTCTATCTCGAGAGTCATCTTGCATGTTCATGACTTCTATTCTCTAGGGATGAGCCTTTCAAGAATAGCCTGCTCTGATACCACTTGTTGGAACACAAGGTGACACTCAAGAAGGGCGGGGTTGAATTGATTGGCTAAAACCGATCGATTTTCGCAAAAACACTCTTATGGCACGGGTGCCGTGCACCGTGTTATTCACTCGTAAAATCTCCGATTAACGTTTTTGCTCGAACGAAATTGTATCAAACAATAAAACAATGAAATCAAATAATAAAATCCTTAAACCAAACAATAAGACACAGGAATTTAACGTGGTTCAATCTCACCTCTGAGATCTATGTCCACACACAAACTTCTCTTTTATTATTTGAATCGTAAAATACCAAACTCTCGATACAATTCGATTCCCCCACTACTAACTCTAGTAGTGCTCCCCAACACTTTACCCTAAGTGTTGCTACTCTCCTATAATATAAGAATTACAGAAAGAAAGATTCCTCAAAGACGTGCTTCTTATTCAAGCAAATAGAGGACAATTACAAACGTTGTTTAGTTTCCTAATCTCGACTAGAACTCGTGCTATACTCGTGCCTTAGGAAACTGTTTTCAGCTCTTAATATCTCCGATTTTCTCTCTCGAAAACGTGAGTTATAAACCGAGTTGCAATCCCTTATATATCTTGGTGAACTGAATAAAAATCCTTCTCCAAGATATATTATCTTTGAACAATTTTTATTCCTAAAATAAAGGGATAAAATTCTTTTCCTATTTAAAAACCAATTTTATCTTTTATAAAAAACTGATTTTCCTTTTCCTAATAGGATAAGGATTTCTCCATATCTTATATTAACTAGATCAACTCTTAAATCAGTTTTTTATTAAACAAACTTTATCATATTGAAAAAACAGTTTTTCTATCTTTGAACAAAATTCTTTAAAAACGTTTTATGATTTTTTTTTCGAAAAAAAACTTTTATCTTTTATATACAAAACTTTTTATCAAAATCAGTTTTTATAAAATCCTTTTTTATTTTAAAACTAAACTTCCTTTTTATATAGATATATAAAATTAACATAATTATTTATTCCCTTAACTCTAAGAAAATAATAATTATCCTAATTTTATATTTCTTTATTTGGCACATAATATATCATCGAGTTCTAGCATATTACATTTTGCATATAGTAACTAAACTTGGAATTCAATATAAACTTGGACTTCAATCTTGATTCTTCACTTCTTCAAAGTCTTCATTTATTTATTCCTTTCTCAACCATCTGTCACAAACTTTCATACTATACCATATTATATTATTTTTCATCATCAAAACTTAACATGCACATGCACAACAAAGTAACCATACCCGTCCCTACCTAACGCGCTCATAGGTCCGCACCCATCCGTATGTATGAGGGCTAAAAGGTCATTGGCCTTTTCACTTGAACATGTGAAAGGAGACTTTGTCATTTTCCCCATTAAGCAAAACTCACAAGTATCAAATGATTCAAAATCAAATTATTTGAGAATTCCATCTTTATGAAGCTTCTCAATACGCTTTGAACTTATGTGGCCGAATCGACAATGACATAGGTATGTCGGGTTTGAATCATTTATTTTATGTTTCTTGCTGTCTATGTTATAGATGTGGGTTTCTAAGTCTAGCACATATAAACCATTTGATAACTTGGCTGAGACATAGAATAAATCGTTCAAATAAGCATAACAACAATTATTCTTAATTTGAAATGAAAAACCTTCCGAATCCAAAACCGGAATCGAAACAATATTCTTAGTAATAGTTGGAACATAATAACAATTATGAAGTTCTAATACTAAACCAGAAGGTAAAGTAGACTACAATCTCCCAAAGCCAAAGCTGCAACTCGTGCTCCATTGCCCATGCGGAGATCCACTTCTCATTTGCTCAACGTTCTACTTCTATTTAGTGCCTGCACATTACAAATAATGTGAGATCCACACGCAGTATCAAATACCCATGAAGTAGAAGTAGATAAGTTAATCTTTATAACATAAATACATGAAGTTGAAGCACCACTCTTTTTATCCTCCAGATACTTGGGGCAGTTCCTTTTCCAGTGGCCAATCTTATGGCAGTGGAAGCACTCATGTAGTGCTGCCACGTTTGCCTTAGGAGTGGCCTTTGGCTTAGAAGTATCATCAGTGGCAACAGCCTTGCCCTTATTCTTCTTCATAGGTGCCCCTTTTTTCTTGAATTGTTTGCCTTTCCTAACCATAAGAATATCCTTATGTTCAGGTTCAACAGGCAAGCTCCTTTCAGCCTGAGTAAGCATACCATGCAACTCTTGCAAGGTAGCCTCCCCTCCTTGCATGTAAAAATTCAACTGAAAGTTTTGAAAATTTTCAGACAAGGTTTTGATCACAATATCAGTTGCCAGTTCTGGGGGATAAGGGAAGCCCACGTTTTCCATGATCTAAAAATGTCCAATCATATTGAACACATGCGGACCAACGGGTTTTCCTTTGCCCAGCTTGCACTCCAACAACTTACAATGAGCTTCAAACCTCTCCAACCTAGCATTCTTCTGAAACATAGTTTTCAGCTGTTGGAGGATGGAGTAGGCATCCAGACCATTAAAACGCTTTTGAAAGTCTGGTTCCATGCAAGCATCAAACATGTTACTTGCACAGAATTAGCCTCTAGGGTTTGCCTTGTTCTCCGTTCAGCTACAGTTGCATTTTCTGGCAGGGGTTCAGGGAGAAGATTATAAAGAACATTTTCCCTTCCTTCGACTTTGAGAACGAGTCTTACAGCCATTTCCCATTCTAGGAAGTTGTGTGCATTCAGTTTTTCCTTTTCGAGTAAATAGCGCAAATTAAAATCGGGGGTGTTGTTGTTGTTTGAACCGAACATGATAACTACAACAAAAGAATAATAAAGCAAGATTCAATCAATGTTATCAAGAAAGCGGCAATTAAACAAATTTTAATTATCTACTACCCTTTATTCAAAATGAAAGTCCCCTTATTGAATAAAGAAATAACCAAGATCCCCTCCCACTACAATCAAACAGATTTTGGCCCTGCCTTCAATTTATAGTAGTTGAGGTAAGTAAACTTTTACTAATTATAACTAATTATAATTATTTGTAGACAGGTTAACAACTCATTGTTTACTCCTATCTCTTAGCTTCAAAACCCAAAACTTTGTCTTTTAAAGATTTTGTTGAGTTAAACGAAACATTGACATGTAAGTTTCAAAAAACCTACGCTACTATCCCCGGATAAAACGTGCAACACCCTGCTTTGGCAGAACCTATTACTCACTATCTAAGGCGTTATAGGTGTTGTTTGGAAAAGCAATTAAACTCAATATTACATGTTGGGGACCTAAGTTTACTATGTTGGTTAATAAAAAGTGAACACATAACATAAATAATCACACATATAAACTTAAGCAAGCATTTAAACATGATAAATGAATAAATGAAAATAAGCATGATTAAAAGTGATCCTAGTATGGCCCCCAAACCTAGGAAAACTAATCTTCATGAAAACATCCTTGAATTTTCATGGATCTCCATCCTTGATTCTCCAGGGAACTTCATTCTTGACTACAAAAATTATTTATAATTTAAATAATTAAAATTTTAATTACAAAAATACAAACGATAAGTAAATCGTATTTAATTTACATAAAATTTAACAATGTGCATATCGTATTTTCTATCCTAGTTTTGGGCCATACTCGTCACAACATGCAAAACATAATATCATACATATTATATTAAGTATCCATGCATTTATAATATCATAATAAAATAAATATTAAAAATTACTCATTAACAATTAATAAGCAAATAAAACATGTCATTTACAAATTAACAATTAATAGTAAACATGCCAACTTAGTTAAACTTATAACTAAAAGAATAACTTTCTATTATTTTCATTCAATTAGGAATTTAAAAGACATTAATCAAATTAAGTTTTAATTTGCATCATTGGAATTATAATGATGCTCAACAAATCCCAAAATTTTAGGGAAAACCATATTTTTTAATAAACTGCAGTCAAGGAACTGCAAGGGAGTGAGAGAATTCCATGGAGGAAACCCGAGCAATTCAAACACAACCCACGAACAAGCCGAGAATATCGGCTTTCTTCCTTCATATATGAACTGGTTGCCAACCTCAACCACGAATCATGAAGACCTTCAACAACTTGAAGATCTCCTATGAATTCATCAAGATCTTCAACATCTTGAAGATCTACACCGGTAGTATAGGTGAATCCCACCACCGCAGCAACCGCCAGGCAACTCGAGGCCAGCCAGCCATGGCAGCCGCCCGACTTCGTAGTAGCGGGCCGGTCACGCCAGCGTAAAGCTGACCTAGAACCGCCACCGCAGCAAGGCCGAAAGCCCAGTCACCCCAGAATCTTTCTTCTCCACCCTTTCACACACACTAGTACAAAAAAGCTCAAATGCTCCGGTTAAAAAGCCCACAAATACTCCGTATTTTACCCGTAGCAGACGCCATACGAGCATTTTACAAATGCTCCGGTTGAAACCCGAGCATTTGGTGTCTCAAATGCTCCGGTTGTTTTGAAACCCGGAGCATTTTACTGTCAAATGCTCCGATTGTTAAAGGAAAACCGGAGCGTTTGTGATACAAATGCTCCGGTTTTCCCTAAACAACCGGAGCATTTGTCAATTTTTATTATAAAAATAATACAGCTTACTGAAGCTGTATAGCAACAGCAAGCTGAGCAACATCAAGTTGTACAACAACAAGCTAAGCAATACAACAGCAAGCGGAAAACAATTAATAAAAAAAATTATCTTTTATCTTAAAGAGCAACAACAACACAAGCGAAAATGAACCAAAGTATAATTCCCAATACCATCTATCAATTGTACAAAAACAAGCTAAGCAATACAACAGCAAGCGAAAAACAATTAATAAAAACCATTATCTTCTATCTTAAAGAGAAGAAACAACACTAGTAAAAATGAACCAAAGTATAATTCCCAATACCATCTATCATTTGCATTAGTGGAACCAGCTTCCCTGACAATACTTCTAGTTTGTAGAACTTCCCAAACCTCACTAATGTTGCTTACAGATGCTTCAACTAATCCAGGAACATGGAGCATTCCTTCACTCGCCTGCCTTATCTCAAGCCTAGGAAATCAATACACAACTACTTGTAAGAATTATTGGAACCGGAGCATGATATATATCCTGTATCATCCACAAAATACTCAATATGCCACATGTTCTTAATTACTATTATCATCCACAAGTTCAGGCTAAAAATAGATGGAACAAATGCTTTAATTTTAACAAGAGAAAAAGAAACTCATAAAGACGAGAATGCAACAGAAAATAAAAAGGCATTGTTGAAGCTACACAAGACTATCCATTCACTTCAAAAGATTGATAGCACCACAGATATTAAGCAGGCATGCAAACTTGCTAAACTAAATGCATTAAGTTTAACCACCATGGGGGAGAGAGGAGCTTAGCAGCTGTTATCAATGAAAGGTTCACAGAAAAAATTAAAATTGAATCCCCACTTTTATCATTTTGATTTGCTACCTTTGCCCAAGGTTAACTTGACCACTTGTTGAGATCTATTTCCACATGAGATCTATTGTAACAATAGTATAACAACTTTTTATAACCATTTTAGAATAACCAGTTTCAAACATCAAAATGGAAAACAGTCATTGGGTAATTAAAAAATCAGTCATTTGCACACCTGACGAAGCCAAGTTATGTTCAGAAAAATCTAAAAACGCAACATCAATGATAAACTGAATGAGGAAAAAAAATCACTAGCCTGGATTGTGAGTCTGTGACCTGTTCCATCCCAGGAACATCCTAGTAACTGCAAGTAATTTGAAGAGGCTCATCTGTAATTCAAAAACAAAAGGCAAAAAAGCAATGAGTAAAGAATATAGGTATATTAGATGGAAAGCCATGTTTAAAGGTTCATAAGTACTTTAAATCATTTCCTGCTCACTAAACCATCGACTTTTAAGCCTCTCTCTTTTTGCTTGCTCCTCTGCCCCTCTCTCCCTAAAAAGCACCGCAAACTCGTCAGTTCTAGATTCAACCCAAAGACATACACAATACGGAAGACATAAAGGAAAATGCAAGACCTGTCCGGCAAAAGCTAATTTCAACAGTAGGATCCTTGCCAAGTTTACCACATTTCAATTTAGCAGGTTCCTGATTTTCTGCCACAGATAAGCAACAACATGAGTAATGGTATGTCCACTATCGTTATGGGTAGAAACTACTTAAACAATCTATTACAAGAGTCATTTCCACCAACTACACCACTGGAAGTGTTGTCTCAGCTTTGCATAGTAAAAGTAACCCCAAAAAAAGTTCAATTTTTATATATTATTCTTAGCATTTGATGTAGTGATAAGGACATCAATTGCATAGAGAACACCCACAGATGGCATAAACTTTTAACTACATCCCTCGAAATAAAAAAAGAGCAAACATATATATGAACAAAGAAAATATATCATCAAGAAGCACTACAATCAATAAGCTGACAGTGCGACGGTATATCTTAGGTTGATATCAGTGAGACAGTAACCTTTCAACTTCAAGTTCTAACAGTAGAATTTTTAGGCTGATAATACATAGACAACTAAGGCTGCATTCTTTTCACCATAAAAAAAGGTGAAGCTAAGTCCAAAAAGTTATGATATATCCAATATATATAAGCACAAATAGGTGTTCCTCGAAAATATTGCTGTACTAAAAGGTACCTTTATGGATCTCTTATTCTCTAGTTCGATCAGGAATTCTGCAGTCCCAAACTCTGCCCCTACCTTGATTTCTTGCCATTTTCAGGATCCATGGAATTAGCTATACATATCAAAAGACTGAGTATTAGAGAAGTGGTTGATAAAACTCCAAGTATATCAAAATACCAGAGTAACGGGAGCAGTGGAGCACATAATCTCCTGAGAGTTTTTAACCTTTGTGAATAGATGTTCGAGTCAAGCTTAAAGCACCCTTAATCACTGTCATAATTTATTTTGTTACCAAAATTAAAATGTCAAAATCCATGTCATGACATTTAATTCTTTAGTTATGATATATTATGAAAAGAGAGCAAGAGGAAACAGTGAAATACTCTTTATCTGTAACACCACTTGACAAATGACTGAGCTTCTTCTTGTAATCGGATGCATTTGATGGTGAACGAGTGAGCCGAAAATGACAGCAATCAGAAAACATGCGACACCCAGAAAAAGAATGTCAGCCTTGTTAAATTTGTCATCCAGAAAATAGTTTAAAGTGATGCCTGTACATGTAAGTAGCATATCATAGTGAACATTTTGTCATCCAGAAAATAATTTTGCCTCCTTTGTAAGAACAAGAGATCTCGTAAAGCTTGGATAAGTTACAGTACAAAAGGTAAACAGTAAACTGCTTCTAGAAGAGGAAAGTGACATTCTTAGCAACATTCGTAAAGTGACAATTATTTTCAAATTGATGTAACAACTCTACTATGATATTCAAATCCATAAACCATGATAAGATTGAAATTTTTACTCACAGCGTCAACATGAAACTCACCAAACTGCTCTTGAATTCAGGACTAATCAAATCGGAAAAAATTTAGATTTTCCACCATACTGTTGTCCCATTCTGGACTTCCCCCATGTTGTCCGTGGAAAAAAGAAAAAAACTTAATAATTAGTATCGAGATTTCAATTCAAACAAAAAAAAAATCTCTAGTTAGGCAAAAGGTATGGAGAAAATGGTCAAAAAAGGCATAGCTACATGAGACAAACCAATCAAGCATAATTGCATAGTAAAAATCAGGTTGCGGTTGCTATTCTAGTGATGCCAGTGTCTTATGGGAGCAACAAATGAGTTGTGGCCATCATAGGTGTAAGTTGACCAATTTTTTTAAAAAAATAACCAACTTAACAATAGTAAATAAAAGTTTCAATTCATAGTTTAGGACATATTTCTGAAACATGCCACACAAAGGGCACTAAAATTGCTAGCTCAGAAGAGAATATCAATGATAAAAGAAGGGAAACTGATCACCCACACTCTACTGACAATCTCCCATGGATAGAGTGAGCTAATGTATAAGCTAACTTATTCCCTTCTTTTACAAGGACCAAGGTTGAGCAGCAAAAAATAATCAGCTAAGATAATTTCAAAACAAATAGTAGAAACTTAGGGAAAAAGGGAACTCCTTGATGGCCATTTAAATTGAGCACTTTCTTCAGAGCTAGTAAACTTGAGTCTGATAACAGACAAAATAGCATTTAAAATTTCTTTATTTTCTCCAGCTTATGGTCATTCAAAGTTCCTCCTTACCAATCTCATCCTACTTTTCAATACACTACAAAACACGTACAAGTCTAACTCTAAGATAAGCAGAGTCTCATGATGAAAATATACTGAACATTCATGCATACACCTAGCAATGGCATATTTTAAGCACATTTCATCAGTTACAATGCAAAAAAAGAAGACAGCCTACAAACAGGATATATACAAAGTTAAAAAAAACAATGTTTGAGAAAGGACACAAATCACAAACATACTTCAATAACCCACATAAGATTTTAAATTAATCAAAACACGATTGAAATCTCATGGCAGATAACAATATAAATTTTCACCTTAAAAAGTATTAAATAACCCAAACACTTGTTTTTAATACAACACCCTATAAAAATTCAAGAGTAAAAGTTGAAATCACATAGCAGATAAATTAGAAAGTTAATTGTTTTTTTTTTTCAAAACAGAATCAAAATCATACCAATTTGAGGATAAATTTGAGCTTGTTGTTCGCCTGCGAGTTGGAGGTTACCGGAGAAGAAGACAAACATGGCGCCGGAGCCGGAAGAATGACAAAAGACGCGAGAGAATTAGGGTTACCTTTAAATCTGAGAACAAGGAGAGAGAAAGCAAGACTTAGGGTTACCTTTAGATCCAACAAAATTGACAAAATATTCTCTCTCCTGCTGCTGCTGCTGCACAACCATCGCCGCCGCCTCCTGAAGAACCAATTTTCTGTTAGGGATAGAGTAGTTCGTGAGAGAACGTGTGAAAAAGAGAAAAAAGAGAGGAGTAATGCAAACAACATAATGCTTCATAAGGCAACATCATATTTCAGATTTAACCGATTACAATAATTGTGAAGCAGCAACAAAATTGGGATTCCAATAAAACCTCAAGCAAAGGAATAATGAACATGCACAGTTAATTTCATAAAAGTTCTTAATAAATAAAGTGTCACCTAATCTGTATAGTGAGGTATGACAGAAGACATTGGGAAGATAAAAATTCAGAAAAGGGAAAATAAACCAAGAAGTATACAACGGAACAACATTGACTCGCCGCGGTGGCCGGCATGGCGAATCGAGGTGAGAGAGAAAGATTTTGAATCAAACATAACCTTAAAGAATCAAATAAAACCCTAAAATAATCCCCAAAACTAGGAAACCAAAAAAAAACCTGAAATACAACAATAAAACTAAAATACAGCAATAAAAATCGAAAGAAATTACCTCGACATGCATTCGAAGAAGCAGATCTAGAGTGAGTGAAGAAGGAAATAGAGAGAAAGAGAAGCAGTTTCATGGAGAGGGAAAGAGAGAGAGAACAGAGATTATAGGGGGAATAGTTTTAGACTTTGCGTTTCAACTTCCAAGTATTAAATTCCTTTTCAAAAAAAAAAGTATCAAATTAGTCAAATGCTCGGGTTGTTTTTAAAAACCCGAGCATTTGTGAATTTTTCTTTTTAATTTTCCAAAAAATTGTCAAATGCTCGGGTTGTTAAAACAACCCAAGCATTTGAAAGTAGCAAAAGAGGTTTTTTCTACTAGTGACATCATGCACCACCACAACCACCGTGGCTGCACCGGAATGCGTCCCGCCACCCAACCGTGGTTTGACAGTCAATTGCTTCAAAACATTGTAACAATTATAGGAATTGAAGGTGATTGCTTTGTGACTGAGGAGTTCGAAATTGTTGTGCAAAATTAAAGTAGTATTTTCATGAACCGATTCATCGAAACAAATTTCCACGATTTTAAACGAGATTTTGGTTTAATCTCTTTGTACCCAAAAAGACAAATTAAATTAAAATCAAATTAGTCCAAAATGTGTGAAACATGAAGGTTAAAACTTGTTTTCAGATTCTACTAAGCGGAGATTCGAGCACCATTATACTTTAAATAAAATATTAAACAGTTCCAATCAATTAATATCACCATATTAATTATGCAAATTAACCCATACATAAATTCCTCACTTAATTGAATAAAAAATAATCAAAATAGCACATGAACACGTGATCATAAAATATTATGCAAGAGGCAAAACTGATACCACTGTGGGAATATAAATGAATATATAGCGGAATTTTAGGAAACATATTTCCTAAAATCTATCACAAGATCGCATACATACTATAGATATGAATCATATTATAAGGAAAAGAATGTACAACCTTTGTAGCGTGTTTTCCACCGGATTGCATGTGTTATAAATCAAGAAACAACAATTGATGTCCCTCTACTTAGTCCACGAGCACCAATTGAATTCCCACGTTTGGTAGAACGGAAGAGGATGAACAAATTTCACTCTCTTGCTTTTTAGGAAAGGTGGCCGGATTTCCAAAGGGAAAGAATAGGGTTTTTCTCTCTTTTTCAGTTTGAAAGTTACTGACAAATTGAACGCATTATTCCACCCTCCTATTATAACCTTTTATAATAGTAGTAGGAGAATAAGTTTAGAGAGAAACCTAACCTAACCCTAATTTCTCCCATTGGCCGGTTTTCTTACATCAATTAGTTACTACAATGTGTGACCTCATAGGATTAGGTTAACTTAGTTGTAGGTTCAATTAATATTTTCCCACTAACCAACTTTTATTCTCTAACAAGTAAATGTGATTTACTAAACTAACGTAATTAATTATCTCTATAATAATTCCTTTTATATTTAGTAATTGACGAGATGTCTAAGGACATATTCCTTCACGAACCAGCCTTAAAAAAGATTTGTGTTTTGTTATGTGTTGTATTAGGCGTAGAGTATTATGAAAATTGTGACTTTGTTTTGGGATAATGATGTGTGATGATGAAGATCAAGTGGTGTAGTATTAGATGATGATGATCATGTGAGATAAACGGTCAGACCAATGATGAGGTGAGGTGATGATGGTAGTATTATGTAAAGTAAGCTTTTTTAAAAGATGATGATCAGATGGGGTGGAGTTTATGTAGGTGAGGTGGGTGAAGACTTGTTGGGTGATGCCGTGTGAGATTGGCGTGAGATGATAAATGATGATGAATTGTATGAGAATTTGAGCGAGGATTGGTTTTGGGCCGTGGAAGATTAGTGTTTGGCGAGGCGAGGAGACGAGTTGTGCTGTGAGATGGCCGAGAGTTTATTGAGTTGGCCGTGAGAATATGAGGGTGAGGAGATGGGAGATTAGTAGGAGGGAGTATATATAGGTTTAGGTTTAGGTTTAGGTAATTAAAATGTAATAGGTTTTTGAAAGATAGTAGGTCTTTAAAATATTTTAGAAAAAAGTTAGATAAATAAATATTTTAAAAAACACTTTGGGGAAAGATTATTTTTATAAAAGATATTTTTACTAATAAAACTAATTAATATAATTAATTAACTCTATTAATTAAAATAGGCTTAGAATATGGATTTTAGAAATTGGGCTTTCATAAAAACTATTTTTAAAAGATTTTCGAAGATGGGCTTTTAATAGTTATTATAAAACATGTTTAGAAAGTGGGCTTAATAAAACTATTTATGAAAAAGGTTTTCAGAAATGGGTTAATAAAAAAGACTTATAAAATGGTTTTAGGCTTAAAACATTTTATTTTAGACTCGTTCTTTATTCATTACTCAATCTGGGCCATATAAGAGCAGGGTGTTAGTCATCATAGGGTACTAAATGGGGAGACACGGTTATGTGTCTATAATAATACTTACAAAGGATATAATACAATCTTGTTTTTGAAATTTAGGTTAATATAAGAATATAACCTGTGTGATTTAATAATGTAGTAGTGTCAGTTACGGAGGGTATAAAAATTTGAAGAGCTTATTTTTTTTTTTTCTATTTCTAAGAGTACTGAAAGATAGGACAACATATTATGTAACACCCCAATAAATCTCCCTTTTCTAAAATACCTTTTGTAATATAAAACATGGAGAATCATCAAAGCATTATCGCCCGTGTGATAACGTATCGGCATATTTAGAATTTTGCAGTGGAAAATATAAATATAACTAAACTTCATACTTCAAATATAATAAACAACAAAGTACTTAAAACCAAACACTATAATTGTCTACTTCCAAAACCAAACTTAACATAATAAAAATCCTACTAAAGCAATAGATAAAACCACTTGTTATACAAGCTCTCCACATCCCAGATTCCCAATGATGCAACATCTGCAAACCTGTAGATGTCAATGCTCTAAAGAATCTGCTCACCAAAACGGGTTATCACAGGATCAATAAGGCAGAGCCATGATCAACACATACAAAGAAAGCACGTAATTAGCAAAGCTGAGTACTACATAACAACACATAAACATTCCTAACATGTTACTAAGAAATAATAAACAGAGATAAATAATAATACAACAATATAACATTCTGCAGATAACTTCTACTGAACTAGACTTTAATCATCTTTTATTACTTTAAATGGAATAGTTATTGGACCGAGTTGTCTAACTAAAAACCAGCCTTCACCTAGGAAGACGAAATACGGGCGCGACTCCGTATTCCATAATGACCTGCGATATCGAGGAACCTTTGAATAAAAAGAGGAACGGTGATCAATCCAAATTCCCAGAAAAAGCCATGGCCCGCTCACCATGTACCCCAACTCCTGATTGTCCAACTTCAGACGTGCACCAGCCTAAACTTTATTACTATCCAAGTTACACTTTACGTGATTTACAATTTATTACTTATTATGACACACAAGTAATACAAAAATCTCAAATCAAACATTCACAACTAAACTTCTTTTTATCTTAGGATTAAAATAAATGATCACACAACTTACAATCCAAGATTACTTTCTTTAATTCCAACCTTTCTTACTTTGTTGAACCTAGCCAACAATCAATCTTACCTTTCAAAGGTATAAATTATCAACTTACCAAATAAGGCCCACAGTCCTCATAAAGTAGTGAAAATAACAATATAAGGGAACACATGATTTAAACATGATCCAATTCATAAATATATTGATTCCCCCATGTGAATTAATAAATGAAATTCCCAATCCAATTAACATGCTTGCATAAATATTCTATACAAATATGATATTCAACTCATAATCAAATCTTATAACAACATGTTTGCACACAGGCATAAACACATGTAAAATCCAATCATAATAAAAATCATATATGAACTTACAAGTTCCTATACATGATACTACAATTTTTCCTTCCTAAAAACATGATACTATCACATAACACATAGGTATGTACGTACCTTGTATAAACAAACTGATAGGACCTCTTTAATCACGTTAAAAATCGCCTACTGAAAATTCTCTGCCTAAAACAATCAATATAACTTAAAGTCAATACTCTAATTAAATTCCAGCAACTTTAAAATACTTTAAATCCTCTTTAAAAATATTTAAAAGTTGTTTTTAACATCAAAACTCCAAATACTAATACTCCCTAGCATAGTATTACTATACCAGTTATTAAAATCCAACAAACTCCCCGAATAAATCTTTTTTAAAAATTCCAGCAGCATATAATTTATAAAAACCCTCTTTATACACACTTAAACATGCTTAATATCATAAATTAAATCGATTTCATAATTTATAACATGCTACTATGATTTTCCAATAGTTAACACCCTAAAAATCCATGCTTTAATGATTAAAACTTCAATCTAACAATAATAAACAAATATGAATTTTTATTCTTATAATATTTAATATATATGAATCAAGATTATTTATTGAAACAGCAAATTAAAATCAATAATCATGATTAACATTAAAATAAAGCATAAAAACATAGTCTTTAATGGAAACTTGAGGAAGAAGAAAAGAAATTAACCAACGAAGCAAAGAACTAAGAAAAGGAATGAAAGTGCCGGAAATCAACAGGCCACGCAGCAGCCCTTGCTCGCCGAAACTGAGGGTTTTGAAGGTTTTGTGACGTTTCTTGGAGAAGAAGAAAACGTTACTTGAAGAAGAAGAAAGAAAATTCGAGAAGAAGAAAAAGAACGTGAAAGAGAAATAGGGCGCCGGTTTGTAGGTGAGGGAGGAGAGAGAAAATTGTGTGGTAAAATAATTGGGTTTAAGTATTTATAAGTAGGTTTTTCTTTTGGGCTTAGGAAAAGGAGATTGAGTTTGAATAGAGTTTGATGATGAATATGATTGATGAATTAGAACTCCTAACATCAATAGAAATCTTTTTTCCTAATCCACTTAGAATTTGGGTTCCTCAAGCCCATTTAAACTTCTTTTCCAAATCCAATTAGTATTTCAAACATTTTTCAAAGCATGCCTAACAAAACATTTTAACTTCCTTAAAAATAATTTCTTTGACTTTCAAAATGGTCAATCTTTGAAATATCAAATCATTAAAATGCTACTATATATTAAAATATAAATAACTATATATTAAAATATATTTATAAAATTCATTAAATTACGGGGGATTACAGTCTACCCCTCTTAAAAGAAGTTTCGTCCCGAAACTTGACACGAAAACTTCCACCTTTTCAAAAGTTTTTCAACTGAACTCCTATTGGAGAGATACTTGTGCCACTCATGTGCACTCTTTTGCCAACTTAAAATTAATTGTGTTATTAATGAACACTTTTTCTTATGCGGAGAAGCTATTTATTTTGAACCAACATGTGCAAATCGAAAAACTAAGCATAAAAATGCATAAAATACTATCAAAATAAGTAAAAAGCGCGAAATTCTATCGCATTCTACCCCCCTTAAAGAAAACGAGTTACGCCCTCGTAACTCACCTCAAGGAATAAATCTGGATACTTCTTCTTCATGTCAGCTTCAGCTTCCCACATTGCCTCTTCGGACTCATGGTTCGACCAAAGTACTTTCACGATACTGACATCCTTATTGCGTGTACTACGCACTTTCTTATCAAGAATTTTCACAGGCCTTTCCTCATACGTGAGGCTACTATCAATCTGGATCCTCTCAGGCTCCAAAACATGACGCTCATCAGGGATATAACGCTTGAGTTGGGAAATATGAAATACGTCGTGCATCTTCTCGAACTCCATTGGCAAGGCCAATCTATAAGCTACCTTCCCAATTCTTTGTAGAATCACATATGGACCTACATATTTGGCACTCAATTTTCCCTTTTTCCCAAATCTCATCACACCCTTAGTTGGTGATACTTTCAGAAACACTTTCTCACCCACTTCGAACTCATCTTCCCTTCGCTTCAAATCGGCATAACTCTTTTGCCTATCTTGAGCAGCTTGAATTCTAGCCTGAATCAATTTCACACTCTTGACAGTCTCCTCAATGAACTCTGTACCCAATACTATGTTTTCACTAAAATCATTCCATCAAATGGGACTTCTACATTTCCTTCCATATAATGCCTCAAAAGGTGCCATCTTAATACTCGCATGATAGCTATTGTTGTATGAAAACTCAATCAAGTCTATTTGGTCTTCCCAACTACCCTGAAAATCAATAGCACAGGCTCTCAACATATCTTCCATAGTCTGGTTAGTCCTCTCAGTCTGACCATCAGTCGCAGGGTGAAAGGCAGTACTCATTTTTAATGTTGTCCCAAGATTTAAATGGACCTTTTGCCAAAATTTCGAGAGAAACCTCGAATCACGGTCTGAAATAATATCGGTTGGAACCCCATGCAATCTCACTACATGCCTAACATACGTCTTCGCAAGTTGCTTCTTCTTCCATGTCTCTTTGATTGGTATGAAAACGGCCGACTTCGTCAGACGGTCCACAATAACCCAAATAGTATCGTTGCCATTCCTTGTTCTAGGGAAAGCAGTCACAAAATCCATCGATATGGAATCCCACTTCCATCCCGGAACCTCTAAAGATTGAACTTTCCCCATGGGTCGCTTATGATCTATTTTGACTTTCTGACAGGTTAGACACTTGGATACAAACTCGGCAACCTCACGCTTCATGTTTGGCCACCAATAGATCAACTTAAGGTCCTTATACAGCTTGTCGCCCCCAGGGTGCACCGAGTACGGTGTATTATGGCCCTCATCCATCAGACGTCTCTTAAGCTCATCACATTTCTGTGGTACACACCACCTTCCTTTAAACATCAGACTACCATTAACATGGATCTTAAAATCACCTTCCTTACCTTGACCCATCTTATCCTTAATCTTCTCTAGGTGCTCATCCCCTGCATGACCCTCTTTGATCTCGTCGAAAATTAACAATCCCAATGACAAAGCACTCAATCTTGCCTCGATCTCCCCAGGATTTAGGATTTCTGGGCTAAGTCTTTGCATATATCGACACAACTCCTCAGGAACTATCAAGGTGTTCATGCTATGACTCGACTTTCTACTCAACGCATCAGCGACTACATTTGTCTTCCCTTCATGATATTGGATGTCTAAGTCATAATCCTTTATCAACTCTAGCCATCTCCTCTGCCTCATATTGAGGTCTTTATGGGTAAAGATGTACTTCAAACTCTTATGGTCGGTAAAGATCTTACGGGTTACCCCATACAGGTAGTGTCTCCAAATCTTCAAAGCGAACACAATAGCAGCTAACTCTAGATCATGGGTAGGGTAATTAGCCTCATAAGGTTTCAACTGACGCGACGCATACGCAATCACTTTCCCATTCTGCTGCAACACACATCCCAAACCATTCTTCGAAGCATCACTATATACCTCAAATCCCTCATTCCCATCAGGCAGGGGCAAAACAGGTGCGGAGGTCAAACGTTCTTTTAAAATTTGAAAAGCTTCCTCACACTTATCACTCCACTTGAATTTTGACTCCTTTTTCATCAAGTTGGTCATAGGTCTCGCTATCTTCGAGAAATTTCTCACAAATCTTCTATAATAACCAGCTAGACCTAGGAAACTTCGAATATTGGACACATTCTTCGGAGTTGGCCATTCACTCGCAGCTTGAATCTTAGCAGGATCTACAGAGACTCCTTCCTTAGACACATAGTGACCCAAAAATGCTACCTTCTCCAAACGAAACTCACACTTTGAGAACTTGGCATACAATTGATTCTTCCTAAACGTCTCCAATATGATCCTCAAGTGCTCATCATGCTCTTTTTCATTCTTCGAATAGATCAAAATATCATCAATGAATACAACCACAAACTTATCTAAGAACTCATGGAAAATCCTATTCATCAAGTCCATAAATATGGCAGGTGCATTGGTTAACCCAAAAGGCATTACAGTGAACTCATAATGACCATAACGAGTCCTAAATGCAGTCTTAGGTATATCCTTATCAGCTACTCTCAACTAGTGATACCCCGAACGCAAATCAATCTTCGAGAACATGCTCGCTCCATTCAATTGATCGAATAGGTCATCTATCCTACGCAAAGGATACCTGTTCTTGATGGTTATGTTATTCAATTCCCTATAATCGATACACAACCTCATACTCCCATCTTTCTTCTTAACAAACAACACAGGAGCTCCCCAAGGTGATGCACTAGGTCTAATATAACCCTTATCGAACAATTCTTGCAACTGCGACTTCAACTCACTCATCTCCGGAGGTGCCATTCTATAGGGTGCTTTAGATATAGGTGCAGTTCCAGGGACTAAGTCTATGGTGAACTCAACAGATCTAACAGGCGGCATACCCGAAATCTCACCCGGAAACACATCCATAAACTCATTCACAATCGGAACATCCTCAATATTTACCCCAGCCTCTTTACTCACATCTTGCACACTACAGAAATATAACTCGCACCCCTTCTTCATCAACTTATTTACTTGCATTACGGAGATAACCCCAAAGTTCTTGGATTTCCCAAAACGTCTATACGAAGTCAGCTTACCCGAAGGATTCCTTAAAACTACTTTCTGAACTCCACAATCTATCTTGGCCTTGTATAAACTTAGCCAATCCATCACCAGAATTACATCTAGGTCCCCCAGATTAAACTCTATCAAGTCAGAAGAAAAAACACAGTCTCCTATCTTCAGAGGCAAGTTTCTAAACAACTTGGTACACCTTATGGTCTCACCAGTAGGTATACTAACAGGCAAATCAATCACCTCAAAATCTACCAACCCCAGACTTTTAATAACAGACGACGAAATAAAACAATAAGTCGCCCCCGAATCAAATAATGCTTTAACTAGCACGGTGTTGATAGAAAAAGTACAAGACACTACGTCGACAGATCGTTCAGCTTCATTGCGACTCATCACGAACAGTTTGCCCGGAGCCTTGTTCTGGTTGTTCTCATTAGCAGGCTCGTTATAGTTCCCTTGATTATTCTGTGCCCCTGCAGGCTTCGCACCCTGATTTCCTGGCTGACTAAATCCAGACCTCACTTGGTTACTACCCCCATTGCCATTTTGCTCTTTCCTTTGCTTAACAAAGCACTCATACTCCCTATGGCCCTTCTTCTGGCAGTAGTTACAAATCACTGGTTCTCCCTTACAGTCTCTACCAGGGTGGTTGTTGCTACACTTCTTACAGTGGTACACTCTTTCAGCTCGACCCCTATAGCGGTTATCCTGGTTGTTGTTTCCTTGGAAATTCCCATTACCATTTCTGTTTTTCTTGAAATTTCCCTGATTTCCCCCAGGATTAAAATCTTTCCTTTTCTCACCTACCACAGTATTCTTTTTATCCCGCCTCGACTGGAGTCCATAAATGTGGGCAGCTCTCCCATACACAATATCTAGAGATGTAAAGGTCTCACCTCCTAACCCCAGTTGTATGTCATCAGTCAGCCCTTGCTCAAACCTCTGAGCCTTCAACTCCTCAGTGGCTACAACCTCAAGTGCAAACCTTGACAATGCTATGAATTTACTGTAGAAATGGTCATACTACCTATCCTAAGGTTAATGAATTCCTGGGCCTTCTGCTTCCTCATAAACGCAGGGTAAAACTTCCCTCTCAAGGCAATCACAAAAGCATCCCACTTGAATCCTTCCACAGCACTCAATCTAGCTCCATTCTCCCTCCACCATAAATCAGCCTCATCCTTAAGGTACAACACAACCTGACCCACTCTCAAATGCTCAGGACAATTCACAGCCCCAAATAGTTTCTCAAACTCTCTAATCCAGTTTTCTAGAAAGGTAGGGTCAGCTAGTCCCTTATAGTATGGTGGCTTAACCTTAGCTAGCCTTTCAAACATTTCCCCAGCACTCTCAGGACGATCAGCTCTCTCCTGAGTCAATTTTTCCGCCAAGAGGCGAATAGCATCAGCTAAGTCGTTGTTGCTAGCCATTCTACTTCGTGACCTGAAAGTAATATGACTCTACTTTAGGTTTCAATATAGCTTAAGTTAATCTAAGAAGGCAACATTTGAATCGATCAACAAAGATCGTATCAACAAACAATTTCTCGAGCAGTTCTAAGTACAACATGAAATGTTCTCTAGTAACCACATAATCATCCATGAAGAAAATATTCACATCAGATCACATAAGTAGAACAAACAAGAATTTACTCACATAATAAAATTTAAATAATAAAAAGATTCCCAACACGTGCCCAATAAATTCTTGCTCACTCATACAAATAAATAAATAACTTTTACTCCTCCAAAAGGGTATTATTAAATAATTGATACTATAACTTTATATATTCCTAAAATAATGGTAGTAAAAAAAAACAACTCTAATCACTGTTGGCCAACTATCCAACATTATTATATATAAACTGTTTCCTCTAATTGCAAAAATATAAATAGTAACCTAAGGTACCACATTATCATTTTTGTCCTCAAATTCCATGTATAGTTCAGGTACGAAGATCTCATCTTCAAACTCATCTATATCCTCATTCCTCATCATAATATTCGACATATCTCCTTTGTCTTTTAGATCTCCTTGAAGGTTGAAGCTCTTCATCCTCTGACTCTGAATCAGTTTCAAACCTAAATGATGCATGGTAAATGTCCGATCTGGTTTGACCCCTAGCACGGTCGAACTCCACAATGAGCTCATCATCACTGGCTGCCCCTGACCTTAATATTCTACGCATAACCCACTCGAAACCGGTATAGTCATTATCAATGACAGGTACATTATTATCGTCACCTTCATCATCACTTAATACAATAGGATTTTGGTAACTCCCTACTCTGGCAGACATGATTAAGGATCTACAGCAAATAAATATATTCAATAACATCTTTAGTACTCTCCCTGTACGAAATTCCCAACAATGACAATAAAAAGTTGCCATTAACATCATAGACACAAAATATAACAATCAGCAGGGAAGTAAGATATAAACAGTTAGCAGGGAAGAAAAATAATAACATGCTGAACTAACTTTTTAATGCAGGCATATAATATTTCTATCCTATATGCCCTTCCTATACTACCCAATCTCACAATACAACAGCTAAAGCTTTAAACATAATAACATAATGCAGACACTCCTTATACTTTCAAATAAAATAATAATAAGTGTCGAAAAATTTGCGACTAAAAAAAATATTTTCAGACATCTAAAAAAAACTCGAGCCAGAAATAAAATTCGAAAGAAAAAAAAATTTCGGACATAAAATAATAAAAATAAAATTTTCAGACCATATATTTAAAAAAAAAAATCGAACTCTACTAAAAAAAAATGAAAATTCTCAAAACGAATAAGTAGAAGCAATTCTAAGAGTTTATTCAAATAACTAGTAAGTTAGTTAGGCGCCTAAAAATTTTGAAAAAACCCTAAAGCTCCCAGATACCACTTTGTAACACCCCAATAATTCTCCCTTTTCTAAAATACCTTTTGTAATATAAAACATGGAGAATCATCAAAGCATTATCGCCTGTGTGATAACGTATCGGCTTATTCAGAATTTTGCAGCGGAAAATATTGATATAACTAAAATTCATACTTCAAATATAATAAACATCAAAGCACTCAAATCCAAACAATATAACTGTCTACTTCCAAAACCAAACTTAACATAATAAAAATCCTACTAAAGCAATAGATAAAACAACTTGTTATACAAGCTCTCCACATCCCAGATTCCCAATGATGCAACATCTGCACACTTGTAGATGTCAATGCTCTAGAGAATCTGCTCACCAAAACGGGTCATCACAGGATCAGTAAGGCAGAGCCATGATCAACACATACAAACAAAGCACGTAATCAGCAAAGCTGAGTATTACATAACAATACATAAACATTCCTAACATATTACTAAGAAATAATAAACAGAGATAAATAATGCAACAATATAACATTCTGCAGATAACTTCTACTGAACTAGACTTTAATCATCTTTTATTACTTTAAATGGAATAGTTATTGAACCGAGTTGTCTAACTAAAAACCAGCCTTCACCTAGGAAGAAGAAATACGGGCGCGACTCCGTATTCCATAATGACCTGCGATATCGGGGAACCTTTGAATAAAAAGAGGAACAATGATCAATCCAAATTTCCAGAAAAAGCCATGGCCCGCTCACCATGTACCCCAACTCCTGATTGTCCAACTTCAGATGTGCACCAGTCTAAACTTTATTACTATCCAAGTTACACTTTACGTGATTTACAATTTATTACTTATTATGACAAACAAGTAATACAGAAATCTCAAATCAAACATTCACAACTGAACTTCTTTTTATCTTAGGATTAAAATAAGTGATCACACAACTTACAATCCATGATTACTTTCTTTAATTCCAACTTTTCTTACTTTGTTGAACCTAGCCAACAATCAATCTTACCTTTCAAAGGTATAAATTATCAACTTACCAAATAAGGCCCACAGTCCTCATAGAGTAGTGAAAATAACAGTATAAGGGAACACATGATTTAAACATGATCCAATTCATAAATATATTAATTCCCCCCATGTGAATTAATAAATGAAGTTCCCAATCCAATTATCATGCTTGCATAAATACTCCATACAAATATGATATTCAACTCATAATCAAATTTTATAACATGTTTGCACACAGGCATAAAACATGTAAAATCCAATCATAATAAAAATCATATATGAACTTACAAGTTCCTATAAATGATACTACAGCTTTTCCTTTCTAAAAACATGATACTATCACATAACACATAGGTATGTACGTACCTTGTATAAACAAACTGATAGGACACATTTAATCACGTTAAAATTCGCCTACTGAAAATTCTCTGCCTAAAACAATCAATATAACTTAAAGTCAATACTCTAATTAAATTCCAGCAACTTTAAAATACTTTAAATCCTCTTTAAAAATATTTAAAAGTTGTTTTTAACATCAAAACTCCAAATACTAATACTCCCTAGCATAGTATTACTATACTAGTTATTAAAATCCAACAAACTCCCCGAATAAATCTTTTCTAAAAATTCCAGCAGCATATAATTTATAAAAACCCTCTTTATACACACTTAAACATGCTTAATATCATAAATTAAATCGATTTCATAATTTATAACATGCTACTATGATTTTCCAATAGTTAACACCCTGAAAATCCATGCTTTAATGATTAAAACTTCAATCTAACAATAATAAACAAATATGAATTTTTATTCTTATAATATTTAATATATATGAATCAAGATTATTTATTGAAACAGTAAATTAAAATCAATAATCATGATTAACATTAGAATAAAGCATAAAAACATAGTCTTTAATGGGAACTTGAGGAAGAAGAAATGAAATTAACCAACGAAGCAAAGAACTAAGAAAAGGAATGAAAGTGCCGGAAATCAACAGGCCACGCAGCAGCCCTTGCTCGCCGAAACTGAGGGTTTTGAAGGTTTTGTGACGTTTCTTGGCGAAGAAGAAAACGTTACTTGAAGAAGAAGAAAGAAAATTCGAGAAGAAGAAAAAGAACGTGAAAGAGAAATAGGGCGCCGGTTTGTAGGTGAGGGAGGAGAGAGAAAATTGTGTGGTAAAATAATTGGGTTTAAGTATTTATAAGTAGGTTTTTCTTATGGGCTTAGGAAAAGGAGATTGAGTTTGAATAGAGTTTGATGATGAATAGGATTGATGAATTAGAACTCCTAACATCAATAGAAATCCTTTTTCCTAATCCACTTAGAATTTGGGTTCCTCAAGCCCATTTAAACTTCTTTTCCAAATCCAATTAGTATTTCAAACATTTTTCAAAGCATGCCTAACAAAACATTTTAACTTCCTTAAAATAATTTCTTTGACTTTCAAATTGGTCAACCTTTGATATATCAAATCATTAAAATGCTACTATATATTAAAATATAAATAACTATATATTAAAATATATTTATAAAATTCATTAAAATACGGGGGATTACATATTATTAGCATTAGCTTAATGAGTATTAATATATACATTTATATTTAATTATTTTATAAATAGAGATATAATCTTGTACTTCCTCTATTCTAAAATAAGTGAAAAACTTCTCTATTTTATGCTCACATAAAAGAGAGAAGTGTTTCACTTATTTCATTATAGAGGAAGTATGTAAATTATTGTTTTTCCCACAAAGACCAACACGTGAGATTGTAGTGTTGTTGGTTAGTGCACTTGTATCTCAAATGAGAGGCTATGGGTTCGGATCCTAAATCACACACTTTTTATTGTTTAATATGTCTCATTTGATTGTATGGGGAGAGGGGAGTACATGTGGCAACATGACATATTTTTGCCTTGGGTTTTAGATATACTAGCATTTTTTGCATGCTATGCATGCGTGTCATATTAACGTTCTTTTTTCTCAGTTAGTTATTCATAAGTGTTACAAAATATTTGATTCAAACAGACATTTATAATTATTTTTAGTATTCTAATATGTTTTTCTTGAATAAGTGTTTCGTTGGTTTTCTTAGTTATTTGTTCATCATTATTCAAATATAGTATCGATAGAAGGAAATATAAAACAGAAGAAAGCTTGTGCTCAAATAAAGTGGAAGAATTTGTGTATCAGGTTCATTGGTTCAATAGTTGAATATTACTAAAGTGTTTGATATATATAATAGAGATTACCAAATAATAATCAACATTTAGGTTTTAAAATATTATAGTATAATTATTAATATGAAATTTATGTTTTTATTTTTTCTTCTAATTGTGTCAATCAAGTTATATTGTCAATTTAATTTTTGATCAAAGTTTTTCACACATATGTAAGAAGAGGAAATCATTCTCCTTAATATTTAATTGAAATTTCAAATTTAATTCTTTCAAAAAACTTGTTCAATATATATGGCAAGTAGGAAAAAGAATATATTAACTTATATAAATGGCAATTAAAATTCATTAAGGGTATATCCGATATTTTGTAAGGGGAAACCATCTTCCTCCCCCCTTCACTTATATAATATAGAGATATAGGCGTTTTCTATAAGGTATCAATGTGCTACAATGTTATTAATGTCGTTTTATATTTGTTCTATGTTGTACCTATATGTTAAGTCATTGTTAAGTTTTCCTTTACTTTCTTATATTCAACTCACTATAATACATTAGGAGGGTGAAAAATTATTCGGCTTTAAAAGGGTTGGACACAATGGAGCAACATAGTGATTTTTTTTGTACGAAAATTTCTCAGCTAATGGGTATAGCATAGAACAAATAAAAAATGTCAAAGGTACAATTTGAGAAAATAATATTGAGGATACGACGTAGACTACACTAAAGCATATGATACCCTATAAAATAAACCTAACACTATACTTCCTCCATTTTTTATACTTGCAGCGCCTGAAATGCATAAGGACTCAGGAGAGGAGAGAGATAGATAAAAAACCTCATAAGCTAGGAGAGAGAAAAAGATATTATATTGCTAAAAATTTTGAACTTTGCAAGTAATATAACACTTCCTAGAATAAGAAACGTTGCAAGTATATAAAAAACTGAGGAAGTATTAAATAGTTATTTACAAAACGAGTCATATATTAGAAGCAAGTTTGATTCAAGTCATGCAATAGAAAGGTAATGGAATCTAATAGAGGAGTGAAATGGTAATTGAACTTGTTATCCTTATTAAATGTTTGGTTTAAGCTTTGAAATGGAAAGAGAAAGGAAACCGTTACCACCAACAAATGAATTTTGTTACTTAAGGGGGAAGGGAGGGTAACAAGGTTCAGGGGTTGAACCAAACAAGAATAAAGGGAGTAGGTATTAGATTTCGTTTCTTAGAACTCAAATATATTGAGCTAAACATGCTCTAAGTAATTAAGGAACAAATATGCTTTGACTAAAATTACAAGGCTGAATTGCACAATTAATACAAAGTCCAAGGGCTAATTTGCCACTTATGGTATGTTATTTTCATCTCATTGTCGCTTATATTCATTAAAATAAGAAAATTCCAGAAAAAATAAGAGAAAGTTTAGAAAAGTATAATAAGAAAAGTTAAAGAAATAAAAAAGTTAAGAAAGAATAAAAACAATTAAATTGTTCCATACTGGTTAAAAAGAATAAGAAAAATTGAAGAAGCTCAAAAGAGTGTTAAAAAAAATATAAAAAAAAGTTTAGAAGACAAGATAAAGTAAAGGGGTAGAGAATAGGCCTTTACCGGCTAGTCCGGCTTTATTCTGTTTATCGACGAGGTTAACCGGAATTCCAGTCTTGCTTCGTCATTTCTCACTCTCAGTCTCTCTCTTCGTAGTTTCATACTTTCTAATTTCATTCGTCATCTCTCAGACTCTCACTCTTCCTACTTCATAGTTCCTACTTTCTGATTAGTGATTACAAACATTTTCATTCAATTCAATTGTCTTTTAGCTTTTCTCTCTCCTCCATTGCTGTTCTCAATTTTCAGGTATATCTCTCATACTCACACAACACATTCTTTTCGTTTCTAGTTACAATTACAATTAAATTTTCTAGGTCGCCATTTTACTAATTTGTTCCATACTTTGATTTCAATTTCTTTCAGGAATTCATGGCGTGCCACGCAATTGGTCTTGTTAGGTAAACTTCAGTTTATGCATTTCGTTTTCGAGTACTGTTTTCAATTTTTATTGCTAGTATAATTTAGATTATAATTTAAACTCATACTATAGCCTTTTGGGCACTGAATTTGATTGTTTGTTGAGTATTGAAACTCTTGTTGATGCAAACGTATGATAAGGTTACAAAGGAAGTTATCAACATTCTTGTACTTCCTGTGTTCCTTTTTGTTCTTCCTTACTTTTTTTTTTGTCACGAGCTCCAAAAAAAGGAACTTTGACCGTATTTTCTCTTAGTATATGTTAATATAAATAAATTATAGATAAAAAAAAAACTTGTAGGAGAGTACATATGTAGACAAATCGGTCAATAATAATTATAATATACTCTCTCTGTCATAGGAAGATCTGAATACTGGTTGGGATACGTAGTTTAAGGTGATAAGTTATAGTGGGGTTATCAAATATTATTTTATTGAAAAGTAGATGTGATAGGAGTTGTTGCAGTATCTTTTTATCGAATGACAGAGAAAGTTGGGTGGTTTTTTTTAATAAAGATAGAGTGTGGGCCAAAATGGTGTAAGATAACTAATAGAATAATAGTGGAGTATGCCAAAAATGGAAGTTTTCAATCTAATTTGGGACAAACATTAGGGAAGTGTTCAGACTATTCTAGGACGGAGGGAGTTAATTATTTTACTTTTCAAGATATATTGTAGGTCAATATTTCCAAAGTTTGAACTATAAATGTCAAAGTAGGAAGAACAAAAAAAGAACCGCGGGGATACAAATTAGTGATTTCTATCATTATTGGTAGATAATGGATAGTGCTCTTTTTTAATTAATGGTTCTCTGTCTCCTCCACCAGAATAGATGCTTGGATTTGCTGTTCTAAGAAACAACGGAAGAAGAGAATTGAATTTGGAAATTTATTTATTTTATTAGTTAGAAAATTGCAAAAAATTGTCTAGTTTTGCTTTTCCTAGTGCTATTGACAGTAAAGCTTGTTATGCTTTGAAATGAAGTCTGAAGTTAAGTTGCCATAAATTCACCTCATACTGGTTATATGATTAGCTAGTATGGACCAAATTATACACTTGGCCCTTCAAATGCAAAATCATAAATTGAGCAGCACATCACGGCTAATTTGGCAAAGTGCATGCTTGATATTTTTGAATTTCCTGTTTGGAGATTCATGTTTCCGTCTCTTAACTTTGGAAGAGAGTAAATAAGGGAAAATAAATAGGAAAAGGGAAGACTTGATATATCTGAAAAAGTTGATGCTTGGTGATGCTGAAGTCTCTTATCTGTTGCTCTTTGCAATCTAAAAGTTTTTAGCTTTAATCACAAATGGAAAGCAGGTGCTTGCCAGATGAGCCACTGCTGTGCCTTTCCTGGAGCTCAATTAAATCAAATATGAACCATGTATATCGCGTTCGCTGTAATCTGGCATCAAAAGCTCTAGGAGCTGGTTTTCACAACTTAAGTTGTCTTCAGCGAACTTCGAGTGAGAGATATACACCATTTCACAGCTCATGGCGGACTTATTCTACGCCACTTGGCTTGGAAGAGCAGTCTTCCTCAGGATCTTCAGAGTTCCAGGATGATGAGACTGCAGATCCAGCTGAAGAGCGAAGTCCTAGGCCACTTAGTCATAATGAGGTTAGCTTGAAATTTATCAGCGTATATTGGAGAAGGGATAAGTAAGACATAAATTTATCAGTCATAATGATCTTAATTTGTTTGTGTGAAGTTTTTGTTTATATTCGAAGGAGCTTGATGGCAAGAAAACTGTTATTCGACAGTGGAACTATGCTGCCTCTAAATTAGAAAGTGGTCAGAGGATGACATGTTAAGTGACTAATAGAGCTTTTATCAAGTATCTTGAGCTTTTGTATTTTGCTTGAGTAAATTCTGTGTTATAATCCTTGTCTGTTGCTTTCTAAGAAGAAACTCTACTGTTAGTTCCCTCAGAAGCTTTTTTTTATGGGGGGCCCCCGGGGGGGGGGAGGAGGTTGAAGTCGCATTATAAAAATAATGTTAGCAACCCAGAAAATATTTAGGGACATGAGGAATAAGTACTGAAAAATATTCTCTATCATATCTTCTTGCTCTGTGATGTTTAATTGTTTTGTACTTAGCAATCACATCTAGAGAACAATACAGCAAAGCATTCTCTATTATATTTTATAGCTCTATATTTTGTGCATAATACTTGCACAAGGCCATAGTTCTTCATTCCATTGGTTTGTGTATTGTCCTTTAGCAGCTGAACTGAATCTGGGGTTTTTCATAAGAAACCTGTGTTTATTTATGTTTCAATTTCGAGAACTCAAATGAAGCTCTCTTCATAGTCATACTCTCCAGGTCCCACTAAATTTACCTAATATTCTAGTGCAACCTCTTTGGCAGGTTAAGGATTCGTTAAGTTAATGTGTCTAGTATACCGAGTAAAAGTTAATGTGGATGAATTTGACTGAACCTTCAACTAATTTTAGGACAAATGAAAAATTTGTTTTGGTTGCCTGGAAACTAGAAGTTGAATGGCTGACCTATTGACCTTTTGGCCAAAAACTATATTGCTTCTGTTAGAGTCTAGACTTTCTGTCCAATGTGAGTTTATCCAGACACAATACCTTTCTACTTCACATGTAGCATACTTATATATTCAGATTGGAGTATTCACTTTCCCATTCCATCCAACATATGTACCCTTGCTGCAATCATTTTTGTTCGCTATTTCTTTCTAATTGTCGTGTCCATTACTAAGTGAGAGTTGTAAAATGATTGGTGTAAAGCAGTGCCCGATGCGCGCCAATATCATATTTTGCATTAAATAAGTTTTTAGGAGTTTTGGTAGCTGGAAGACATGAAATGAGCATAGTTGTGGCTGATTTATATCAATTCAGACTCGTTCAAACAATGTGAAACCTGTACTAGACAAACAAAATAGTGATATAGAGTCAATATTGTGAAATAGTCAATATAACATTATTCTCCAACTTCTCTTATGTTTGGTTGCAGTTAAAGACATTGCTTGCAGATTCTGAAAGATCAAAGCTGGTTAAAAAGTTGAGTGAAGCTAATCAACACAATCGCTTTCTAAAACGGCAGGTTTTCACTTCATTTTTATATATTGCTATGCTTCAATTTCTATTCCTAATTTATTGTTGCAGCAGTATTCGCTGTTATTTGCCAAATTGATAATTTCCCTACCTAATGCAAAAAATTTAGGGATATTATCTCAGATAACCCTGACTTATAGGCCTTTTTCCAATATAACCCCGACTTTGGCAGCCCTGTCTCCGATAACCCTAAACTTGATTTTTGTCATTAAACCTGACGGAATAAGACACGGCGTTAACTATTTTGTGTTCTTCATCCTCTCTCTATTGTTCTTCACCATTTTCTCTCTCTTGTTCTTCAAGTCTTTGTTACTCTTCAATTTAAATTCCATAATATGTTTTAATTTGATTTCCTCACTCTTGTTCTTCCTCTCTCTAATTTTGTTTCCATTAATCTGGCCTTTTTTTTAATTTGCTTGGTTTTTCTTATAGTTTGTTTCCTTACCTTTTGTTTTAGAGGAATCATCTGACCTTGTTTTGGACAATTTGCTTTTCCATTTTTATATCTCTTCAAGAATATGCAGGCTTTTGTTTTAGAGGAAATCTGGGCACAAGACTACAAGTGAATCAGTCCTTGTTTTAATTCTGCCGGTTATGGTGGATATCCTTGATGGAATTTGGTTGACATGTAATAGCTAGCTTTGCGCCTGATTAATGGAAACAAAATTATCAAAAAAAAAAAAAAACGTTAGAGGTAGAAACGTTGCTGCTGCCAAAACCCCCCAAAACCCAAAAACCCAAAACCCACAAAACCCAAAACCCAGATTCACTTGTACCCAGATTCACGTAGAGGAGAGAGAAATTATGAGTTCCTTTTGAGTATGGAGGTCGAAGATGATGTTGGTGTTGTTGTTGTGGTTAATCATGGTTGCAACCACAAAATCCCATGACCCATAGAATTGTGAGGAGAGAGAGAATCGTGGTTTAATTTTTGATTATTCTCTTTTGAACGAACTTGTTTACATTAATGGTGAATCTTACTGTACCCAGATTCACTTGTACATTCATGACAATTTCTTAAAACAAAAAAGAGGAAGAAATTTTGGAGAAAGTGGTGAAAACCATTGATGAATGCTTGAGAAGAGATGAAGAACAAGAGAGAGAAAGAGATGAGTTTGGTTTTTTTTTTTTTTTAATTTTTAAAAGGTAGTAATTATTTTTGTTTGAAAATAGTTAATGGCGTTAACAATTCCGTCAGGTTTAATGACAAAATACAAGTTTAGGGTCATCTGGGTAAAAAAAAATGTCAGGGTTATTTGGGGAAAAGGCATATATGTCAGGGTTATCTGAGATAATATCCCAAAAATTTATTTGTAATACTAACCATATAATTGATAATCGCTTTCTAAAATATTTGTTTCTGAATAAGGGTCTATGATAATGGAAGAAGAGATGAAAAGTTGGACGTAACCTCTCACCGGATTTTGATGTTAGGAGTTTGTTGGTTATTGAGAACATATTATGCTTCAATATAGCCCCTAAAATAAAATAAAATCTGTCACTATGAATGTCTTGAATAGATCCCAAGTGATAATGGAATACTATCTAATTGACTATTAACAATTGTACAAATGGGTAACTCGTATGATAAAAACGGTTATATGATGCCCAAGTGATAATGGAATACTATCTAATTGACCTTGAGTGCTAGAAATCAATTGAGGGAACACAAAGTTTAGTTTCTCACTGATCAGTTATGCACTTATAGGTGACCTGACAACATGAAATTATTCTGAAGTCAGCAGCACTTGTAGGGCATTTGACCTTGGGTATGAGGGTGACAAAACTAACATTCATTTCCTTCAGCATTTTACCAGTAGTAAACACCAGGGAAAAAAACGCGGTCGCGGTCGCGTTTTCGCGGCAACGGCCAAATAGAACGTTTCGCAGCCGTCGCGGTGTGAATTTTGTGAAAAAATTCACATAAGTCGGTTTTTAAGCTTGTTTTTTCTTTTTTTTCATTTATAGTACCATATTATGTTGAAATACACTATTTGAGATAATTCTCACATACATAATTATTTAAATATTATTTAACTAATAAATGAATTAAAGTAATTAACAATTCATATAACAACTAATTTATGGAAAAAGAAAATACTTAAATAAGGAAGGGTGTATGTCTCTTACCTATTAAGGATGAAAGTTGAGATGATTCCTTATTTATGCAGAAAAAAGCCACTAAGGCATGAAGAGAAAATCAAAGAAAAAGATGGCTTAAGAAGAGGGAAGTAAAAAAGGATAAAAACATTTAGAAAGGGAAATTATAGAAATTTATATATTAAAATTGCAAAGAACAATACCTCCAAATCTCTAATTCCACTAGCAGGGAGAAAAAGAGGAAGTGGAGTGCAAGAGAGAGAACGACGCGTAGCCGTGTCGGTGGTGGCGTGGTGCAGCACATCTCCAAAGTCCACGCAAGCCTTTCTTTTCATCTTTGGGTAAGTGCTGTTGTGATGAGAATTGGGGTTGAGAAATGTAGGGAGGGTAATGACGTGGGATGGTGGGAGTGGGAATAAATTGGATGGCTTTTTGGTGAAAGAAGGTAGGCTTAGGAGGGAAAAAATGGAGGGAAGGGAAAAAATTGGGCTCCCTTACTGTATTACTCTAGAGTAATTTTCTTTTTTTTTTTCTCTCTTTTTACTTATTTTTTTGGATTAACATATTAAGAAAATTTGTACCATTAGTTAGCAAGTTGCAAGCATAAAATGTAAGTAACTTATTTTTGTAACGAAAACAGATTATTATAAGTAGCTAGTGTATAGTACAAAAATTAAACAAATCATTAATTATTACATGTCATCTAATGTAAATTAATAAATCATACACCACACTAATAGATATGATTACTGCCAAAATGAATGACGATGGGTTCTTAATTATTATCATCTCTAGCCGGCTCACCAAAAATATATGAGCCCATTGCCGTGTTCCCCATTTCATATGTGTTAGTTGGCTCACTTGGTTAACTCCAATCAGAGTTTGTGGAGTGATCATAATTTACATTTCCATAATTGATGGTCTCGTGGTCGATGATTTGAACATGATCACGATATTGAGCACCAACCTCATCGTCTTCATAATTAGTAGATGCATTAGGCATGGTCCATCTCCAATTTTCTTCCCAATTTGCTTGAGATTGTTCATGGTATGGTTGGGGTGGGTAATATGGGACTGGCGGTTGTACCTCCATTGCGTCTCCCCAAATCGATGTAGGGTATGTTTCTTGAAATATATTATTCTCAACTGTTACTTGAGTAACTTGAATCACCTAAATTACTCCCCATGAAATTTTTTGAGTTGTCGTTTGGCGTTTTATACGAACCTTCATCATCCACACGGCTTTCCCGATGTGGGCGCCTTTCATATAATTGAGTTGGTTGAGAACGATGCGGCCTCTCATTATTTTGGTGACCATACTGTTGTAGATCACGATCGTTTAGAGCACTTGATCCTGCTTGTCCATGTGGATTCCGATGATATCCATACTCGTCCTCAAATCCACCCCCACCATCATAATCATCACTCGGGGGTGTTAATGCAGATCTACCCGATGGGGAGGATTGTCGGTTGGTGTCATAGTTTAGAGGTGGAGATACCCTCTCTTATTTCTGGATCATCATCATCATCATCAATCTCAATTGTATTGTCCTTATCATCACCAAAGTTCATCCACTCCAAATCGTCGTCTTGAAAGATAGGTTGCTCTCTTTCTTCCTGTCATGCATTAAGTGGATCATCCAAATAAATATGATCCAAATTGATTGGATTGAAGCTTGAATCAATTTCTACCCGACTTATTCGTTTTGCATGTCTCCTTTTTAATTTCATATTTCATATTGTAACGGAGGTAAACTATCAAATGAAGTCTCTTATTCTGCAATCGATTCTTTGCCTTTGTATGAACTTGACTCCACATGCTCCAATTTCTTTCACAATTTGAGGAGGACGTAGTTTGACTCAACACTCGAATAGTTATGCGACATAGTTCAGGAGCAGTTTCACCAAAAGTCATCCACCCTTAAGCTACAAAATTTAAGTTTGTTATAAAGTTTTGTTGCATTTAACTTATTATAACATTAATAATTCGTGTCAATTAAATAGTAATTGATTTTTCTACTTGGATTCATGTGTTCAATAGCATTCTTAGCCATGCTATTTCCGAAACTATCAAGCTTATAACTGTAAATATTATAACAATATGTTATACTCCCTCCGTCCCAGAATACTATTTACATTTTCCTTTTTCATCTGTCCCATAATACTCTTTACACTTATATTTTTGGATATGACCCGCTATTATTTTAATTATTCTACATTCTAACTATTGGCCCATACTCTCTCTCCTCCAAATAAAATAATACCACTCCTACTACCTACCAACTCTAACCATGGCCCACATTCTCTCTCCTAAAAATAAAATAATACTACCTCCGTCCCAAAAGATTTGAACACTTGTTGGGACACGTAGTTTAAGGTGATAAGTTGTAGTGTGGTTATCAAATATTATTTTATTTTAAAAGTAGATGTGATAGGAGTTGGTGGGGTATTTTTTATTAGAGGAGAGAGAAAGTTGGGTAACTTTTTATTGATAAATGGTAGAGTGTGGGCCAAAGATGTGTAAAAGAAATTATATATTAATAGTGGGACCATGCCAAAATTGTAAATGTTCAAACTAATTTGGGACAAACATAAAAGGAAAGTGTTCAGACTATTCTGGGACAGAGGGAGTACTACTTTTACTAATTACTAACTCCTCACATCTACTTTTCAATAAAATAACAATTGATAATCAAACAACAACTTATCATCTAAAACTACGTGTCTTGATAAGTCTCAAGATTATTCTGGGACGGAGGGAGTACTATTTATAAGAGATATAAATATAAATCTTAAAGTTAAAAGCTAAAGATTACTTGATTTAAAACTTTAATAGCATTGTCCATATTTGGTTCTATTTTCTGAATGACCTTCACCCCCGACATCACCTCATTGTCATAAAAAATCTTGTCATTTGAATTGCAAAATTGTGGATTGAGAAAATAACCTTCATCCAGTAGTCAAAAATGATATAATCGTAAGTAATAATAATTGTAATATTAATTAATAATATTTGTAGAAAATTGCATTATTTTTAGAACCTCGTTTGCCTTAATCCAAAATCTAACGGCATTCTTCGTTTGTGCAAGTACAAGCACGCGAACCTTTTTTGCATTGTCATCGGTCATTTTACCCCATCTAGATTTCTTCCATTAGGGAGATTCCAACATATCCCGCAGAGCATTCTTATACGTGACAATGCTCTCTAACGACACAAAATTTGTCGCAAATCGAGTGATGCCAGCCCACAAGAACTCTCGGTTGTTGGTGAACCTTTTCATATATTTCGCGCACCAAATTGAATTATAGATGAAGCTAGATTTCGACTTTGCTTGTGATAAAATTTCCTTTGTTGAAGACTTCTTTGCTATATCCTCCAATATAAGATCTATACAATGAGCAGCACAAGCACAAGGAGTCCAATATATATGCAGAAAAACTTCCATTAGTTTCTTTCTCGCGGCCTTCATGGCAGCCTCATTATCGGTCACTACTTGGACCACTCGGTCTGGTCCAACTTCTTCTACTACTTTTTTCATCAATGAAAATTAGTAGCCAGCATTTCTTGACGTCACATTGATGGCATCAACTGATTGGTGAAATATTGTGCTACGGGAAGTATACACAAGATAATTCAAAATGTGCATTCTAGTTGGACTAGTCCATCCATCGGACATTTTTGTCACACCTCTCTCATTCCACACCTTGGCAAATGTGCATATATACTCCTTCATCAATCTACATTCTTGTGGGAGATATACTTCTGCAAGCTAATATGCAGATGAAGCTCGGACATCAACTGGAGTTTCACGTATAACATTCATTAATTGGTTAGTGAATGCGGAATTGACAACTGTAAATGGTTGGTTGTTATCAATAACCCAGTTACCAAATGCTTTCTTTTGCCTCTTTAGCCAACTAGTGTTGATCTTTCTTTGTGTTTTCACTTTTTCATCTTTTTCCAAGATCAATCTCAAATGCTCTTAACCTAGATGTTGGAGTGGATACTGGTTCATACATTCTATCCCTACTTCCTCGTTGACCGCCTTCTCTAACAGTAAATGATCTATTCATTCGAGGGACCCCAATGCAACTACCACCTTCATAGTTACTACTTCTCCCCCTCAACATATCACAATCCCTTTCGAATTGTTGTTGCATTCGGCTATGTTGCATTCCCATAACCATATTTGGATCATCCTCGTCATCAGAATCACAACGATTTATATCTCTCATTATTTCTTGCTCACCATCATACTCTCTCCCGTGCTTATTTTTTTTGGATTTCGAATACTCTTATAGTAGATTGTTCATTTCCCTTTGGATTTGTGCCGGAACCTTATCACATGCCATGACATTGCCCTTTTTATGAGCCAAGTGCTCTTTAAGACGTGTTATCCCCCTTTGATTACTTTTTGGCAAAATTTACATTCTACTGTTTTCCCATCTTCGGTGAGTTTCATACAATCCCCATCGAACATTTTTATCTTCAGATTTAGATCGTGGCATTTTGCAATTAATTATGTGAAACTAAAACAATGTACATATTTATATTTTTATCTATAGTTGCACAATACAATATGCATTTTTTTAATGGCCAACTAATTAATTCTATGCTCATATAAGTAGTAATCTTTGTATATGTGTATGTATGTATATATATGTATATGTATATACATATATATGAAGCATAACGTTGAATAATATAGCACAACAAATTATTATGTAATTAAATATATAATATCACAATCTCATTTGAAGTATTTTCAATATTAAATTCTATGCTCATGTAAGTATTAATCTTTAGCAATTATATATATATATATATATATATATATATATATATATATATATATATATATGGGCAAGATCACATGAGAATGCTCTTTACATGAGAAATGAGAATGAATCTCAACCACACGATTGGATTAGAGTTACAACACTTGTTCATTAGAGTTATACCTCCGAAAAAATTTTGAGCCCAAAAAATTTTTAATTTTTTTAATTTTTTTTTTCTAATATTCTTTTTTTGGAGTTACATCACTTTTTCATTAGAGTTACATCACTTGTTCATTAGAGTTATAGCGCGTAAAATCCATTCTCATTTCTCATGTAAGTATGCATTCTCATGTGAACTCACTTATATATATACACACACACACACACACACACACACACACACACACACACACACACACACACACCACCACCATAAATCATAAATAAATTAATATAATACAACAAGTAATTACATTATTTTTTGAGAGGACAAGTTATTACATAATTGAATATTAATTATTACAAGTCTATTTTAAGTTTTCAAAAATCTAATTAAAGATAAAAGAGACCTACACAGACATAACTTGAATCCTTAACGGTTCTCCCCAAATATAATTAGTGGTGTTAGTCTTTATTTTATGCACTTGGGCTCAAATTTTCTTTTAAAAGAAAATTTATAATTTTCTAAACCATGTGGTTGGTTGTTATTTTTTCAAATGAGAGAAACCCTCACACAAAAAAATAAATAAAAAAAAAGAGAGAGGGAGACTTTATTAAATCTGTGAGCCGGTTTTCTCCTTCAATCATCTTCTTCTTCCACGTCTCTTCCTCTTCTCTTCTACTGACATTTACACAGGTCTTAAAAAAAAACGTCACTTTTCTTTCTTCATCTTCTTCATTTCTTCTTGTGAGAACTAATTCACACAACAAAAAATAACAAAGAGGGAAACAACAAACAAGAAGACAACCATGCAAGCAAGAAAACAAAGGCCAAGCATCACAGGGAAAAACGAAAAGGGAGAAGTAATTGCAAAATTAATAAAAAAACGAAATTAATGCAAAAAAATTGAGGTCAGTTGTTACCTGATTATTTTGGAAATTATCTGATTTTTGTTTGTGCAATTGTGCTCTTACTCTTCTACTCTCCTCTCTTTTAATACTTTGTTGAGTTTTGAATTTTTAATGTCTTCTACTCTTTTAGATTAGGGGTTTATATAAATAATTCGGTTTTTTCACCGGGGCTTAGTTTTTCAAAATTCATGGGGTACCCCTGCTTTTAAAAAAATGAATCAGGTATCCTTGCTTTAGAAATTAAATGTACGAAATGCCCTTAATGACTAACGGTGTCAATTTTTTGTTAGTCATTAGGGTTAATTAACCCCTCTAACCCTAATTAAACACTCTAACCCTAACCATAAATCCTTAACTCTAACCCCTAACCCCTAACCCTCTAACACCTCACCCCCACCCTAAACCCTCACCCTAACTACCCAACCACCATAACCCCCCTTCTACCCTCCCCCACCCCCGTAGCCGCCCTCACCCCACCCTCCCACCACCCCCACCCCGTCGAATTCCCCAACCCTCCCCCACCCCTTGTCGAATCCCCCTCCCTTCCCCCACCCCCGTCGAATTCCCCCCACCTCTCGCCGAATCCCCCTCCCCCACCCCATCGCGGAATTCCCGCCCGGTTCGCGGAAATGTCGGTGCCTCGTGCTGCTGTTTTTCTCTCTCCTCGGACTGTTGATGCAACCTTGCAGTCGTTGGTGGTGCGATGGTACTGGTGGTGTGGTGAGTAGCCATTGCTGCTGGGGTTGGGGTGGTGGGATGGTGGGGGTGAGGTGTTAGAGGGTTAGGGTTTTAGGGTTAGGGTTAGACGGTTTAATCAGGGTTAGAGGGGTTAAGTAACCCTAATGACTAACGAAAACTTGACACCGTTAGTCATTAAGGGCATTTCGTACATTTAATTTCTAAAGCAAGGGTACCTGGTGCATTATTTTAAAAGCAGGGGTACCCTATGAATTTTGAAAAACTACAGGGGTACCTAGTGAAAAAACCGTAAATAATTTTTTGTTTGTTTCTCTTGGTTTTTTTTTTGTGAAATTCAAGATATGAATTATATGATTTTTGCTTTATTTCTTGTCAGAAATCTACTTTTTCTGCCCTATAATCTTTCCACCTCTTGTTAGTTTGGCTTCTTCTTCTTCCCCAGACCCCATCTCAACAGAACGGTCGTTAAAGTTTGTGTAACGGGTCTAGAACGACGTTACACCCTTCCGTAACGGCAACGCGTCGCGATTCTTGTGAATTTAAAAAAAAGTTATGTAACGGGAAATAACGGAATTGCCACTCACAAACACGTTACAAAGCGGCCGTTCCGTAACGGAATAGTCGAGTTTTTCTTTCCTGTTTAGATACCTCATCCGAGTGACATCGGAGGATATCTTGAAGAAGTAGCTATTGTTGCCATCTAGCACTTGAGCTTTATCATTAAGGATTGAGAAGAAAACTCAGCAATAATTTGAAATTGGAAATTATCAATCTGATGAGTAGTTAGTTTATTTCCCTTATCGAACTTAACAAAATTAATTGCAAAATGTCACAATCTAAATCTGAAGATAAAGATGTTGGATGGAGATTATGTATGAAACTAAGCGAAGATGGGAAAACAATAGAATGTAAATTTTGCCAAAAAGTAATCAAAGGGGGGATAACGCGTCTTAAAGAGCACTTGGCTCATAAAAAGGGCAATGTCATGGCATGTGATAAGGTTCCGGCACAAATCCAAAGGGAAATGAACAATCTTCTACAAGTGTATTCGAAATCCAAAAAAAATAAGCACGGGAGAGAGTAGGATGCTAAGCAATAAATAATGAGAGATATAAATTATTTTGATCCTGATGACGAGGATTATCCAAATATGGTTATGGGAATGCAATATAGCCGAATGCAACAACAATTCGAAAAGGATCGTGATATGTGGAGGGGAAGAAGTAGCAACTAGAAGGTGATATTGGCAGTGGGGTCCCTCGAATGAATAGATCTTTTACTGTTAGAGAAGGCAGTCAACGAGGAAGTAGGGACAAAATGTATGAACCAGTATCCACTCCAGCATTAAGAGCAGTTGAGATTGATCTAGAAAAAGATGAAAAAGTGAAAAGACAAAGAAAGATCAACACTAGTTGGCTAAAGAGGCAAAAGGAGATCGTTCTAAAAGCATTTGGTAACTGGGTTATAGATAACAACCAACCATTTATAGTTGTCAATTCCGCATTCACTAACCCATTATTGAATGTCATACGTGAAACTCCAGTTGATGTCAGAACTCCATCTGCATATGAGCTTGCAGAAGTATATCTCCAAAGAGAATGTAGATTGATGAAGGAGTATATAGGCACATTTGCCAAGGTGTGGGATGAAAGAAGTGTGACAATAACGTCTGATGGATGGACTGGTCCAACCAGAATGCACATTTTGAATTATCTTTTGTATTCTTCCCGTGGCACAATATTTCACCAATCAGTTGATGCTACCAATGTGACGTCAAGAAATGCTGACTACTATTTTTCTTTGGTGAAAAAAGTAGTAGAAGAAGTTGGACCACATCGAGTGGTCCAAGTAGTGACAGATAATGAAGCTGCCATGAAAGCCGCGGGAAAGAAACTAATGAAAATTTTTCCGCATATATATTGGACTCCTTGTGCTCATTGTATAGATCTTATATTGGAGGATATAGCAAAGAAATCTTCAATCAAGGATGTTCTATCACAAGCAAAGTCGATATCTAGCTTCATCTACAATTCAACTTGGTGCGTGAAATATATGAAAAAGTTCACCAACAACCGAGAGCTCTTGCGGGCTGGCATCACTCGATTTTCGACAAATTTTGTGTCGTTAGAGAGCATTGTCACGCATAAGAATGCTCTGCGGGATATGTTTGAATCTCCCGAATGGAAGAAATCTAGATGGGTAAAATGACCGATGACAATGCAAAAAAAGTTGGGGAGCTTGTACTTGCACAAACGGAGAATGCCGTTAGATTTTGGGACAAGGCAAACGAGGTTCTAAAAATAATGGAGCCACTTTCAAAGGTTCTAAGGCTTGTTGATGGGGATGAAAAACCGACTATTATCTACGAGGCAATGGAAAGAGCCAAGTTGGCTATAAGAAATGATTGTAGGTATTACAGAACCTACTGGAAAATTATTGATGAAAGGTGGAATTTTCAACTACATCATGATCTGCGTGAGTTCAACTAAAATGCAATTTTCTACAGCTATTATTAATTAATATTACAATTATTATTACTTACTATTATATCATTTTTTACTACTGGGTGAAGGCTATTTTCTCAATCCACAATTTTGTTATTCAAATGACAAGATTTTTGATGACAATGAGGTGATGTCAGGGGTGAAGGTCATTCAGAAAATAGAACCCAATATCGACAATGCTATCAAAGCTTTGAATCAAGTAATCTTTAGCTTTTAACTTTAAGATTTATATTTATATATTTTGTAAATATTATAACACATATTGTTATAATATTTACAGTTATACATCTACAAGGAGAAACTTGATAGTTTCAGAAATAGCATGTCTGAGAATGCTATTAATCATATAAATCCAGGTAGAAAAATCAATTAATATTTAATTGTTAATGTTATAATAAGTTAAATGTAACAAAAATATATAACAAATTTAAATTTTGTAGCTGAATGGTGGATGTCTTTTGGTGAAAGTGCTCATGAACTATGCCGCATAGCTGTTCGAGTGTTGAGTCAAACTACGTCCTCTTCAAACTGTGCAAGAAATTGGAGCATGTAGAGTTAGGTTCATACCAAGGCAAGGAATCGATTGCAGTATAAGAGACTTCATTTGATAGTTTACCTCCGTTATAATATGAAATTGAAAAGGAGACATGCAAAACAAAGGAGTCAGGAAGAAATCGATTCAAGCTTCAATCCAGTCAATTTGGATCATATTTTTGAGGATGATCCACTTAATGCATGGCTGGAAGAAAGAGAGTAACCTGTCTTTCAAGACGACGATTTGGAGTGGATGAACTTTGGTGATGATGAGGATAATACAATTGAGATTGATGATGATGATGATGATCCAGAAATAAGAGAGGGTATCTCCACCTCTAAACTATGACACCAACCGACAATCCTCCCCATCGGGTAGATCTGCATTAACACCCCCGAGTGATGATGATGATGGTGGGGGTGGATTTGAGGACGAGTATGGATATCATCAGAATCCACATGGACAAGCAGGATCAAGTGCTTTAAATGATCGTGATCTACAATAGTATGGTCACCAAAATGATGAGAGGCCGCATCGTTCTCAACCAACTCAATTGTATGAAAGACGCCGAGATCGGGGAAAGAGTGGTGTGGATGATGAAGGTTCGTATAAAACGCCAAACGACAACTCAGAAAATTTCATGGGGAGTAATTTAGGTGATTCAAGTTACTCAAGTAACAATTGAGAATAATATATTTCAAGAAACATACCCTACATCGAATTTGGGAGACGCAATGGAGGTATATAACCGCCAGTCCCATATTACCCACCCCAACCATACCATAAACAACCTCAAGCAAATTGAGAAGAAAATTGGAGATGGACCATGCCTAATGCATCTACTAATTATGAAGACGTTGAGGTTGGTGCTCAATATCGTGATCACGTTCAAATCATCAACCACGGGACCATCAATTATGGAAATGTAAATTATGATCATTCTACAAACTCTAGTGATTGGAGTTAACCAAGTGAACCAACTAACACATATGAAATGGGGAACACGGCAATAAGCTCATATATTTTTGGTGAGCCGACTAGAGATAATAATCATGAAGAACCCCATCGTTGTTCATTTTGTTGGTAATCATATCTATTAGTGTGGTGTATGAGTTATTAATTACATTAAATGACATGTAATAATTAATGATTTGTTTAATTTTTGTACTATACACTAGTTACTTATAATAATCTGTTTTTGTTACAAAAATAAGTTACTTACATTTTATGCTTGCAACTTGCTAACTAATGGTACAACTTTTCTTAATATGTTAATCCAAAAAAATAAGTAAAAAGAGAAAAAAAAAAAATTACTCCAGAGTAGTCCAGTAAGGGAGCCCAATTTTTTTCCCTCCATGTCTTCCCTACCTTATTTCACCAAAAAGCCATCCAATATATTCCCACTCCCACCGTCCCACGTCATTACCCTCCCTAAATTTCTCAACCCCAATTCTCATCACAACAGCACTTACCCAACGATGATAAGAAAGGCCTGCATGGACTTTGGAGATGTGCTGCACCCCGCCACCACCGACATGACTACACGTCGTTCTCTCTCTTGCACTCCACTTCCTCTTTATCTTTTTCTCCCTGATAGTGGAATTAGAGATTTGGAGGTATTGTTCTTTGCAATTTTAATATGAAATTCTATAATTTCCCTTTCTAAATTTTTTTATCCTTTTTTCACTTCCCTCCTCTTAAGCCATCTTTTTCTTTGATTTTCTCTTCATGCCTTAGTGGCTTTCATCTGCAAAAACAAGGAATCATCTCAACTTTCATCCTTAATAGGTAAGAGACATACACCCTTCTTTATTTAAGTACTTTATTTTTCCATAAGTTAGTTGTTATATGAGTTGTTAATTATTTTAATTCATTTATTAGTTAAATAATATTTAAATAATTATTTATGTGAGAGAAGTATCCCAAATAGTGTATTTCAATATAATCTTGTACTATAAATGAAAAAAAAATGAAAAAACAAGCTTTAAAACAGACTTACATGAATTTTTTCACAAAATTCACACCGTGACGGCCGCAAAACTTTCCATTTGGCCGTTCCCAAGGAAACGCGACCGTTAACGCGACCGCGGTTTTTTCCCTGGTTTTGCATCAAAGAATTGAAACCTATTTGCTAGGATTTTGGCTTCATTCTCTATAGTGGTTTATCAAACCAGAAATAATGCTTTAGCAACCATCGCAATCTTATCGATTCCCATACTTCCCCAAATTTGTCGAGAAAACCCTTCCATCACTTAATTTTTGCTAAGCCCTTACATTAGCACTCCATTTTGTACACGTATACAAGGAAAAAGAAGGATAAAAGGGCTAAGGGCAATGAAGTCATTAATCAAGCTATTACAGGTGGCAGCTTGGTATTGAAGGAATAGTAGTTTTGTCTGTAGCCATAACAAAATGGGTGAGTGGAGGAATGGCTAGGTGTCAGTAGAGAGAGAGAATACTGAAGTTTGTAATAAATAGGAGCTTGGGCTCACTAGGAGTTTTCATCCAGAAATTGAGTGAAAGAATAGGAAGGCTTGGGAGGCTCCTTACTTCTCGAATTGTAAGGATTGTATTGTGAGGTTGTTGAGTTTAGTCTCTAATACAATTACTATCTTCTGGTTTTGCCTATTTTCTCTTGTTTATCTTGTTTATTGTCAGCTAGGTTACCTGGGTACCTAGCAGTTGGTATCAGAGCACAAGATTCCGGCGAGTGAAATCATGGCGACAACCAATACTCAGCGTATCGAACAACTTGAGCGCGTGCGGCCATGACGGAGGAGGTAGCTTCAGCGGTGGTAGGGGTAGTGGCAACGTTACAGCAAACGTTGTCCACCCAAATAGCCACCAGCCTGGAGAAGGCCACCCACCAATTAGGTGAGGAGATGGCGAAGTTACGGGAGGGAGGAGATGGCAGATCGGAGGAAGGCCGTGGTGGTACAGGAGGAAGGAGAGGTGTGTCGGACCGGCGCGACTCGGAGGAAAGGAGAGATCATGGTTGACGAGAAAATCGGGGTCAAAACTTCGGTGATGAAAAGTGGCTGAGCCACTAGCAAACTGAGGGAGTAGGAGAGTACATGTGACGTTTCATTGAATTATTAGCACCCTTGGAAGGGATTCCTGAATCACTGGCCCATGCCAGTTCACTAGCAGGTTAAAAGAAGAGATGAAGAATGAGATGCGACTGATTGGGCCCAAATCCTTGGATCACGCCATGGAGTTGGCGGTCCGGATTAAGGCTAAATTAAATTTTGGGCCTAAAAAGAGATGGGACTCTAGGAGTCAATCTTCTTATTCTGGGTCGGTCCACAGCTTAAACCCCTCATCTTATTCAACTAAATCTCACTCTTACTACCCTTATTAAACCCACTCAACCAGTACTTCCAACTCATCTGCTCCATCCTCAAAATATCAACACTCTTCCACCTCTTCATCCAAACCCACAACCCAGATTCTCCGGTGGCCAAACCTTTTGGAGAGATAAGAAGACTGAGTGAACAGGAGCTCCAGTACAAGCGAGAACGGGGCCTCTGTTTCCGTTGTGATGAAAAATGGGGGGTGGGCCATAAATGTCGGAAAAAGGAACTTAGCATCTTGCTGGGAGAGGAGGATAGGGAAGTTGAATATGGCTCTTTGGAGGATTTAACCCATCTAGACTCACCCATTAGCCCAAGTTCTGAACCCCCGCAACCCGAAATCTCGCTAAACTCAGTCATGGGGTTGTCAAGCCCGAAAACTTTGAAGATGGATGGCACCATTAATGGGTAGCCCGTTATTGCGATGGTGGACCCAAGGGCCACCCACAATTTTATTTCTGCTGAAACGGTGCAAAGGTTACAATTGTCAGTAACACACTCTAAGGCATTTGGAGTTTCCTTGCGTACAGGAAGGTTTTTGGAGAAGGTGATTGTAAGGAGATACCATTGAAGATTCAAGGAGTGGAGGTCATAGAGGATTATCTACCTTTACCCTTTGGCCATTCGGATTTGATACTTGGAATCCAGTGGTTGGAAAAACTGGGCAACATGATCACTAATTGAAAAACTCAAACTCTACAATTCCAGCTTGGGGAGGTTACAGTGACGTTGCGCGGGGACCCGACGTTGTGCAGGGCTGGAATATCCGTCAAAGCCATGATGCGAAAATTGAAGAAGGAAGGTGGGGGATATTGGGTGGAATTAAACAACCTGAACGGGTCCATTGAAGAAATTTAGGAGCATGAATGCTTGCAGCCCCTAGCCGGGGGCATGAACACTCTATAATCCTGAAACATGGCACTAATCCAATTAGTGTAAGACCATATAGTTACCTGCAATCTCAGAATGACGAAATAGAAAAATTGATTCATGACATGTTGGGGGCAGGGATATTTCAAGCATCACATAGTGCATTGTCTAATCCTATTTTGCTGGTGAAAAAGTAAGATGCCTCGTGGCGTTTTTGTGTTGATTACAGAGCATTGAACAACGTTACTGTTCCCGATAAATACCCAATCCCTGTTATTGATGAACTCTTAGATGAGTTACATGGGTCATCTGTGTTCTCGAAATTGGATTTAAAATCAGGCTACCATCAGATACGGATGAAGCAAGATGATGTGCACAAAACTGTTTTCCGTACTCATGAGGGGCACTATGAGTTTCTGGTTATGCCGTTTCGTCTCACAAACGCGCCGGCAACATTTCAAGCCCTTATGAACGAAGTGTTCAGGCCTTGTTTGCCGAAATTCGTGCTGGTGTTTTTCGATGATATATTGATCTATAGTCGGGATTTGGAGCAACATGTGCAGCATTTGGATGTGGTTCTAGGATTGGTTGCTGCCAACCAGCTTTTTGCAAATAGAAAAAAATGCGAGTTTGGTAAATCTGAGGTGGCTTACTTAGGACATGTGTTTTACATTCAGGGGGTAGCCATGGATGATACTAAAGTACAGGCTATGCTTGACTGGCCTCTTCCCAAGACGTTGTGTGAGCTTTGGGGATTTCTTGGTTTGACGGGATATTATTGGAGGTTCATTAAAGGGTATGCCAACATAGCACACCCTCTTACGCAACAACTCAAGAAGGACGCCTTTCACTGGTGACCAGAGGCTACTGTCGCTTTTCAGAGCTTACAAAAAGCTCTCACTACAGCACCGTTATTACGGATGCCTGACTTCACTCTTCCCTTTGTCATTGAAGCAGACGCATCCGAATATGGGCTAGGTGCTGTCCTCCTATAGCAAGGCCATCCGATTGCGTATTATAGTAAGACATTGGGAGTACGTGCTCAGTCTAAGTCTATCTATGAGAAGGAGTTGATGGCCGTGGTTCTCTCTGTTCAAAAGTGGAGGCATTGTCTCCTGGGTAGGCGATTTATTATTCACTCCGATCAGCAAAGTCTCAAGTATTTATTACAACAGCGGGAACTTGCTCGAGAGTATCAGAAATGGGTGGGCAAATTGTTTTGGTTTGATTTTGAAATTAAATACAAAACAGGAGCAAGTAATAGGGTGGCGGACGCTCTATCAAGGAAACAAGGAGCAACTGTGGAATTGGGTGCTTTGCTAACAACTTACCATCCACATTGGACTGAGTTCCAGCATGCCATTGACAATGACCCTGAGCTACAGCACCTGCTCAGTGCTATGGCAACTGGTAACTCACTAATGAAAGGGCTCACAGTAGACCATGGCATATTGAAGTATAAGGGGCGTGTGGTCATTCCTAGACACTCATCTTCGCCCTCTACACTCATGAGAGAGTACCACTCATCTCCTGTGGGTGGTCATGCTGGGGTTTTTAAAACATACCAAAGACTTGCTGTGGAATGGTTCTGGAGGGGAATGAAGAAGTACATTACCAACTTTGTGCAAAGTTGTCATGTCTGTCAACAAAACAAACCGTCAACTCCGAGTTCCGCGGGCTTGTTACAGCCTTTGCCCATTCCCTCAACAATCTGGGAAGACATTTCTATGGATTTTGTGGAAGGACTTCCTAAGTCCTTAGGCTTGGACACGGTGTTGGTGGTGGTGGATCGGTTAACCAAATATGGGCATTTCATAGGACTCGGACACCCTTTTTCAGCACCCTCTGTAGCTGCAATTTTCATCAAGGAGGTGGTCAGACTCCATGGTTTTCCTTCTACCATTGTCTCTGACAGAGACCGTATTTTATGAGCTTGTTCTGGGGAGAGTTATTTAAGCTACAGGGCACCAATCTTCACAGGAGTACTGCTTACCATCCTGAGTCCGATGGGCAGACCGAGGTCGTCAATAAGTCCCTTGAGGCTTATTTACGTTGTTTTATTAATGACAAACCCAAGTCCTGGGCTACTTGGCTCCCTTGGGCAGAATATTGTTACAATACTAGTACTCATGCTTCAACAAAGTGCACACCTTTCAAGGCGGTTTACGGCAAGGATCCTCCACCCTTGTTCAGGTTTGAGAGAGGTAGCACATCCCTTTGTTCCCTGGAAGATCAGCTTGTAGAGAGAGATGCTATTCTGGACGAACTCAAGTTTCACTTGTTGCAAGCTCACAATGCAATGAAACTACAGGAGGATAAAAAGCGTAGAGAGGTGCACTTCGATGTGGGAGATTTGGTGTATCTACGCCTGCAAACTTATAGACAACAATCCTTAGCCAAGAGGATGCATGAGAAGCTCTCTCCAAGGTTTTATGGACCCTTCCAAATTACCAAGAAGGTCGGCCCAGTCGCATATAAGTTGGCTCTTCCACCAGAAGCTAAGATACACCCCTGTGTTTCATGTGTCGCAACTGAAGAAAGCAGTGGGACAACCCCAGATTTCCACAACATTGCCTCCTCAATTGTCTACTGACATGGTGCTTGAAACTCAACCTGAACACCTTCTAGGGGTACGCTCCAATTCAGACAATCTTGCTGATGCTACTGAAGTTCTGGTAAATGGAACAATCTGCCAGAATATGTATTCAACCTGGGAGTCTGTGGCTTTGCTCAATGCAAGATTTCCGGATTTCCACCTTGAGGACAAGGTGCTCAATTGGCCCGGGGGTATTGCTAAGCCCTCACATCAGCTTAGTTTTAAAAGGCGCAAGGCGCACCAAGGTGCGAGGCGCAAGGCGCACGCATCTTGTAGGCGAGGCGCACCTTTGGTGCCAAAAAACTTATAAATCAAAAAAAGATGCATCGTAATACTTAAAACAACATATATATTATATTAAAGACCCATAAAAGATATAAGGAAGCATGATATATCGCTAGAGTACCGAAACAAGTCAAAGTACTAAATAGAAAGAAAGGCAAACGAAAATTTTCAATATTAGCCCACTATAATTAAAATGATATTCCAAAACTAATTAAATAAAGAATCATGTAAGTGGATTAAAAAGAAATAACTAGTCACTCCCTTGGGGGAAAATGGATTTGGCAGAGATGTACCAAATTACTACTCACCCACTCAATACCAAATTATCGAGTACTCAAAATAATCCAAGCTTTTTAATTATCCTATATATAATAGCCCAAGGGATCGTTGAGGCAAGAAAATAAAAGTTTGATTATTTTGAACAAAGTTTGGTTTTTGTGTCATATTGTTATTTTTATGTAATTTTTCTTTTTAAAAAAAAAAGCTGTTTTTTAACCTAAAAAAAATTAAATGAAAAAGAAATAAACCCACCCAACAAATCAGAAGCAGTTGAAGAAAGAAAAGGACGAAAGAAAGAAAGAAGAAAAAGAGGAGAAATAGACGAAGAAATTAAAGAAGGGAGATGAAGAAACCTACCAGCAACAGCCGGCGACCACCAGGGCGACGGCAACCGCCGGCGACCACAGGGGAGACGACACAAAAAGAGAAGAAAGAAGAAAGAAGAAGAAAGAAAAAGAAGAAGAAAGAAAAAGAAGAAGAGAACAGATGAAGAAAATAAAGTAAAGCAGAGAAACCTTACCTGGCGCACCGGCGACGAGAAGTCGAGTGTGGTTAACGACCATCGGCGACCGGCGGCGAGGTCCAGCAACGAACAGAGGGTTGAGGTCCACGTTCGTGCAGATCTAGGGTTTCAACTTCACCCCACACGAAAGAGAAGTCGACCAAAAGGTAATTTTTTTTAAAAAAAAAGGTCGCGGTGGTACACACGCGCGCCTCAACCCCAAAAGCGGACGCTTTGTGCGCCTCGCGCCTTGAGAAAAGGCGCCCTAAAGCGCACGCCACCTTGCGCCTGTCGTCGTCCGCCTTGCCTTGGCCGGTGGATGCGTTTTGCTGGCCGCCTTGACTCGCCTTGCGCCTGGGCGCGCCTTGGGCGCGCTTTTTAAAACTGAGCACATCAGCACCCCATCTTGTACACGTATGCAAGGAAAAAGAAGGATAAAAGGACTAAGGGCAATGAAGTCATTAATCAAGCTATTACAGGTGGCAGCTTGGTATTGAAGGAATAGTAGTTTTGTGTGTAGCCATAACAGAATGGGCGAGTGGAGGAATGGCTAGGTGTCAGTAGAGAGAGAGAATACTGAAGTTTGTAATAAATAGGAGCTTGAGCTCAGTAGGAGTTTTCATCCAGAAATTGATTGAAAGAATAGGAAGGCTTGGGAGACTCCTTACTTCTCGAATTATAAGGATTGTATTGTGAGGTTGCTGAGTTTACTCTCTAATACAATTACTATCGTCTGGTTTTGCCTATTTTCTCTTGTTTATCTTGTTTACTGTCAGCTAGGTTACCTGGGTACCTAGCAATTTTCCCCAAGGATGTAGCAAACAACTGAAGATTCCCAGAAACTTACCTCATCTTGAATCTTCAACTTCAATTTTAACGAGATTGCTTGAATCTGTCCTTGAATTGCCTTTGCTGACTCAAACATTTAATTGAGGGTTTGCTCAACATTTTTCAATGTCCTCCGCCCACGAAATTCTTCTCCCATACGTTGCTTTTCAGATTATATAACCATTGATCTAATTGCTTCTTCTCACTGGATTGTTTCTCTAATTCCTTTCAGAGAAGATGCAAGGGAAAACATCAGTGTCTCCTCAAATCCTCTGTTTTCTGTCTTTATCACCATTAAAGACACTCCCAGAATTCCTCAGCTGACTTCGTCTTGTTTTTTTGAGAGGATTGTGGACCTTTCTGTTTTTTGCTACCATTCTTTTTCGCTCAGTTGCTCTGCTTTTTTCCATTGGCGATAGGTGTAGGATAAAGGTGTGAACCTTCTTGCGCTGAGAAAAATCGCAGGAGAGAGATGAAATTCAGCATTCAACTGAATTTCCTTTCTTATAGCATAAATATTTCAATAACTTCACTCTTGGAAGTATCATTTTCCTTCTTTGGTTATCTGCTAGGATGATTAATGGATTAAAAAGGGTAATTCGACGATGGAGTGGAGGCATATGCCTCTCAAACAAACACACTGAAGTTATGGAGTGGGGCAGAGAGAGGAAGTCTGCAAAGGACCTAGAAAGAGTGTCATGGAGAGGGAGAAGAAAAAAGAACATAAGGAAGAAGGTGGGAAGGCACTTTTCTTTTGTGCTGTGAAAGGCTGCATGTAAGATTATGGATGCTTTTGTTCAGCAGCTTCAGTATCTAATACATGATAGATGAGATTTTGATTCGTTGTAAACTGAGTCTCTTGTGATTGAAATGGAATCATGATAATGGAGGGCGTCTCTAGTAGGTGTTGCCTATAAAACATGTCTTTTCTTGAAAATTTCGTTTACGATAATAGCACCATCTCCCAACTTCTTGAAAATTGCGTGTGGTGTTTCAAAAGGAAAATGGCCTTGAAAGTGGTTGATTGTTATGATTTTTATTAGCTGCACCACATAAGCAATGGAATGGTTGTCTTTAATATTTTAGTGTCTTTTCTTGAAATATTGTGTATAATTTTAAGCAGCAACATTGTTTCAAATGGGAGGCTGACTTTTAGTTGCAACTAATCTTCAATGTAAGACATTAGAGAATTTTAGCTTTGAGCTTAATAGGTTTATTTCTGGGTTGTTTACTTGTTTCTGGTGATGACTTTTCCTCTAGGCATTGGAAGCAATGTTCGGTGCAATTTCAGAAGCCTCCGTTTATCAATGTGTATCCCATAGTATACTATGTATTGATTTGGTGGGAGTGTAAGTTGCATCAAATTCATTGTGAGTGTTACAGAATGTGTCCTGGATTCTTATGTTAGCTGTTCTAGGAGTACAATAACGTGGCATCTGAACGTGTAGATGTCTCTCCCTGAGAAGCTAGTGGCCAGCGGCCCAGCACTGTTAATTAGTAGAAACACATGACTGCATGTTGATTGGTTTTAATTTTTTCTACAGTTGCAAGGGAGAGAGGAGGCCTTGGTTAATTTCAAGGGTGATCTTGCTGTACTGGAACGAGAAATTCAGGTATCAATTTAAAATGCTATCTTAAGGTTCTGGTCCGAAAAGGCATAGGTTCAATTCCCTCTCGCAATAATTGCATTTGCAATTTATTTTTCATTTTTCATTTTTCATTTTTGGGCCCTTTCTGGTTTCCATTTGCTGTAATGGGCTTAGAGACCATTCTTTCCGGTTCCTTTTCTATGATGGGCTTACTGACTATTGCATTCACTTGGTCCAATCATATATACTATATAAAATGGCTCTATTCTGATCAAACTGATAGGGTTGAAATTTTCGAATCTATCCCTGTCGCGAAAATATTTTGTTCAAGCGTTTGTATCTGTATCTACTGTATACATGTAAGCCGCACACACAAATATTGCAAATTCACAAGAACTTGATTATAAGGACCTTCAAAATTCTTAAGAAAATGAAAAGATATAAGGATTTTGAAACAAGTGGAACACTTTAATAAGCTCCTACTCCACTCTACTACTAAAGTGAATAGCACTTAGGATGAACGAGATGAAGATTTGAAGTTGCAAAACATAAATACACTTCTCTTGATTTAGAGGATGAGAAAGCAAAGTGCACTTGTTTCTCCCACAATGACCATAATGCCACAAAACACATGTCAGGTAAATTCCATTTCATGCATATTACCCATATGTAGTGTACATTACCTTCATTGTCAAAAAAAAAGTGTACGTTACCTTAAGTGTAAGGAAAAGCACTACATAATATAAAAGAATATCACCTTTCAAACTGCAGCTGATTGGACAGAATTACAGCTGTTACAAAAACCAAACCATAGGAAAATCTGCATAGAGATAATAATCCACAACACCCAATAAAGATGACTGGGATGCTTTTTAGTCATGCTCTAAAATAAAAAAAAAACAATTTTTGTTTTAGCCTTTCGTAGGGATGCTCCTGAATCAGCATCAATCATTGACAAAAAGATAACGTTTCTTGTAGTTGCTAATTATGCTGTTACTTTTTCTTTTGTCCCTGCAAGAAGATGTATAACTTTTTCTCTTTGAATATGAAATTTGTCATGTGCAGGTACTTGTTGCACTGGTAGCTGAAATAACAAAAGCTGGCATTCCAGAAGGTTCAAGGAAGATCAATGGGAAATACATCCACTCCCATCTAATTTCCCGGCTAAAAAGTAAATTGGCCCTTTTCTTTTTCTTTTCTTGCTTTGGGGTTTTCTCTTGGATGTTGGATATATTAAGCTGTGTTCCTATCTCATAGTGCTTAGAATATTTCCCATGGTAGCTAATCATGCTTATACCAAACCTTCTATACAGTATCTCCCATCACCCATGAGTCTTCCTAGCAATTTTGGGGTGGGAGGATGAGACATCACTGGCTCATGATGGCAGTACAGAGGCAAGTTTTTAGGATTTTATGAGGCATGCTGAAGTAGTAGGATGTTGTGATAGGAACCATCATACTTGTACCGGAGGAGTTAGTGGAGTCCCTGATTTATACCCTCTGGATACTAGAAACAAGATGTTAACTGTCATCTGTCTATTACCTGGATGGGGGATCATGCCACGTGCTCTGATTTAATGTGTTTCACCCGAAGTGCTCACAAGGCTCTAAGTCATTTCAACTTCAAATATCTTGTTACTTTTCATTTCTTAATCCTGACCCACTCCCAAAAGTAGTATAGGACCATCAGAAATTCATTATCAAGTGTCTCCCTTTTCAGCTGTACAGCATAAATTACAGGATCAGATAAAGGATGTGGCTGTTGCACAGTCCAAGGAGGTGCAAATATATTGGATTGGTATGGCTGAGGTAAGTATGACATCTTCATCACTGATTCGTTCTACTGGAACATTTTTTGTCATTTTAGCACTTTGTTTGGATAAGAGGAAATGGAAAGATAGGGAAGGAAGGGAAAGGGAGGGGAACAAAGTCCCTTATTTGGATAAGGGGTTGGGGAGAAAAAGGGGAGGGAGGGGGGGATCCATTTTCCTGAACACCATCCTTCTAAAAGTGGAGAGGTTTGGAGGAAAAATGGAGCTCCACCTTCACCTTTCTTCCCCCCTACTCTTCCTCCTCTCTCCCTCCCCTTACTTTTCCTTCCATGTTGCTATCCAAACAAAGTGTAGAACATTAGATCGAAGTATGCATCCTGAATCTGGATTACTTGTTTTTAATTGAGGTTATGACCTTTTTCATTTTACTTTTACAATAGTCAGCAATACTGTATCCATGCCATGTAAACCTCTAGCTTATTGGATAATAGTAGCTATATGCAATATGAATGCAATGCTGGCAATGTGGTACACTAGCCTCCTTAGCTCTAATGTTTTAGTGACAATGGTAACACAAATTGGCATGATACCCGCACGTGCCCCTGCTGAGCCAATTACCATTATACACTCAATCAAGCAATATCTGAACCACAATGCATTTTTAACTCTACGCTACTATCCACTTCAAGATAAGAAAATAGATAAAAAAAAATAGGAACAAACTCTATGCCACTAGTCAAATTCTTTTTGGACAATTGACAAGATGGTTATTGCCAATTTGGGTTTGTTAGGTGGTAGTAAATCTTGGTAATGACAATGAAATTATACGCAATATGAACGCATTGCTTGCCTACCCCAAAATATCTGTTTTTCTTCATTAATTTCCATACCATCCATCACCTTTTTAAAGTTGCTATTTTTCATTTTTGGAAATTTTTGAAGAAACACACTTTTTTGGGGATAAAATTTCATACTATGGACAATTGGACATTAGCCTAGACTTTCCTTACAAAATATCATATAATATTGTTATCATTACCAACATTTATCATTTACCAAATGGTCGTAACGGAGAAGGTTTGTTTCTAATAGTTTCACCATCTTTCCCCTGTTGGCTTGAGACAAGCTCTTGAGTCTTGAGGTTCAAGTTTGTTTGTTGCATTACCTTTTAGCTGTCTTTTGAAATTCAGTTTGAAATTACACCGGAGTGCTACTAGCCTACTATGTAAAAATTATGATGTGGTTGCAGAGTGTTCAAGTCATGGGTAGCTTTGATGGATGGAGTCAAGGAGAGCACCTATCGCCAGAGTACACAGGCTCATATATGTTGTTCTCCACGACTCTGTTGCTCCGACCTGGACGGTATGATTCTATTTGACCACCGCTGTTTCATCCTTCTCCTTTTGTCTATTATCTGAACTCAAAGCTATTGCTTTATGCTAACTCAAGTCTGGCAAGCTAATGGAAAATAGATACAAAATCATGACAATGTTAATTATGTATCGTTTTCAAATAGGTATGAGATCAAGTTTTTAGTTGATGGGGAGTGGCAAATATCACCAGAGTTCCCAACTATTGGCGAAGGGATAACGGAAAATAATCTTTTAGTTGTAGAATAATTTGTATATTACCATCAGCCTTCGTGTTTTAATTTCTTACGGTTTTCTTACCCCCGTCTGTTCACACTTGCTACATTGCAGTTCTTAACTCGCAAGTATAAAAAATTATTCAATTTCTTTGTGCACAATTAATTTCTACATTAAATTTTGGCCCAAAATTTTAAGCAATTAAAATTGTAGTAATAAATGGGTGGCTAGATGTGGGCCCATTTATAAGTAAAAAAAGATTTTAAAAAACTACTATTAGACGAATAATTTATGACACTCAGAAAATGAATATGTAACCAAGTCATTGACAAGAGAGGGAGAAAAACAATATACTGATGGGGATGGTGGGTAATCCATTTGTGGTCTTAGAGAAAACCTAATGGTTGCCCTATGATTTATGGTCATCTATTATTTTATGACTTTTTCTCTTTTTTACTTTACTCGTACCATATTCATCTCAATTGATCCTATATATTTCTTACATCCAATGGCTCCCTATAAGGGTGTGTTTGATTTAACTTATTTTGTCTCGTCTTATCTTATTTTATCTTATTTGAACTCATCTTATTTTATCTTTTCTTATCTAAAATTTATATTCTAGTTTATTGTGTTGCCTAATATAGTTAATCAGTTTTATTCAACTTATTTTATCTTATCTGATGTGATATGATCTTATTTTATCTTATCTTATTTTTTCTGAAATTACTTAACAGAGCCTAATTTGTTGTATCCCACCGTGTTTTCTCTTTCCGCTAATTCCATCTTAATCCCACAATATTATCGTTTATGAATTGTTTAAGTTAGATTACTGAATCTTGATTGTAAATAATTGTTTTATTATTAGGAAAAATGTATATTTGATTTAATTAATTAATTCGATTGATTAACATTTGATCGTATCTTAATAAAAATGATTACCGGTATATCGTATAGAGACCACCAATCGATTATTAATTATTTCAATATCAAGAAAAGTGAATGCAAAGAAGTGTATTTGAACAAATAATATTCAAATAGATAAATAGACCCAAAGAAGAAGAAAGGGCATTACTATTTACTGCCTGTATTTACTAAAAATCGCCTATATTTTTACTAGGATGTCCCTAAACTACCCCTACATATACATCCTCTCTCACTCTCTTCCACTCACTCTCACCCTCTTCCACTCACTCACTCTCACTCACACACTCTCTTTCTCCTACTCTCACTCACTTTCTCACACCTCATCCCATCCATCACCCTAACCTCCACCACCAGATCCACCACCACCGGATCCACCAGCAAGTGGCGACCACCATCACCATCGCATCAACGACGACGACACCACCGGCGCCACCACCACTAGCATGATAACACCACCAACGCCACCACCACCTCCGGCACCACCACAAAACCTCCGGAAAAAGCATGGGGCCAAGGAAGAAGGCGAAAGATGCCGGCGAATCATCATCTCAGGTCAGTTTTAGTTATTTATTTGCCGAAAAATCCCACCACCACGTCGAGAATTTTTTTTTTTTTGGTTTCCTCCAGCAAGGAAACGATGTGAATTTTCGTTTCCTCCGCTGAGGAAACCGAATACTTTTTCGTTTCCTCCACCGAGGAAACGAAACAGATCTTCGTTTCCTCGGTGGAGGAAATGAAAAAGTATATCGTTCCCATGGAAACTTCATTTCCTCGGTGGAGAAAACGAAGATCTGTTTCGTTTCCTCCGCTGAGGAAACGAAAAAGTACATCGTTTTCATTTTTTTTTTGAATTTCGAATGTTTTGTTGCAATTTTTTATTTTAATAATATTATGTTTTGTTGTAATATCAGTAATAATATTATGTTTTGCATGTTTTTTTTTGAATAATATTATGTTTGATTATGTTAGTATTGATATTATCATGTTAATTAGTAATAATTAGTGATATTAACATGTTATAATTCGTATTTATACTCGCTAATGTTGATATTATTCATAAAATTAGCATAAATAATGTAGCATGTTGTAATATTTAGTAAAATTAGCATGTTAATTAGTTATAATAATAATAATAATAATAATAATAATAATAATAATAATAATAATAATAATAATAATAATAATAATAATAATAATAATAATAATAATAATAATAATAATAATATAATAATAATATAATAATAATAATAATAATAATAATAATAATAATAATAATAATAATAATAATAATAATAATAATAATAATAATAATAATAATAATAATAATAATATATAATAATAATAATAATAATAATAATAATAATAATAATAATAATAATAATAATAATAATAATAATAATATAATAATAATAATAATAATAATAATAATAATAATAATAATAATAATAATAATAATAATAATAATAATAATAATAATAATAATAATAATAATAATAATAATAATAATAATAATAATAATAATAATAATAATAATAATAATAATAATAATAATAATAATAATAATAATAATAATAATAATAATAATAATAATAATATAATAATAATAATAATAATAATAATAATATAATAATAATAATAATAAAATAATAATAATAATAATAATAATAATAATAATAATAATAATAAAATATAATAATAATATAATAATAATAATAATAATAATATAATAATATATAATATAATATAATAATAATAATAATAATAATAATAATAATAATAATAATAATAATAATAATAATAATAATAATAATAATAATAATAATAATAATAATAATAATAATAATAATAATAATAATGTAGCATATTATGCGACAAATTTAGTTATATTAATGTTACGACGAAGGTGCTAGATATTGAATTAAAATGATTAAATAGTGATTAATAAAAAATATTGATAATTAGGCTCAGTCGAGGGACGTAGGCCGCGAGAGTGGATGTTGAGGGATCTGGGCCACGACACACTCGATCTCGTGGTATCAATGCATCGAGTAGGAGGGCGAGGGCAGAAGAGCAGGTTAGGGCGGGTCCTATTCCTAAGGATGCACCTCATAGTCCGGGTTGGGATACCGGGGATGAGGAAGAGTTGGAAAATGCTTTGAGTGGTGATCCACAGGAGGCCACTTCCCGCGTCACTGTGAGGAAGGGTTGAGGAGGGAGATTTGTGTCGGAGTCGTCAGGTTCCGCACGTAGTCGGGATTCGAGCAGGGCCAGAGCTGCTAGTGATACTTCCTGGAGAGTACGGAGTCTATGCCTGGGGGCCCTATTGACGGTAGCGTGATTCTTAGCTATCCGGCTCACATCAGCGCACGTATCTACCATGATCCGCGTACTTATACGGTAATGTTGTGTCATAATCGTGCTAGTGTGTTTAATAGTTTGAAGAGTTGGGACTTCGATCCGCATTCGCAGCTGCGTATAGATGTGTCTTGTATCAGCCATCTTCCGTTTATTATGTATTCGAACCTTGACTACCCACTGATTTCAGCGTTTATAGAACGTTGGCAGTCGGACACGAACACGTTTCACTTGCCTTTCGGGGAGATGACGATCATGTTGCATGACGTTTAGCAGATCATACGTGTTCCTATTGATGGTCACACAGTGAGGGGTGCTTTGTCATCTGATGATTTGTATGTTCGGTTTGAGGAGCTACTCCATGTTACTCGGGATGAGCTATTTCAGGACCCAACACCTATCTGGAAGAACGGGGGTGTCAGTGTTGGCGAGATCTTTAACAGATCCGGGAATGCTGATCGTCCCATTGATGTGAAGATTCGCACTTTTCTGCTCATCACACTTGGATGTACGTTGGTCAATGATAAGAGTGGTACCCGGCTCTTTCCCCAGAACATTATTGAGTGGGATGACCTTGACTCAGTACACAGGTATTCATGGGGATCAGCGACTTTGGCTTTTTCTATATCGTCAGCTAGGGGTGGCGACTAGGCAGTCGGCCAAACAGATTGCTGGGTGTCTCACGCTTTTACAGGCTTGGATATACGAGTACTTCCCATGTTTTCGGCCTCAGAGAGATAGTTTAGCGGTGTCTGATCACAATCCCCGGGCTAGAAAGTGGGATGTTCACATCGTCAGCAAGGGTCATGTTCGACTTCAGTCGATACGTAGACGGTTGGACAACCTTCAGCTTTCAGAGGTACGCCATTTATTTTGCTTATTAATGTAGTCGTATATTAGTAGTACATTAAACCAATCAAATTATTTATGTTTCCTATTTTCAGATCATTTGGATGCCATACGGGAATGATCCAGCTAGGACGGTTCCGAGGACGTTGTATGTCGGTTGCATACGCTACCGAGATATTGTTGAGCCATACAACCCGGATCGTGTACTACGACAGTTGGGTTATGTTCAGGTTATTCCTTCTTCGATTCCTGAACCCGTCTTTGCATACAGACCGACAAACACGAAGAAGTATGAGGTTGAGCACGACATAACAGCAGCTGAGTCATCATGGCAGCGTTTCACGCCATATTTAGGTGGTCTTAATGTTTCGCAATTGAGACGTGCTAGTCGGCCAGGAGATTGTTCATCGGACTACATGGACTGGTATTCTGCATATTCTCATCCTATCCTTCTCGCTGAGGACATCATGGATCCGGCACGGGCCAACACTACAAACACACACTATGTATGCATTTCGTATTATAAGTTAAGAATTTTGTTGTTAATTATTATTGTTACCTAACATAACTAACTTATTAAGTCATATTTTGCAGTGGATGGCCCGACATTTTGACTGTACGTGAGCTTTGCTGGAGGATCGGCACAACGATCAACGCCCCAACACTTCGATGTCATATGAGATGATGGATGCGATGGCTCGAGATTGGGATATGGCACTGCGGTTAGATCGTGCTCGTGACCCTCCTCATGATGATGGTGATGATGTGTTTTGATGTATTAGTTTTGATGATGTGTTTTGATGTAGTAGTTTAGATAAGTTTGTTTGGTTGATGTAGTAGTTTAGATAAGTTTGTTTGTTATGTAGTATGAATTCCCGAAAACTATGCGGATATTACTAACTATGTAGTAGGAATTTGTTTTGTTTTGATTTTATGCAACATATTATAATAATCATTAGATCAATAATTATTTCATAATATGGATATCATTATACTAAATATTACAAAACATTGACTCAAACTTACAAACTATAATATACGATTTTCACAATGCTAATCAGAAAATTAATATTAATGTGCGAATTAACAAAAAAAAAAATTTTGGTTTCCTCCAGCAAGGAAACGAAGTGCTTTTTCGTTTCCTCCATGGAGGAAACGAAACAGATCTTCGTTTATGGAGAAAACGAAATTTTGTTTCGTTTCCTCCATAGAGGAAATGAAGATCTGCTTCGTTTCCTCCATGGAGGAAACGAAAAAGTACATTGTTACCGTGAGTTGGTGGTGGAAAAAAAAATTTAAAAACTAACCACATTCCGGTTCGGTGCTGCGGGAGACGTTGACGGTTCTTCGTCGGACATTGTAGTGCTCCGGTGTTGCTGTGACAGTGGTGATCCGCGACGATGAGGTGGTGCTCCGGTAGTGGTGGTTGTCCGCGGTGGTGGTGGTGCACAAGTGTGGTTACAGTGATGGTGGCCCGCCGGTGGTGTGCTCGGAGTGTACCTCCGGTGGTTGTGGTGCGCAAGTGTGGTTACAGTGATGGTGGTCCACCGGTGGTGTGCTCGGAGTATATCTCCGGTGGTGGTGGTGTCGCCGGTGGTGGTGATCTGGTGGTGGTAGTGCAGGAGGTGAGAGAAAGGGGTGAGAAAGTAGGAGTAGAGTGAGGTTGGATGAGAGGTGAGAGAGTAAGAGTGGGGTGAAAGGGGAGGGGTATGGGGGGGCATTTAAAGGGAAAATACGGACGATTTTTAGTAAATACGGGCGGCAAATAGCGATAGGGCGATGAAATGTATGAAAATACCGATATCTATACATATATATATAATTCAAGGTAAAAACATGTCATAATGCCACATGTACAGATGTATTCCCCCTTTCTAAAAAAACTCAAATGAGACATATAAACAATAAAAATGCATGTTTTAAGTAGGGGTGTTCATTTCGGATAACCCGATCCGATGAGATTCGAAATTTCAGATCGGAAAAAATGTGATCCGAAAAAATTGGATATTCGAAAACTAAAAAAAAAATTATTTAAAGGAAAAGTTCATAATTAAGTTTCAGATCGGATCGTATCATCAGATATCCGGTCTTGAAAACTGATATTTTCTGATATTTTGGATCGGATATTCGAAATATCTGAAAAAAATCCAAAAAATTCCAATGTTTTGGATATTTTCGGATATCCGAAGATGAAGTTTTTTGATCCCAAAATTTTCAGGTTTCCGATCCGGAATATACGAAAACTATAAAACCGGATTGAATATCCGATTTACCGGATCAGATATTTATGAACACCCCTAGTTTTAAGACTTCAAACTCATAACCTCTCATTTGAGATACAAATGCACTAACCAACTACCCTAGTCTTTGTGGAAAAAAAATTATTTAAAGACAAGATAATATTTCATTTTTTAAAACAATTTAATACGAATGTATATATTATTCTTATATTAGAAAAGAACTTTTCAAATTTTTATAACCTCCGTAATTAACACTATTGCACTATTTAATTACATCTGTTATATTCTTATATATTAACCTAAATTTCAAAAACAATATCGTATCATATTATTTGTAAATAATTATATATTTATATATATTTACTATCTTTAATTCGAGGGTTATATTGATGAATAATTCCTTTATAATTTACTATGTAGAAAATTTATAAGAACCTGGAAGATCATTTCCTGAGCACAATCAAATGCCTTTTAACTCTTTTTTCTCACTTCTCTTTGTTTGATTTAAACATTCAAATTGACATTGGTATACGATCCGAATTATTGTTTTGGCCAACAACTAGTTGATATCCATTTATACTAGGGAAAAAAATATAGTAGTTGGACAGTTTTTATAAAAAACTTTTTTGAAAAAACAACATTACAAAAAAAATCCAGAGCAACGTCAACCATAGTTCTCCACAATTAAGCATAGAAGACCATTAGACGCAATAAAAGGACTAACGCGCAATAGTTTGCTTTTTGTGTTACAGGCGTCATTTAGCTTCCAGCTTCCATTTCCTCTTTCAATTTGGTCCGTCATGGCTCGTGAGGCGGAGGTTAGATTAACGTGTCATGATTGGAGTCCAGAAGGGTATCAAAGTAATTTAATATGTTTGAGTATCAAAGTAAAGGAAAGTTATTACTAAATCATTATAAAGTTGCACCGAAATAGCCACTGTGATACAATACTGTTAGAGAATATGTTAATATTCTCTGTTATATATTATGTGCATAGTATCGTGATTGATTGTGTAAATATAGAAAGTGTGGATTCTCATAGAATAAGTTGTAATGAAGCCTATATATTGTGAATGAATGAGATATCTCCGCAAGGGAAATTACACAACATACATGGTATCAGAGCATGATGGGGTAGCATCATCAAGCATGATGGTGGGAAGAAGGAGGAGGGAATGTGATTAAGAGTAACCCTAGGTCACGGATCAGTAAAGAGAAAGAAATATGTTTCCTTTCTTGAGAAAAATCTTACACATAATCGTGTCTCCCCATTTAGTACCCTATGATGACCAATACCCCGCTCCAATTGGTCCGGATCAAGGAAAGAATAAAGAACGAGTATAAAATAAAATGTTTTAAGCCAAACCATTTCATAACCTCTTTTTATTAACCCATTTCCGAACACCCTTTTTATAAATAATTTTATAAAAGCCCATTTCCAAAAACGTTTTTAAATAACTTTTTAAAAGCCCATCTTCGAAAACCTTTTAAAAATTGTTTTTATGAAAGCCCAATTTTATGAAACCCCTTAGCTAGCCCAATTTAATTAATAGAATTAATTAATTACATTGATTAGTTTTATTAATAAAAATATCTTTTATAAAAATAATTTTTTCCCAAAGTGTTTTTTACATATATTTTATCTAACTATTTTCTAAAATCTTTTATTTTCTAAAAATCTTTTAGAGACCTATTATCTTTCGAAAACCTATTGCAACTTAACTACCTAAACTTACCTACACTATATAACTCATGTCCCTCATTAACACTCAGGGCCTAGGAGAAACACACGACACAACACAGCTCTCATACCTCACAAAATCTCACTCGACATCTCCCTAAAACCAAAATTACTCGACGCCAGAAACACATCACTCGTCCTCACCAATCTACCTCGACACATAACCCACCGCCTAATATCATACCACACTCCTCATAATCCATCTTCCTAAACCTGTGCCTAAGTCACACAACCAATCCCTCTCCACATGATTCATCACTAAGTCTCATTATAATCTTCTCATCACACTCATCATCATCATCACCTCACTACTCCTTGCCACCACATCATCATCATATGCACATCATCATCATCCTGATTGCCTAATCTTACTACACCACATCTAATACTTGCGCCTAATACATAATGAGATCAAATCACAAACATCACACAACAATATAAATCGATCTTTTTCTTTCTTTATTAGACACAACTATCTGATCAATCACAGATCTTTTTTTTAAGGTTTGTTCGACATTCAATTTTCCAAGATCCGTACAAATCAACGACCCCGGACGGTGGTATAATTTCTGAGGGTCAACTAAATAAACTAACTTTATTTGCTTTCTTTATTTATTTTATTATTTTCTTGAAGTTACTAACATTCTATTCATGATGTAGATTGTTAACGTATTCCTGCGCTGTAAGTATTGTATACTCCCTCCATTTCTTTTTAATTTACTCACTTCACTTTAGGGGAGAACCAAGGAGAAAGTGCAAAAGTATGAGAGAGAAATTGAAAAGTGAGAGAGAAACTAAAAAGTGGGTTAAAATATTAAAAAGTGGATGACATGGGTGGAAAAAGAGGAGAAAGTAGACGTGACATGTTACCAAAAATAGAAAAGACAACAGTGTGTAGATTAAAAAGAAACAGACCAAAAAGGAAAGTGTGTAGATTAAAAAGAAACGGAGATAGTATATTATACTAGCTCCCTACAGCCTTTATTTTCTTTTATTTTTATTTTTATTTCATGATCATGTTATTTTTTATGTGTCCTATGCATGATTTTTATCACCCACATGTTATTTTTGCTAAACAAGACCTAAAGAATTGTTCTAATATTAATCAGATTAATTTGGACAACCTGCTAGGTTCCTTGTAATATTGATTGCCTAATAACTTACCACTAAAAATTAGTCTTTTTGTGTGTTTCCTGAACCAATCTAGATTAATTATTTTTAGGGTGCTTTAAAATATTATATGATTACTCTTATGCATAAAATCTGTTGTGAATCGGTATTTAGTTGAGGCCAGCAATGGGCAATATAGTTCCTGACTATATTGTACCCTCACCCCCGAACGCACTTGTTGGTTCCTGACCATCTATGGAGTCATGACGGGGAAATCTACATTGGATAAGTCCATAAGACGTCCCTTCCATTTCAATATCCAATTAGGTTTATGATTCTTCCTTTAAAAGAATTGTTGGCGACTTCTTTCAAAAACATAATTTTTAATAAAACCTTAACAATGGGGTAATCAAATAAACGAGCTCACACCGCGTGTAGGCTTAAAGGAATTGAAAAATCCACGCCTACAACCATGTAAAAGGACCAACTCAACCAAGAGCTTAAGCTAATGGTTGGAGTCCCAGGAATAGTTTTATACTCTATCAAATACTACATCGACTCTTTTTTTTTATATATAAGTAGTAATATATTGCACCAAGAAACAATTTACAACCTAAGAGAAATGAAGCACCACTCTTCTAGGAAGACCGTCCCCTGCATTCATTCACCCAAACAACATAGGTAAAACCTATACAAACTCCTTTATACACAACCTACAGTTGAGCTCTCCTGTAGACAGAGCTGCTGTTGTTCACTCCTTTTCTTTGACTTGAGAGCTAAAAGCCTCATCTTTATGCAATTCTTTATCTGCTTCATAGTATATTCTATGTTCATAACTTTTTGTTCAAAAATTGTTGTATCCCTAGCTATTCAAATATAGTACATTGTGTTAAACAAGCTTTCACTAGTGGAAAAAAACGGAAGGGCTGCGGTGCAAGGGTTGCGTTATAAAAAAAACACAGCCCTTAATAGTGAAGGGTTGCGGTTAGCCCAAAAACGCAGCCCTTTTAGTGAAGGGTTGCGGTTAGCCAAAAAACACAGCCCTTCGTAAAAACAAAGGGCTGCGTTTTTGGGCTAACCGCAGCCTTTAACCCACCCGCGAAAACATTATTTCAGTGGGCTTTTAAATATTTTGGAAGGAATTTTGGGCGGGCTTTTAACCTAGCGCTCCTTTAATCTCTCTCCTCTCTCACAAATCTCACGACATAAAAAATCTCACCACAACCCTCCCTCGCCTGTCTCTCACAAATCTTCAAACCACCATCACAAATCTTCACACCACCATCACAAATCTTCACACCACCACCACAAATCCTCCTTCTTGTTGCAGTCGCGTCTCCTCTTGCCATCAGATCTCCTCTCGCCATCGGATCTCCTCTCCTCTCCTCCTTCGTCTCTCTTCTCTCGCCGGCATTTCTCGCTGGAAAACCGATGGATCTGGATTTATTAAAAGGTTTATTATTATTCTAAGGTGAAAGAGAGAGAAAAATAAGCGTGGTGCGCAGCAAGAAGCTTCCATTTACCGGTGATTGACGCCGGCGCACTTCGCGTGAAAGGCCAAATTGCTGCTGGAGTTGGTTGCGTTTCATTCGCCGGCACCAACATCTGGCGCTCTAAACCCTTCGCTTGCTTAGCCATTTCTACTGATGCTAGTAATCTCTCTCCACTTTTTTCATTTATATTTTTTTATTTTATGTTATTCCGATTAACTTGTTATTTACTTGTTGCTGAATTTTGTGTTGTTTTACGCTTTCTTGAATTATATTGTAGTACTAGTAATTATTTATTTCTGGCTGATTTTTAAAAGGAAATTTGTTTCCTGATTTTTATTCAAGTTACTAAGTGTAAATGTCTACATTATTTTGATGGAGGGAGTACATTTATGCTGTAAGTGTAAATGTCTACAAGTGTACTTAGAATTCATTTACTATATTTTGTAATTTTCTATATTTTTGTAAATTTCTTATATTTGTATAAAAACATACTTCCTGCGTTTCTAAATAAGTGCAACATTTTCCATTTTAGGAAATGTCACAATAAGTGCTACCAAACACTTTTTAGAAAGTTTTTTTCTTTATAATTACAGAAATGCCATTACTTAATTCCCACCACAACTTAATTAATCTATCATCTACAACCTAAACAACATTAATTACCCCAAACCACCCACCACCCCCTCTCAGTTCAGCCACCCCTCACCTCTCACCTCAACTCAACCCAACCACCCTCCATCATCTCTGCCATCCCTCTCTCTCCTGAACTCAACCCAACCATCGACACCACTGCGCCACCAGCACATCACCTATGAACGCGCAACGAACTCATGTAAGTTATCATTATTCAATCACCTTAATCCATTCTTCATCTTCATTCTTCTTATCTTCTAAGATTTTAATTTGAGAAACAATTGAACTTCGAGTTGCTCGTCTAAACCTAGTTCATAAGTTCATCTCAAAATCTTCACCTTTCTTGAAGAAGAACTTCAAAATTCGGCGATTTTCTGCTGCAAATTGCAATATTGTTGGCTTAAACCTAAATATCTGATGTTTACTACTACCTCCGTCCCAGAATAGTCTGAATACTTTCATTTTATGTTTGTCCCAAATTAGTTTAAACACTTTCATTCTTGGCATGGTCCCACCATTAATATATTATTTCTTTTACACATCTTTGGCCCACACTATACCTTTTATCAATAAAAAGATACCCAACTTTCTCTCTCCTCTAATAAAAAATACCCCCACCAACTCCTATCACATCTACTTTTTAAATAAAATAACATTTGATAACCACACCACACCTTATCACCTTAAACTACGTGTCCCAACAAGTGTTCAGATCTTTCTGGGACGGAGGGAGTACGAATTACTGGTGTGTGTGAATTCCAATTTTTTTCGTCGTTATTTTCGCCATTAATTGCTTTGCTGCTTGCATAGAAACAATTCAATATAACTGAAATGAAAGGGAGAAACAATTCGACATAATTGAAAATGAAAGGCTATTATAGCAGCAACGCGAGTTCTAGTATTGGAATTCCAGTGGCACAAAATTCTGGTTGATTCAAACAAGATCTGAAAAAGTGCCGACAAGGATTAAATGCTGGTGGCAGTGAAAAAAAGAGGGTTGGTGGAAAGAGACCGAGAAAATGGAGCTGGAAGGGAAGAGAGTTGAGGAGAGAGACTGGGAAGACAATGGCGGAAGTGGCGGTGGTTTTGTTGGTGTTCGTGAAAGAATGGTGACAGTGGCGGTGGTTTTGGTGGTGGTCATGGTTGTGGGTCGGTGGTGGGTCGGTGGATAAATCAGATACATTAATGGTTTAATTTAGGAAAAATTGACAGGAACAGTCCTAACTATGACCGCTTCGTCATTTTCAGTTCCAACTTTTTATTATTTCTCAGTGGTCCCAACTTTGGGGTGTGTTTTACAAAAACAGTCCAAGTTGACTGGTCACCGGTTTAACTGGTTAATTTTTTTAGAAAATCTCTTTTAAGTGGTTTAACCTCCTCTTCTTCCTACTCTTTCTCTCTCCTCCCCCTCCTCCTCTGCCACCCCCTCCTTCTCTCTCCTCCCTCCCCCTCAACAACCACCCCCAGCCACCCCATAAACCCATCAAATGTATGTCATTTCTTCTTTATTTTGATAGGTCGAAGCACCCATCAAATTTGGAGCATTCATAAAGAATTTTGAGCTACAGACAATTGAAAATTCTTCATTTAACACCAACCTATTCGAAGAAAACTCCTGAATTGGGTTTTAATTCCCGAGTATACAGTTGTTGAATGATTGTTTTTGTTGTTGATGATGATAATACTGATTTGGGTAATTTGCAGTGGTAGTGTTGTTGTGACCTACTTCACTAGAAAATTTTACTTTGGCTATGAGCTTAGCTGTAACATTTTTCAAGTAAACAACAAGGAATGCAACGAGGTTTTTAAGAACTAACTCATTGAGTTCTACATTTCCGTCTGCGACTCTGATAAATTGCAATTCTTTGAGCAACAACAAACCTAATCAAAGTGCGTTCAATTGATTGCTACATCTTTTCCTCGGAAATTCCTCAAATTTTATTGTGGGTAACTGGCTCACGGAAACTTTGATTTGATCAATTGTTGCAGCATTGTGAGTACAAAGTTGCAGACATTAGAAAAGTCATAATTAAGATAACAAAATTAAGAAGAAGAAATAGAAAAAATTGTTCATGCAATTAGCAGTCACTTGTTCTTTTTAAGCTCAAACACCCTTAATCTAATTTTGGGGTTTATCATATGAATTTGTTTGAAGAACCAAAACCCTTGATTTTCCTCTCGCTCAATCTCCGTCCTCGGATATGGAGTGCTACTTATTCATTCATTCTCTCTCGTCTTTGCTCGCTCAATCTTCACATTATCATCATCCATAGCCTTCTTATCATCGCCTAACGCCATCATTTCTTTAAAATCCCAGAAAATTTGAAGATAGAAGTGGTGCAGATGGTGTCAGCCACGGTGGCAGCTCCAATTGGTGGCGATGTCGCGTCGGAAAATGAAAATTCCTTTTGCTGGGGTACTTCCTTCTATGTCCTGTTAGTTCCTTTTTTCTTTCTCTCTCCTCTGAACCTGAGTTTCTTGATTGTAATGGAAATAGAGATTAGGTGCAGGGAGAGTTTTGTGATTGAATGAAAGAAAATAGAGCAGTCAGCAGAGGAAGTTCAAAAGCAGTAGGGGAAAAGGATGGTCTAAATGTTGGTCATGTGAACCTCCCGTGACTTAGTTACCTGTTGTAGCAGGTCATTGACCTGCTAGGACCATGTTTGTAAAATATGACATAAAGTTTGGACTGCTGTGAGATATTCAGTTGTTGGGACTGAATATGGCGGAACGGTCATAGTTGGGACCGTTCTTATCAATTTTTCCTTTAATTTAATTGTTTCATTTTAATTAAGTAGCCTTTTACCTCTTCTATGTGTGGTCCCCAACTTTCTCTCTCTAAAACCCTTGGTATGTGTGGCGTTTCTCTATGTTGCACTTATTTAGAAACGGAGGATAGTAATTTGCAATAGAAAATGATATATATATATATATATATATATATATATATATATATATATATATATATATATATATATATTCTGGTTTAATTTGTATTACCAAATTCCAATCTGATTTATTAAATAAAAAATTCTTATTACGTGTTGATTGTCAAGCTGCTAAAGCTGTTTTAAAAAAGGATGTCCAAAACATTACTGTAAAACATGTTTTTGCTCGATGGAAGTCTATCTTAAGCATTTTTGAATTTGAAATTGAGCATATAAAAGGAGAAGAGAATTCTATCCCTGACTTCTTAACCCGTGAATTTCTTACAGAAATGCCTCGATAAAACAAAAGATAAAGAGAAGTCCCGACCTCCTCCTGAAAAAACCATATGCACCACACAAAAACCCATTAAAACTTGGTACGATGCAGTCCAGAATAATGAGAGTGAAACCTCTTCTATTGATAGAACACAAGGAAGTTCAGGAATGGCTCCTCTCCATCTCTGAGCATCCTTCGTCCATCCAAAAACACCCCCAGCTCCTCCATGCTTTCCACAGCTCTATGCAAAACCAAGGAAGCACAAGCAAAGCAGCAACGGAAGGTAAAACTCCTGCGGGAAAAAATATCAGTGTCATTTCAAAACCAGAGGAAGGAGAATCTTCCCAAAAAACCCTTCCTCAAAAACAACTTTATAAAACTGGTAGCTCTCAGGTTGTGCTTGCACAACCTAAGAAAAATGAGACATCAGAATATTTTGTTAAAACTGCCTCACAAAATATTATAACAATTGAACAAGGGTATCATGATGAAGATCCCTATGTCTCCATACAAAATATCTTTGGGAAAAACTGGTTCTATAAGCCTTGGGATCGTACTAAAACTGCAGATTATTACCAGACAATCCTTAAGGTCACCGGCTCCGTTGAATTCAAACATTTCTTTTATAAAAATGAGCAAGCTGAGCCCTCTTATTCAACCATTAAAATTCTAAAGGTTCTTAGTCCTCAAGACTGGAATCAAGACCTGTCAAAACACAAAGCCTTCCCCATTAGCTTCAACAACACCTTCCCACGTTGTAAAACCTTTAATTACTGGGATTACCAACAAGCGTGGTTCTCCACCTTTTTAATACAAAATAATAGGTTGTCCCATTCATGGCTTATCTACTTCAACACAAAAACCATACAGCCAGAAAAATTGCCATCTTGGTTTGCCCAATGGTGGAAGTTCTATGGCTCTTCCAGTGAAATCCTCCACCCTGACATTACAAAAAGTTATAATACCTTTCGAACCCAATACAAACCTTCAAATATCGAAAGGCGTTTTCCTGCCTTATGTTTGTTTTCAATGAGTTCTACCTTCCTTGGGTTTGTCAATGGTTCCTTGAAATAAACCAGGATCAAGGAGGCTTGATCCTCTAGAGAAAATTTAAAATAAGATGGTGGTCGAACTTTAATACGCCACAATCTATTCTTGAACCAGCCATCAAAGACTGGTTGAAGAAGAATTGTAACACAGGTACCATGACTACAGAGCCAGAACAATCTTAGTTCCTTGCCCGAAAATCACTGGCAAATTCTTTGCTTGCATCAGCTAAAACCTCGGAAGATTACGTGTTGATTGTCAAGTTGCTAAAGCTGTTTTAAAAAAGGATGTCCAAAACATTGTTGTAAAACATGTTTTGCTCGATGGCAGTCTATCTTAAGCATGTTTGAATTTGATATTGAGCATGTAAAAGGAGAAGAGAATTCTATCCCTGACTTCTTAACCCGTGAATTTCTTACAGAAATGCCTCGAAAAACAAAAGATAAAGAGAAGTCCCGACCTCCTCCTGAAAAAACCATATGCACCACACAAAAAACCATTAAAACTTAGTACGATCCGATACGCCAAGGATCTGGGGATTTTAACAGAGTAACTTAAAATATAAAGCATAAAGTAAAGTAAGGCGGTTGAACCGGCCATGGTTTTTACAGAACAGACTTACAAAGAGTCTTGGAAGGAACTGGTACTTAAAGAGTGTTATAATTTTATTTGAGAGAGAGAGAGAGAGATTTTTAGAGGAGCTTGTGTTGCTGTATTATGCTCTGCCTTGAACTGAAGGAGGAGCCTCTATTTATAGGCAGGGGAGAGTAATGCTGTCATGTTGAAGAACTGTTGATGAACAATCTGTCTTCTGCTTTACACTGTTTTATCTTTTGATGCTTTTTACTGCTGATGAATAGTAGTGCTTTACGCTGTTGATAACTTTTGACTTTTTGCTGTTGATGCAGAATTTTGCCCGTTGTTGTGGTGTCTCATCCTGTTTGAAGCTTGAGGATAGTGAAATAATCCCTTTTTTTTTTTTAAGTCTGGAAACCAGCATCTTCTTCATCGTCACTGAGGTGGATGGAGGAGTCTGCTGTTGATACATGTTTCGAAGTAATAGAGGATTCAGACATACTATTAGCTAGTTGTCGTAGGATCCGCGCGTAATCTTCCGGGGTTTTAGCTGATGCAAACAAAGAATTTGCCTGTGATTTTTCGGGCAAGGAACTGAGATTGTTCTGGCCCTGTAGTCATGGTACCTGTGTTATAATTCTTCTTCCACCAGTCTTTGATGGCTGGTTCAAGAATAGACTGTGGCGTATTAAAGTTCAACCACCATCTTATTTTAAATTTTCTCTGGAGGACCAAGCCTCCTTGATCCTGGTTTATTTCAAGGAACCATTGACAAACCCAAGGAAGATAGAACTTCATTGAAAACAAACATAAGGCAGGAAAACGCCTTTCTATATTTGAAGGTTTGTATTGGGTTCGAAAGGTATTATAACTTTTTGTAATGTCAGGGTGGAGGATTTCACTGGAAGAGCCATAGAACTTCCACCATTGGGCAAACCAAGATGGCAATTTTTCTGGCTGTATGGTTTTAGTGTTGAAGTAGATAAGCCATGAATGGGACAACCTATTATTTTGTATTAAAAAGGTGGAGAACCACGCTTGTTGGTAATCCCAGTAATTAAAGGTTTTACAATGTGGGAAAGTGTTGTTGAAGCTAATAGGGAAGGCTTTGTGTTTAGACAGGTCTTGATTCCAGTCTTGAGGACTAAGAACCTTTAGAATTTTAATGGTTGAATAAGAGGGCTCAGCTTGCTCATTTTTATAAAAGAAATGTTTGAATTCAGCGGAGCCGGTGACCTCAAGGATTGTCTGGTAATAATCTGCATTTTTAGTACGATCCCAAAGCTTATAGAACCAGTTTTTCCCAAAGATATTTTGTATGGAGACATAGGGATCTTCATCATGATACCCTTGTTCAATTTTTATAATATTTTGTGAGGCAGTTTTAACAAAATATTCTGAAGTCTCGTTTTTCTTAGGTTGTGCAAGCACAACCTGAGAGCTACCAGTTTTATAAAGTTGTTTTAAAGGAAGGGTTTTTTGGGAAGATTCTCCTTCCTCTGGTTTTGAAATGACACTGATATTTTTTCCCGCAGGAGTTTTACCTTCCGTTGCTGCTTTGCTTGTGCTTCCTTGGTTTTGCATAGAGCTGTGGAAAGCTTGGAGGAGCTGGGGGTATTTTTGGATGGACGAAGGATGCTCAGAGATGGAGAGGAGCCATTCCTGAACTTCCTGTGTTCTATCAATAGAAGAGGTTTCACTCTCATTATTCTGGACTGCATCGTACCAAGTTTTAATGGGTTTTTGTGTGGTGCATATGGTTCTTTCAGGAGGAGGTCGGGACTTCTCTTTATCTTTTGTTTTTCGAGGCATTTCTGTAAGAAATTCACGGGTTAAGAAGTCAGGGATAGAATTTTCTTCTCCTTTTATATGCTCAATATCAAATTCAAAAATGCTTAAGATAGACTGCCTTCGAGCAAAACATGTTTTACAGCAATGTTTTGGACATCCTATTTTAAAACAGATTTAGCAGCTTGACAATCAACACGTAATAAGAAGTTTTTATTTAATAAATCAGATTGGAATTTGGTAATACAGAGAACAATGGATAAAACTTCCTGTTTTATAGTAGAGTATTTTAACTGGCCGGGTGTCATTCCAGTGCCCTGAGGTGAATCTGATAATGTATTCTTTACCATTATCGACCTGTTTTAAGATACCTCCATAACCCTTGTCACTGGCATCTGTCTCAACAATTTTAGGCAGGTCAGGGTTTGCTAAGCTAAGGCAAGGGATTTCTAAGACACGAACTTTTATTGTTTTAACAGCCTGGGTATGGAGATCTGACCAAGGCGGTGGGTTTTTCTTTAGTCTATTATGGAGAGGTTTCGCAATTCTGCAAAGATTTGGATAAAAATCTAAGACATAGTTTAAACTACCAAGAAACCTCTGTAGTTGAGTTTTGTCTAAGATTTTATCAGGAAACTTGCTAGTGAATTGGAGAGACCTATCGATAGGGGTGATAATGCCACATGACACAATTTGGCCAAGAAATCTAATCTCAGTTTGAAATAGAGAAATCTTTTTTGCTGAAATAACAAGACCATTTTTCTTAATTAGATAGAAAAAAGTCTTAAGGTTCTTAAAGTGCTGGTCAATCGTGCTTGAGTAAACCAGTACGTCATCAATATAGACAATACAAAAATCTAAATATGGGTTGAAGATATCATTCATAATCCTTTGATACTCAGAGGGAGCATTTTTAAGACCGAAGGGCATAACATTCCATTCATACTGGACAGTAAAAGCGGTTTTATAACGATGTTGTGGCTTAATTTGTATTTGCCAAAATCCGGGTTTCATATCAAATTTTGAGAAGATAAAGGCCTGGTGTAATTTTTGCATTAGATCCTTTTTATTGGGTATTGGATAACGGATCCAACGAAGGGCATCGTTAAGAGGCTTATAATTTATAACTAGCCTAGGCGTACCTCGTTCAATCTCCGAAGCTTTGTTGATGTAAAACGCCGCACAGATCCAAGGAGAACGAGACTTGGAAATTAAGCCTTTGCTTTCGAGAAATCTAATTTCTTCTCGACAATGGCGTTCAAGGTCGGCATTCATTTGGGTTGGCCAGGCTTTGGTAGGGATATTCTTTTCATCAAAGTCAGGCTCATAAGGTAAGTCGACCATGTGTTGTATTCTATTCCAGAAGGCATTTGGAAGCTCAGAGCAAACTTCTCTTTCAAGGAGGCTTTGGAAGTCAGCTATCTGAATTTTTAGAACACTACCTTGTAATTGATCCTCAATTTTTTGTAAATGGATTTTCTGTTTTAGATCATGCACGTCACTTTGTTTTCGATTGATAAGAGAGTTTATCTCATTATTATAAATGGAGCTTGCCTTTATAATGTTGAGAATTCTAGTTTTGGGTTTTTCTAAGAAAAGGAAATCAAGCCTTTTATTATTAGTTTTGAAGGATATGTCATTATAACTGACATTGTAAGGGGTTATTAAATTTATGAAAGGTGTTCCTAAGATTATTGTATGGTGTATATTGATGACGAGGACAAAATGGCTTTTTAGAGATAAGCCTTGATTTAATATATTAGCCTCTGTTTTTCCCTCTATATGCATTTTGGTGCTATTAGCAGAGCTAAGTTTTTCCGAAGTTTTTTTATGAAAGCGTTTTGGGACGAGGCTGGATTTAATGCAATTTAAATCTGCTCCGGTATCGAACAAAGCAATAGTATTAATTTTAAAGTCACTAGAGAACTCAAGTGTGATCTTTATGTAATACTTTCTAGAATTGATTTCTTTTAAAACAAAAAGGAAATCATCTGGGACTTTTGGGCTTTGTTCTTCATCCGAGATATCGTCACTTTCACTAGGGATATCTGGGACCATATGAGAAGTTAGAAGTTGGATAATGGCTGAGTCTTGCTGCTGCTTAGTTTTAAGGTCTTTTATGTCGGCTTTAATGGTTTTTAACTTCAGCCTGAAGGTCATGTATGGTTCTTTCTGGCTTCTTTCTAGAACTTCTCTTTTCTAAAATAGAAGTGAGGTTGTATGGTTCAGTGCTTGAAGAAGGTGGGATAGGGTCCTTTTCTTTAGGACTTTCTTCAAGGGATTTACGAAGTCGTTCAAGGTATTATTTTTGAAGACCATGATTATTAATATCCTGAATAACATCTAATATGAGGTTTTGTTCTTTGGTTAGGACGTTTAGGGTATAATCCTCATCATTAGCTGAAGAGGAGGAATCTATATCATTATCCTGAGGACCATAATTCTCAGCTGAATTATAAGATTCAGATTCCTCATTAGAAGACTCTATTAAAAGAGCTGAAATCCTTCCTAGAGTTTCATCATCTAGGTCAAGGTTTTGGATTTTATTAGACACTCTACAAAATCTAGCCGTGTGACCTTTTTTGCAACACTTGAAACAAGTTATGTTTTTAAGGTCAGGTTTTGTGGTGGACTGTTGGTGTTTCCTATGAGGCTTCCATTTTCGTTGTTCAAAGGGTTTTTTATGGAAGACTTTCTCAACCTTCTTATAGAACTTTCGTGATTTAAAGGGTTTTTTGTAATGTGTTGGTTTACTACAGTTTCCTTTACAAGTGTTTGTCTGAGGGGAAGAGATATCAAATTGTTGGCAGAAGGAACCTAATTCCTTTTTAGTCTCTTTTAACTCCCTTTTTAGGTATTTTTGAAGCTTCAAATCTTGACATATTTGAAGGTCTTGCTTGGAGGTTACACTAACTAACTCACCGTAAGTTAGCCTATCATAAAGAATAATATGTTCTCCAAAATCCTCACGGATTCTGTTTCGGACCTTTTCTCCTAATATGGTTGGAAGACCTGCTAGGAATTTTTCTTTCCAAAAGGGTTGGTTAGAATCTTCTCTAAGCATAATCCTGGTTAGGAAAGTATTTTTATACCATTAGAAATCACTAAGTTTTTTGCATCTTAGATTAGACAAAAGATCTGCATTTTTGTCTCTGAGATGGGAGGAATCTCCAATGAAATGAAGTGATAAGGTAAATATGAGGGTTGAGACAGAATCTTGGATTGGTTCTCCATTTAGATTAAGAATGGGAACCCCGTCTTCAGTTGTTTAGATAGCATTCAAGATGTCCAGTTGCTGTTCTTTGGTGAGATAGAAATCCCACCATCCTTTTAGCTGGCCAGAGAAGCCTGCAATTAGGAATTCGCAAACTGTTTTATCGTCGTGCCGGGACCGGGTTTTGTAAGCATTTGAAGCCATCGTCATTTGCTGTAAGAGGTTTAAAATTTGGTGTTCACTCATGCCGTCTATATTCCATTCATAGATGGAAGAGGCATTATATTTTGGTTGGACAATTGTGTTAGGTTGACTTCCGATCTGGGTTTCACTAGACCTTATCGGAATAATTTCAAGAGGTCCAGTATTTTGCCAAGATAATTTTGCTAATTCAGGTGTTTTGGGACTAGTCTCAGGATCAGTGTTGTCACTCAAATCTAGGACACTGACAGTGTTATTCTGGACTGTTTCTTCCTCGGCTATTTTTGAAGTAGAAGGTTCAACCCTGCTAATTTGGTCTCTAATAGCTTGAAGAAATTCAGTCCTTGAGGTTGTTACTTCCTTTTGAGCCTTTTGTGAAATTTTTGAAATGGTTTAAGAATTGGATTACGGAGGCTTTTTTCTAAAGGAGTGGAGACTAGGCTTGTCTCTGCTTTAAGGCTTTGTTTCTCTATTCTAGAAAGTTGCTTTCCTAGGGTGTTAAGACTAATATTAGTAAAATTGTTTTGCAGGACAATATTCTTAAGGTTTGTGGTGGCTTCTTCCTGAGGTTTCTTAAGAGGAGAGACCTCTACCTTGTGATCGCCTATTGGGAAGGTGATTTGTCGTAAAGGAGGATGGTCATTTTGAACGGTGCCATCCGGAGTTTCCCAGATAGGTGTCCTTCTATTGGTGTTAATAGGTTCTTTTGTTTTAAAGGGATAATTAATGTTATTATCAGAACTATATAGCTCAAACCAATCAAAGAAAAAAATATGGGTTTTATATTGCACAACAAAGCTGTAATAGCTTTCTTGGATCTTTTTACGAACTTCAAGAAAGTACTCGAAGAACCATGTTCTCTTCGAGAGGTTATGTGGAGCATAGAAGTCTTTGTGAATTAAATCTTTATTGATCTCAAAATCCTTTTTAAGGACATTAAGCTCATTAGAAATGTTCTTAGTTATAACCGAGGCTGAGGGTGAGTCTGGAGGAGACTGTCTTTCAGCATAAACCGGGTGTGGAACTTGTGTTCTATATTCAACATTTTGGATGGAGGGCGAAGGTAAATATGAGGTAGAATACCGTGGTCTCTCCGGGTAATTGGTTCTAGGACAACTAATTTGTCGTTTATAGTGCATGTTATTTTCAGAAGGAAGACGAGAAGGCCGTCCTAGGTTTTCAACAGAGGAATGGTCTGAATACCTAGAGCTAGTGCTTCTGTTAAAACTAAGCTTAACACTACCATCAGAGTATTGTATGACTCGTTCAAGGTAGGTTATAGGGCTTATTTCTGGTTTAATTTCTGGACTAAGTTCTGGTTCATAAGTATGAGTTCTATTTGGAACAGAGGAACTCCATCCTCTTCTCATGGTAGTAGTGGTAAAGCCAATAAACTGGTTAAAAATGAAACCTTTACTATATAAAACCTTGAGCAAAACATTGACAATTGGGAGATACCCAAAGTTAGTAAAGACCAGATGTATATAACTGTTTGGGGATCATTTAGGACTAAAAATGTAAAAAATATTGTTCTTTTTTTTGGGTCAGAAGGGCTCTGGTTTTCATCAAAACCGCAGCCCTTAATTTGTAAGAAGGGTTAGTGAAGGGCTGCTACGGAAAGGGCTGCTGGCCAAAAACGCAGCCTTTAGGGATGTTTTGACCGCAGCCCTTCCGTTTTTTTCCACTAGTGTTTGTTTGAAGCTATGTAGCCCTCTACTGGTTCTGCAGACATTCTGTAATGTCAAGGTAGCACTTCCCATCTGCAACCATGAATACACTTGCTGCCAACATCTTTGACTAAATGGGCATTTAAAAAATAAATGCTCGTGGTTCTCAGGTTGATTCCCACATAATTGACAATTCAGATCCAGTTGTTGTATGTAGGCCCTCATTCTATCTTTTGTCTTGAGCCTTCTATGGATAGCTAGCCAAGCTAATAATTGATATATCCTAACCGCCATTTTCTCCCATATAAACTTGTCCCATTGACATCTTGGCCTGTCTTCAAGGAGTATTTTGTACAATTTGGAGATTTTATAAGTACCATGCCACCATTGAGCAGGACTGCTGACACTCTTCAGTTTCTCCTTCACACAGCATATTTGCTTCCAGTACCAACTGTTAGAGGCTGAAGGTTGGTAATCACTCCAGTTAGGGCTGCTTATCTGTCGAGCCGAGTCCGAACTGTGGTCTGCTCGGCTTGTGTTCGTTTAAGTTTATTCAAGCTCGAGCCGAGCTCAAAGCTTAACGAGCCGAACTTTGTTCGAGCAGAGCTTTGCCAAATGTTAAACGAGCCGAGCTCGAGCTGTTCACGAACATACTTGACTCTTCATCACCCATAGTTCTTTACATGTTTTATTTGTTTTTCCTTTTTTAATATTTGAGATTTATAGGTTTTCTTTTATACAAAGTAACTATTAACTTATTATTATGTGATATCGAGGTTAATATATTTATGTATGTATATAAATATATTTTTCTATATAAAAGTATAATCGAGCCTGTTCACGAGCTTTCGAGCCGAGCTTTGCCTATCTCAACTTGGCTCGTTAAAGTCTTGAGCCGAGTTCGAATCCGAGCCGAGCCACCACGAGCCGAGTTTTGACCGAGCTTTGACCGAGCCGAGCCCGAATTGTTCGCGAACAGGCCAAGCTCACTATCACCACTAACTTCAGTCATGATTTTTTATATATACATTTTTCACCCATTTCACCCAAAGATTCTCATGCTGACTAGAAACCATCCATATGTGTTCCCCAATGGCTGCAACATTCTAGAGCTCAGTATTCATTAACCTTAGTCCCCCTTCTTTCTTTCTGTGACACAATTTGTCCCAAGCTACTGCTCCTGGGCTACACCATACTTTACCATACCATAGGAATCCTCTGCAAGTGGCATTGATGTCCTTTAGCACTCTACTAGGAAGCACCATTATTTGAGCCCAGAACACCTAGATACACAAGAGCACATCATTGACTATAGTTAATCTAGCTACAAACCAGATGCTCATATTGAGTTCTGGTGATTCTCTTTGTACAAATAGGAATCCCTAAGTAAATGAAATGGAATTTTCCTTTGTTAAAACCTGTCATTGCTATGACTTCCTGTATCTCTTCCTCTGCCATGCCACATTAGTAGACATCAGTCTTCTGAGCACTACCTTGCAGTCTAGTGCATTGAAAATTAGTATTAAAAACTCTCATAATCATCCTTATAGTCTTTAACTCTCCTATGCAGCAAAGAATCAAATCATAAGCAAAACTTAATTGAGTCAATTTGAAACCTCTGCATCTTCGATGGAACTTGAAGTCTTTATGACTACTGGCCACCTTCAAAATTCTTGAAAGGTACTCAATGCATAACACAAAGAGCAAGGGGGAAATGGGATCCCCTTGCCTTAACCCTCTAGCAGATTTGAAGAAGCCATGAGATGACCCATTTATCATTAATGAAAAGGCTGGAGTAGTCAAGCAAGTCATGATCAGTTTACTAAACTCTTCAGGGAATTTAAGAGCTTGCATCATTTCATCAATGAAACCCCACTCAACTGTATCATATGCTTTCTTAATATCAAGTTTTATTAAACACCCTGGAGCCACATATCTCCTGTCATATTGCTTTACAAGATCCTGGCATATCATGATATTATGTGCTATGAATCTACTATGCACAAAAGCACTTTGATTCTCATCAATGATTTCAGGTAGCACTTTTTTCAATCTCTCACAAAGCACTTTAGATATTCCTTTGTAAATGACATTACAACAGGAAATGGGTCTAAAGTCAGTTACACTCTTTGGACTATTCCCCTTAGGGATCAAGGTCACAGCAATAGTGTTAATCTCTTTCAATAACTTCCCTGTGTTCAAAAAGTCCAGAACAGCCTCACAAACCTCATTTCCTACAGTATCCCAGCTCTGCTTGTAAAATTTGCTCCCAAAGCCATCAGGCCCTGGAGCTTTGATATCATTAATGTCAAAGATAGCTCTCTTTACCTCATCTATTGTGTAAGGCTTCCTCAATTCACTAGCCAAATCTGCATTAACAGTAGGGCCCTTCTTAACTATCGCCTCAATCACTTGCTTCCTGCCATCCATCTTACTTCCAAGTAACTACTCATAAATTTCCAAGAAAGCCTGAGTAACTTCCTATGGATCATCAACCCAAGTCCCTTGAGCATTCATTATGGAATATACCCTATTTTTCTGGTATTTCTTCTTTAGAACTCTATGAAAAATTGCAGTGTTCTAGTCCCCATCTCTAATCCAGTCAACTTTAGCTTTTTGCTGCAACATAGAGCTATAAGCCTTCTGTACTTCTTTGCATCTAAAACTAGCTTCCATTTTAGCCTGAATCAAGCTAGTATTTCTAGGGTCTCTATGTAAAGCACTCTGACAATCATTAACCTTCTTCCTTGCTTCCTGCAACTGAACCCCAAGCTCATGAAAACTTGTCTTATTCAACTCAATCATGGCTTTCTTCACATTCTTCAATTTTGCACCGCCCTGTACATCTTAGTCCCAGGTATATCAATGTTCTAGGCCTGCTCAACTTTCCTACCATAATCCTGAGCTTCACACCACATGTTAAAAAACCTAAAAGGTTTTTCCCCATGTTATTATCTGGATAAACACTAAGCACCCCAGGGTAATGGTCAAAATCCCCTTCATTCATGTAGAAAACCTCAGCATGCTCAAATATATCAACCCATTTTTCATTGACTAGTACTCTAACAATTTTCGAGTATACTCTTTTATCTCCCTCTTGCTTATTAGTCCATGTGAAAAAATTACCAGCCTGTTTTATGTCATGCAAATCACACTTCTCAACACATCTTCTAAAAGGATTAATCTCCAGCATTCTCACTTCACTCCCAATCCTTTCATCTGCATTCTCACTGCACTCCCAATCCTTTCATCTGCATTCAACACACAATTAAAGTCCCCCATTATCACCCATGGATAGGCCATTCTTTGCCCTATTTCAATCAAATCATTCCACAAATTTTCTCTTTCCCCAGCAGTGTTGAAGGCATATACAATTGTACATGCAAACACTTGGTCTTTATTACTAGGTTGTACAACACAGTGTATTAACTGACTTGTACAAACTTTTATTTGAACTTGGAATGCCATAGGTTTCCAAGCTATCACAATTCTTCCGCCAGGGTGACAAGCAACATTAGAGGAAAAACACCAACCATCAAAAACTTGCTGGTAAAGAGTGCCCAAGTTGTGCACCTTTACCCTAGTTTCCAGGAGTCCAACCAAGCTAAGATTGTGAGTTCTGATGAACTTCTTAACATGCCGTTGTTTATTGACATGGTTGACACCCCTCACATTCCAAGACAGGATCTTATCCATACTGGGCAGAGGGATTTCCACCCTTTCCAGTATGATTCACATGTGCTACACACACAACATCTCCTATTTGCACCCCCTCAGTCTCATCCTGCAAACCTGCAAATGCATTGCTTGTGCTTACTTCTTGTATAGCATGAGTATTCTTCCTTGCACTCCTTGTAACCATTGTGAACCCCTCTTGGTCAGGTTCTGGCTGGCTTCTAGGAGTACTTACTTTTTCTACCCCCCTAGTAGGAGTCTTAGGTACCTCCTTAGTTTTTGGCACCCATTTTGATTGTGCCTTTTTCCTGCATTCAGAAGTCTTATGTCCCATTCTGCTGCATATGCCACAGACCTCAGGTTTCCATTCATATTTCACCTCAATCTGAGTTTTGATACCATTCTCATTCACAAAGGATATCTTTTCAGGGAATTTATGTGACACACCTACTTCTATCAATGCCCTTACAAACTGCAATTTCTCCCTATTTTTTGTGGATCCACTTTGATGAAGGTCCCCATAGAACTTGTAATCTTGCTCAGAGCTTTATCACCCCAATATTTAATCTCCAGTCCCCATAATTGAACCCAAATAGGAATGAATTTCACTTCCTCTTTCCCTAATGCCATATCAGATTCCCAGGGCTTCTTGAAGACAGGTTTCTTGTCAAAGAAAATTTTAGGTCCATTTAGGACGTTATCTCTGCTATCCATTGCATTAAAACGCACCATATACACTCCATGAGAGACTAATGCTACCTTGTCTACCACATGTTTTCCCCAAATTCTCCTAATGAATCCTTCCATCACATTAATTGGAGGGTTAGCCCCAAACACATAGCATACTAAAGCAGAACTCCAATAGTCAATCTCTTCTTGTATATCATCAATTTCAATTTGCACACAATTCTCGTTATCATTCAATTGATTATTTTCAACAGGCATTTCATCATTCAAATCACCATGATCATTCAGATTTTGCATTTGCAACACAGGAGGAACAAAGTATTTACCTCCAAATTTTTAGGTCGTTGTGGGTTCACCATTTTTGCCATGTATAACCCCCATCCTATCAGAAAAGTTCTTCCGCACCATTGATTGTTGTAACTCCATTAATGAGGCTTCAGGAGATAGAATTTCTTCCTCAATGAATCGAGCAATTTCTGGGTCTTCCTCATCTCCAGTAGCTTCCATTTATCGTAATTCAACTGATTTGTCCTTGTTCTTATTCAAATTCTTTGAATTCTTCTTTCCTTTCTACCACAACGACTCTTACTTGGTAACAAAGTTACATTTTGGTAACAATTTAATTGTGCTTTAATACCAGCTTAAATTTACTTTGGTACCTCAAACCTATAAAATTAATAAAATACCCTTATTGAGATGCCAAGAGTTTCTCCTGGAGGAGCTAGTCATACAATTTTTGGCCCTAAATTTTATCTTTTTTAATAAAATAATACTAATTTATGATCCTCTTTAATCATGCCTTTTGTGTGGGTTAATTTTGGGAGAGCTCTTTAACCCAAACAACTTAGACGTAAATATTTGGAGACATTTTTAGAAGACAAAAATGAGTAATGTATTTCGAAATAGGTTTTTTAATATTATAATATAGTCAATGTTTTTATTTACAAAAACTAAATAGGGAATAACCACATGGTAAAGAACTAGACAAATCTTCCAAACTATCAATTGAATAGTTCTTATGAGAGGAAATAATAAGGAGAACTTTCATTCCAAACAGCTCCTAGTGGGGTTTGATCCTGTGATATTTTAAGGTATAAGGCTAATTTTTTACCACTAGGTTGAGCCTTGGTTGATTACTACTACCTCCCTTTCACAATACACGCACCATTTTCCTTTGTTGGATGTCAAACAATATATGCACCATTTCCTCTTTTGGATGTTTCACAATTCATCTCCTCCTTTAAAACATAATCACATAGATTATGTACCGAGGTGTAGGACCCTTGGGTCCAATTGTATGACTTCCTATCTCCCACATGGTATGGTTCAAAACTTGGTGGGAGGGTTTAGGGTCACACTTAGAGTCTACAGAGGTCTACTCATGATTTGTTTTTTCTCATTAGCTCCTTTGAGGCTACCTTTATACTCATTTAAAGTCATCCAAATGCACAAATCATAAAAAAAGTCTTATAGAGGTCCTCGTGGGAGCCCAATGGTTGGTGCTCCCACCTCCCAACCGCAAGGTCGTGTGTTCGACTCTCATCACTTCCCAATTTGGGGAGTTCGTATAAATATGTTTGCTTGTGGGTATAAATCACCTCTACCCAACCAATGAGCTGGTGTGCCCTGCAGGCTAGTAGCCTAGCAGGGGTTGGTCTTCGGACCAATTATCTTTCCTGAACAAAAAAAAAAATAAAAAAAAAATAAAAAAAGTCTTATTTACACCTAACTCCAAGTGTAACCGGAACCACGTAAAAGTGTACCAATATAATGGCTCTATTCACAAACACCTATCATCTTTCGGTGATGAAGCACTGAACCTACTACAGTGACCATCCCCGAAAACAAAGCACTCAAATTTGTTGAGGAGCGTAACAACAAAACTCTAGAGCTGTGGAGCTACTCAAAATGCTCCATGAGTAGTCAGCCACCTATACAATGTGCACACCGCATCTGTTCATATTCATGTGCGAATATAAGTATCGCATCAGGGCAATGTCACTTCATATTAGCATTACACAGAAAGGAGTCACAAACTCAGGTAACCTTTGAGATCTCAACCAACAGTCTGTGCAATGCTTGCGGCTTTGAAAAGAATGGTGAATGATCTGCACCTTTGAGACAAAAGACCTGTTCTGGAGGGGCTGCTTTCGTCATTTTTTCTTGTGCCGCGACAGGAATGGCATTATCTTCTGTAGTCTCTATGTAAAATCGCCGCACAGAACCATAGTTCTTGTCTGACAGACACAGTTTTTCTAAAACTGGTGCAAATGGTATTGGCCTCATTGACACAGATGCCAAAGCAATATCCTGCACCAAGGTTAAAATAACAGGATCAGAGGAAGAGGCATTAAATTGACAATATTAACTGAACATCGCAGGATTAGTTTCCCCGTTTATCTTCTTCATGTTTTTGTTCATTGCATTTCTAGTGCCAGGAGATTTTGCATAACAGTGGTTTAGTGTCAGCTGTATAAAATATAAAGATTAACTTCCAAAAGCAAGCAAATGATGTTTCCGATTTGATTAGGCTGTATGATTAGCCACAAACAAATATTGTTGCTATCATTTATCAGTAATCAGAAGAGGCGGTTTAATTTTATAGCGCGCAAACTCAAATTAATCATTCATTTCATCGTCTGTCTTGAACAATCATATACTTTGGTATGTATCCTTGGCATAATGCTAGTCATGGTTTTTGCTTCATTTAAATTTTCAAAACAAAGGATGATATTGAAAAGCATTTACACGTTTTAAGTATAAATATATATAATTCACCTTAGTTGGACTTTGGTTAAATAGAAACTCCTTCAGCGATGACTTGTCAAGATCAATAGCAGTTGGAGGATTATTGTTTCCATTTGCATAAAGGAAAATTTGAGCCTGTTGCATTAGATCCTTGGAATCTTCCTGATGCAAACAAGAACAATGGTGTAAGATAGTAATACTCCCCTAATGGGACATGCTTCCAGCAATTTGCTTTACGCAGCGGCATTACCCTTGTGCTCTAACCACTACCCTTAGGTGTGGTTGAAGAACCACCAAAGAGTTATACTACAGCAAATTTGCTGAATATGAATCAAGTAAAATACTGCAGTAGAGTAGATTAAATCCGTCAGGTATTCCCTCAAGCTCATGTCATATCTTGAGAGGCTACTTCATATTGCTTGCTACAACATGAAATGCAAAGACAACAAGAGCAAACCTGTGGTGAGAAGACATCGAGAGCACTTTGTCCATTGGCCAACATTGTTCCTGCAACAAATACAGCTTTTGATATTTTGGACGGAAACATTTCCATGGCATATGATATGCAAGCGCCACCAAAATCGTGTCCCACTAAAATCACCTGCAATATGGATTTAGAGGAAACACATAGCAAGTACTTTAATATCAGGGTATGGCTACTTAAAAGCATACAAATCAAAGATCTATAGAAAAAGTAAATATACTCAGTCCATTCACTAACCCATGGATCTCGAAAGCAGGGTATTTGATTCAAAGGACATATAGATAACAATATTGCAATCTAGATTTAAATTTTAAGAAAACATGACACATTGAATATGTCACAGAATACAACTTAAAAACTCCTACGTTCAGTCATAAGCCTAGCATCAACTATATCAGCTCAGAAATGAAGTTGAGCTAATTAACAGAAATGAAGTCAAATGAAGAAATAACCTTTTCTCCATCAGCAAGTTTCTCCAAAAAGTTGGTAAGTGGCTTGACATATTGTGAAAGACTTGTAATTCCATTGGTGTCATATGAATGAATACCTGAACCAGTTAAGTCTACGGCAGTAACCTTATATCCACATTCTTCCAGCAGTGCAATTGTTTTGTACCAACACCAAGCACCAAAACCACCCCCATGGACAAGCACAAAACTATTAGTTTCTACACCATCAAGTCCTCCATCCTGTCATAAGAATAGTTCAAATGTCAAACCAATATAAGGCTTTGTAAGTTCCAACTTGAATCGATAAGATTCAGGAAAAAGAATTATTACACTCAAGTTCAGGTAAACGATACTGGCTACCCATGTTGAATTCACAACTAAGATACGTTCTAAAAAAGATTAAATAAGTTCCAATAAATTCAAATACAAGTGAACAAAATGAAGTCTAAGTACAATAAAGGTAATCTCTCCTTTGTAAGACTGGAGAACTTTTTTATTTCATCTTGTGGATGTTTTTATTTATTACATGTTAGCCTTAAGCGGTTGTTTGGTTCACTTAGAACTTAGGAAGTTAAAGTTCTCATGAGGTTTAATCACATGGGGAATTGAATGCCAAAATTAAATTCTTAGGAGTTTCCAAAATTTGTTTGGTTACCAATGAGGGAAGCTACTATCACATGAACTTCTACTTGCTTAGGGGACTAGTTGAGCACCTTTCCACATGAGCTTCTACTTGCTTAGGGGACTAGCTGAGCACCTTCCTACATTTCACCAACTTTTTTTGTCAACGGAACACTAACTCATCTTGCACTTTCTAGAAAGTTCTAGTTTCTATGTTTTTTTTTTTTAATTCTCAATTCCCAACAAACAAATCAAGTTTACAGTATAAATTCAGTTCTTGGATAAGAAAACAAGAAAAAGTCGAAAAACAATGTTAAGGATGAAACATTCTAATATCAAACTCCAACTTCTTCCACATTAATCTATAAGAATAAATTTTAATATAAAAAAAGAAAAAGCATGAGAGGGAAATAATTAGCTCTTGATTGGTCCCCCCTCCACCCCCCTGCACCCCACTACCAAAAAGACAAAAAGAAAGAAAAAAAAAAACCCACAGCTGATCCAATTAATAAATTATCATGCTGTCACCAAGCAACCACATGCAACCCTTGAACCAGAATCAGAGGGGAAAAAAAAAGGATAAGTACAAGTTATGGTAATCAAGCACCTGGCAGATTAACAGTTAGGAGTTGGGACCATTGAAGAAGGTACTAAATGTAGGAGCTTTTGCAGATTTGGACTTCTATTTTATGATAAGCTGATCCAATCAATTCATATTTCACTCAAATACTTTAATGTAAAAGCTACTTCTATATCACTTAAAGCTTCATAGAGCTATCAGCATCATTATCATCTTCATATTATTCTCGGACCGAAAGTAGAACTTAAGAAACAACAATTAATTATGACAAACAATAGGAAGGAAAAAAGGGAAGGTGAGGGTATCCACAAAATATAATTTTAATTTCTTTAAAATATAGTTATTTTTTTTTATTGGCTTTCAAATAGACTAAGAAAACAGGAGATCTACAATTTATGGTTTAATAAAATGGATTAGACATACCAAACTTGATCCGCCACCCTATAAAATGAAGTAGAAACCACTAAGGTCAGTTTTTCTCCTAAAATTCACTCATGAAGTATCAAAACTTAATTAATACTCCCTCCGTTTCATTTTAATTTACTCACTTCACTTTGGGGAGAACCAAGGAGAAAGTGCAAAAGTATGAGAGAGAAACTGAAAAGGTGGAGAGATAAATTGAAAAGTGAGAGAGAAATTAAAAAGTGGGTTAAAATATTAAAAAGTGGATGACATGGGTGGAAAAAGAGGAGAAAGTAGATGTGACATGTTACCAAAAATAGAAAAAGCAACAGTGTATCGATTAAGAAAAAAGGGACCAAAAAGGAAAGTGTGTAGATTAGAAACAAACGGAGGGAGTAATTGAATAGGAATTATAAAATAGAGGTTTTATAGAACTTTAATTAGCAAAGGACATCTTCATGTTACAACTAACAAATTGTTAAACTTTATTTTAATGTACCAAACTAAGATCCGCTACCCTACCGACTGAATTAGAAATCACTAAAGTTAGTTTCAAAACTTAGTAGTTGTTTGGTTTAAAGGAAATTATATAAGCAATAGAAATTCTCATGATTTTATAATATGTGTAGTTATTTGGTTGACAGGAAGTGGGGGAAATGGGGGCAATGAAAATTTATGAGAATTTGAAATTCCCACAAAATATAGGAATTAATTTACCTACCCTCCCCTTGGTCACTCACAATTCCTACATAAATTCCTATAAATTACAACTTTCCTTATGACTACCAAACAACTTAGACTAATTCCTAAGAATTTCATAAGGGAATTAAATTCCCATAAATTGTAAATTCCTATGGGAAAATAATTCTCATTGCAACCAAACAATCACTTAATAAATGATTGAATAGGAACTCTGAAATAGAGACTTTATTAAACGTTAATTAGTTATTTGTATTGAAATTAATTTTTAACCAATATCCATTACTTGAATATTGATATTAAAAATGAGAGTTATTTTAATATTGCTCCAAGCAATTCTGTTTTGATGTTAATTTGAAGTATCGAGCACGGCTCAAGTACTACCTGATTTTAGTACACTCCTACCTGTTTATTAAACGGGTCAACACGACACAACACGTCTTACTAAATGGGTTGGGTTAGTATTGAGGTTTCCAACATGAAGATGACACGCTTGGACTCGTTTAACGCAATTGCTATATAAATATAAGATATTAATATTAAAATTGGTCTGAAATTACCAAAAAATTAGCTTAACACAATAACAAAACACGACTGGACATGAAAAAAGTGGGTTAGTGTTGATATATCTCACACATTTAATTAAATGGTTTAACACGAGATGACATGTTTGTAAAATGGGTTGGTTTAGTGTCAAGGTTTTTCCGACCCGTTTATATAAGACACGAACACGATATTTTAACAACTCTAATTTCATGGTACCATTTTCGCACAACGGGCCTTGCTACTCGTAACTTATATATTATTTTTCATAAAAACAGTAGTTTTAAATTGTTTAAAGTATAAATTTTTTCCTAAAATGTTAACCATCACCCCAAAATTACTTAAAATCACACTGGTCCCACCAAAAATTTCCAACTTTACCCTTCCCTTTTTTTCTTTTCTTTTCTTTTCTTTTCCCAAACCGCAATTTCCATTCCCATGACCACCACCGAAACCACGCAAACCACCAACGAGGCCACGCACACCACCAACTAAACCACGCACACCACCACGAGCAAGCCGCATAAACCAAAAAAAAAAATTGGTGTGCGTGGTTTAGTTGGTGGTGTGCGTGGCCTCGTTGGTGGTTTGCGTGGTTTCGGTGGTGGTCGTGGGAATGGAGGTGGCGGTTTCGGAAAAGAAAAGAAAAAAAGGGAAGGGTAAAGTTGGAAATATTTGGTGGGACCGGGACTTATTTTAAGTAATTTTGAGGCGGTGTTTAACAATCCCCCATTTTTCAAGTATGAGCAGGAGGCAATTTCAAAGAAAAAGTGTCAGTTCAAAAAAAAAAAAAAAAAAGAAGGGGTGTCAGCCGAATATGTTACAATGGACTCAGACTACCAAAGTTGATCCGCCATTTCACTACATATAATTATCATTCTTAATTTCTTTCCTCGAAACTACACGTTCTTCACAAGAGAATCCTAAAATGCTACATCTGACTATTCCCCTGATGCCTAGATTTCCAATAAAATTTAATAAATAAATACTCCATCCGTCTCAAAATATAGTTTCCATTTCCCTTTTTTCACAGTAATTTATGCAAGTAGAATCTAAGAGGGATAGTAAAGATTTTTTGTTTATATAAATAAATGTTGTATGGGAAAAGAGGATTTTAGGAGAGAGAATGGAGAATAATTGGTGAAGAGCATTAACCGCCAGTTTGGTTAGTGGTACTAAATGGTGGTAATAGTAATGAGCTTTTAGTTTAAATTTGTGAAGATATTTCCAAGTTAATATCCATGGTAATGAAACTTGATGTCAAAACATGGGTTTTCCTTCATAAATTTTCATTACCACTCAATACCACCTCCCCAAGTGGTAATGGATGGTAATGGAATTTTAGGAAGAAAATAGGTGTTTTGGGATAAAGTAGCATTACCATGGATGTTGACATGGGAAAACCTTCACAAATTTACACTAGAAACTAACAATTTAATACCACTAACCAAACGGGTGGTAATTGTAACACTTGGGTTGAATAAACAAAGCAAAAAACAAAATTCAAAAAGCAAATAAATGATGGGACATGATTTTTCTAGACAAATTATGAAAAAATCTGGAACTAAATATGAAAATGGGAACTATATTTTGGAACACCCAAAATGAAAATGGGAACTATATTTTGGGATGGAGGGAGTAATAAAATAAAACCTCTAATTGCCGACGTTTAGCATTGCAACAAGGACCTAGATTTTGGCCAAACCTATGTTAATAGATTTACCAGAAAGAAACAAGGAAAATGAATATATTAACTCCAAACATATGGAATAAAAAATATCTAATGTCAATTTTTAAAGACAAAACAAAGTTGAGCTTATTTCATTTAAAAGTCCGGTGATTTACACAGTCCAATGTTCTGTTCATATCTTCATAAACATATGACTTGGTATTAGCTGCTACACACGTCTAACTCATTATCATTTCATTTCCAAGATGTACTAAATTTGTATATTAAGTGGTATCTTTGTACCTATAAACACACACCAATACATGGTCGTAGAAGGTAAATATATAAAAGGGTGATTTTCTTTTTACTTATAAAAAAAATTTACTGTAATATTCGTATGTAATGTCGTAGAATCTAACCAAAGATTTCGGATGATTTTAACTCGATACATCTCGGAGATGAAAATGACGGCATTTGTTGTTCTTAATATAAACAACGAACTAATTTAAAAGTTGCCGACCATCACATATTCACATTTGATGAACTTATGTTAAATTCAACCAATTATATATATCCCACATTCAATTTATATGAATAGAAACACACAACAACAACAAAAAAAAAAAAAAAACAAAAAGTTACCCATGATCACATTAGATGAAGCAAAGAAAGAAACCTGATTAACAAGCTGATGAGGTTGAAGCAGAGGATCAGTAAGAGAGCGAGCTCGAGAGCTAGAACTACGAGGCAAAGTAACACCATTTTTATTCTTAGAACTCCCATTTGAACTTGGGTATCGTACAGAAGTGGATCGATCAAAGGGGAGGGACCCATTATGGCGCTGCTGTTGCTGAAGAATGATGGCAGCCGCTGCAAGCGCTTGTTGATGAAGGACAGGATCATCAAACTTGAAATTTTCGCGCTTCGATGATCGGAATTTAGACCAACGATTGCTGCTGCTCGCAGGAGCAGAGCTTGATCGGTTGTATAGACGCTTTGGATTTTGCTTGGGGTTCACAACTTCATATGATAGGCATGTACAAAGGTTGCCCATTTTTTGTGTTGTGTTTTGTGTTCTGTACTTCTGTTGTGTTTATTGCATGGGAGAGAAGAAGAGAAAAGAGTGAAAATTGTGAGTTTGTTTTCGAGAGATTGAGAATGGAGGTGTGGGAGGGAGGAAGATGCTGCCTACTTTATGGACTATAAAGTGTATGATTGTTACATTTGATTGTTTGTTGTGATTTGCTGTGTGCAAAAAGGAAAGCTGTTTTGACCTATAATAATCAATGATACATCATATTGGAAACTTCGTTCTTGTCTGGAATTCGCCTTTTCTACTTTTATTAGTTATAAAAATTGGCTTTTGATGTGTGCAGGCAGCAGAATCAGCTGTGGAGGGGGAAGATGGAGGTGAAGGTAATGGTTGAATTAATATATAGTCCTACAACTTCTAAGATTAGACTTTAGAACACATAATTTGACCATGACACTGATGATGGTGCCTAGATCAAGAACTATACTTTAAGTTCTTGTTCTTCATATTTGGGCATAGAAGCATTATTATAGAAACGGAAAACACGCTAGGAGTATGATTTCTAACTTATTGATTAGTATTAGTTAATGCCTGAGATCTTGGTTTATTTGATGTTAGATAATATTTTTTTGAAATTCGCTTATAACATCAAAGATCCTATAGTATTAAGTTAGCCTCTTGCATAAACTAATATTAGTCTCCATAAAAGATTAAATTTTCATGTGCATGTTTTGATTATACAACTAGTTATTAGGCCCGTGTTACGCCCGGGTAAGGAAAATTTTCATTTATTAATATAATACTTTAAGATGATAATATTAAATGTTATTTGGTCTAATGGTTAAGACTTTAGTATATGTTCTTGAGGTCTTGTGATCAAACCCTATACTATGCAATTTCTATTTTTTTTATTGTTGCGGATTACATGGAATAAAACTCTCTTAAGGAGAGCGCCAAGTGGCACCGTTTCTTGTTTAGGCACGCCTTTTAATATATTAGTATAGATTAGGGAGAGTTTACATTATGGATTGGTATTTGCATAATTAAAAGTTTCCCCGTTCTTTTTCTATTGCAACAATAGGTTTGGGCATGATTTTTAAGGAAGTGGAAAATGTGGGTAATTAAGCATAAATGTACCCTTTAATTTACTAGAGTAGGAGAGAGAAATGAACACTTAATAAAGTAAAAGTTCTCCTATAACAATAAATGGTGGGTTGGTGAACAATTAAAGATGGTTTGAGTAAGATAAAGTAAGGGTAATAATGTCAATTAAAGTTGCTTTTCATATTAAAAGAAGTGAAACTATCCAAAGTGGTAATTGTTGCAATAAAATAAGAACGGAGTAAGTAATATTTATTGGGAAAATTTGTCACAATAAACCTTTATATGTTACTTTTAGTGAGACGCATCCTTTTAATTTTTGTCTGGCAACTTAATACTTCCTGTTTTTTTTTATCATTCTCACTTTCCTGTGCGTGTCTCCCAATACACCTCTTTGAACTTAAATATCTTTCATTATATATTAGTAAAAATTATAACGATTGAATATTAATAATGTACTAACTAGTTTTTAGGCCCGGCCTACACCCCGGGAAATTATATCTTTCATTTATTAATATTTTACTTTGAAATAATAACATCAAGTAACACTTGGTTTAGTGGTTAAGACATTAGTATATATGCTTGTGATCTCGGGATCGAATCTTACATAATGCATTTTCTACTTTTTTAGTGTATGTGAATTACATAGCATAAAATACTCCAAGCGAAGGCGCCACGTGGCATCGTTCCTTGCTTACGAACGCCTTTTAATATATTAGTATAGATTGAGACGAATCAAACAAGACCCCACATGACTATATTTTTTCTTATAAATTAAAAACAATTGAGAAGATTCTTTCTAAGTATGAATAGTGCTAAGATTCTAAGTGAGAAAGATAAAAAAAAAAAAAAAAAAAAAAAAAAAACAGAGGAAGTACCTTAGAAAGGAAATTGTTTGCAAGAAATAATAACTTATACCACTTTATATTAACCAAATCTTTTTAAGACGATATAAATTGCCAATAAAAAATTTAAAAAGTTGTTTCCAAAAGTACTATATAAGAGGTTTGTTAAGTCAAATTATCCTATTTATTAATAGTATTTGTTGCCTTCATGATGTATCCAAAATTTAAGTTTTGTTAGTTGTTTTTTAAATATTTTTAAATCTAAATGATAATATTGTACAATAAATTCCATTCACTAAAAGAAAAAATTGCCAAAGGCAAGGTAGATCTGCCTCTAAAAGCAAAGATGTAGCCTCTAGTTGTTAGTGGTTGCCTCTAAAAGCTTCTTTTTGAGGCAATATAACTTGTTGCTTCTAAAAGGCTCTACATCTAGAGGCAACCATATATTCTTGCCTCAAAAAATAAATTAGTAGCAATATAAAAAGTTGCTTCTAAAAAATCAAATATTCTTAGGGGCAACCATATGATTTTACCTTGAAATATAATTAGAGGTAACATAAAAGTTGTTAGTAAAAATCACATATATTTAGGGACAACCATATAATTTTAGCTCAAAATATAATTAAAAGGCAATGTCTTGTTTTTCAAATAATGATTTTTTTTTTTGTAAAATTTATCATAACATCAAAATATTGGGTGGTTGTAGTGTTTTGCTATCAAAACTATACAATAGTTAAATGCCACATTTGATGATTTTTGTCCCACTTTTTCTATTGTGCATTATTTTTACTTTTTTATCAGTCTTAATTGGATTAGACTTATTACTACTAAAACTATACAAAAGTTAAATGCCACATTTGGTGATTTTTTTCCCACTTTCTCTATAGTGCATTATTTTACTTTTTTATCAGTTCACTGACTCAACTAATCTCAACTAGTGATGGCAACTAGTGCGGGCTGGGCGGGCAGGGCTGAGATTTCACGGCCCAGGAACAGACCGTGAAATTCACGGGTTGGGTGGGCTGGTCCGCAAGCTAAAAAATCTTGGCCTACACCGGTCTGTTACTGGCTTTCACGGTTCAAAATGATATTCTGGTGGCTCGTGGGCCTAGCGGGTTGGTCCGGGCTGGCGGGGCTGGCATGAGAATTTTTCAATTTTTTTTCAAAATAATTTAATCATTGGATCGAACTATTCATTATTGTTACATAAAACCTTTAAAATTAATTGAAATATATGCAATTATTAATATTAATGAATAATTTCATTTTTTTTTGAATTTGATTGAATTATAATATATGCAATATGATTAAAATATATACAATTTGATTAAAATATACACAATTTGGTTGAATAATTAATTGGGCTGGGCTGGGCCGGGCTGGACCAGTTTCGTGTTCTGGGTTGGGCGACTTTAGTAGTGGGCTTTCATGGGTTGGGCTCAAAAAATCTGGCCCACGGCTCACGCACCAATTTCACGGTTCAAGCTGGGCTAGGACGAGGCTTTTCGCGGGCTTAGCCCACACAGCCCACGAGGTGGGCTGGATGGACCCGCACTATTGGCCATCTCTAATCTCAACTTTGATTTACTCACATAATGCATTGTTGGGATGAATTTTTATTCGGATGATGACTCACTCATAATTCTTTAATTCTAGATCATATTCACTCATATTTACTTCGCTAATTGTGGATAAGTGATATGTCATATTTGTACATAGATTTTAGGTGCATTTAGGTTGTATTTCTAGTTCATATTAGAGCATTTAGGTGCATATTTGCATGATTTACTGAAGTTTTGCTCTACTCCTCTCCGTTTGCTTGTTTTGATGAATTTCGGGTTTATTTTAATGCAAATTGACTATGGTTGGCTAAGCTTGAGTTAAACAAACACGAATAAAGAAGTTAGATTGCATGAGTACCACAAAGCATCTCTTTGGGACGAATTTGGGCTAGAATCAAGCAAAGCATTACTGAAAGGAGTGTCAAAACGGAGTCTTGTCTACTCTTTTACTCATAACTTTTGATATACAAATGATAATTGAGTGATTCTAATTGGGTTGAAAAGTAAACTTGGAGACCTTTTCAACGACTTGTCACACACTAAATTTCTATGAGAGATAAGAAAGTTATGACGTTTTCAAAGATGAGCAGTTTTGATGCTTTGTTGCGGGCCCAACAAGGCGGGTCGTTGTTTCACTTAATTCTACAGCAAATGACCTGACAATCGCCCGACTGGGCAGAGTCCGCCCTGGCAGCCCAGGCTGGTCGATTTTTATGCGGTTTAAGCGCGTGTTGTGAAGTTTATGACTTTAATATGAATACTTCTCCTTCTCGTGGATAGAAACTACGTTTTATATCATTATTCAATTTATTAGCTTTCTAAGTAGTTTTTATTCTCTCAAGAGCCCTAATTTTAGTTTTGAAGCTTAATTTGATTCTCAAATACATTGAAGTTTTATTAGAAGTAGTTGGTTTTAAGATTTTTCTTCAATTGGTATTTTCCCCTTCTCTTATCGTCTTCATTATTAGTTTATCATGTTTGCTTATAATATTATGATTATGTTTCCCTAATTATGAGTGAGTAGTTTAATTTCTATGGAATAGGGGATCTATATATGTATATGAGGGATTGATTGAAAGATTTTTAATTACTTTGTTGATTTGTGTGATTCTTATTATTGAGTTAGTTTTGTTAATCTACAAGTTCGGCCAAATTCGTTTGATTTAAAATTGTGATACAAAGTTATAGACCGAGAGGTAGGATTTTTTATAGGCTCTCAATAGTAGGCTTAGCGATCTATAACCATGCGAGAGCGGCTTTGTGAGCTTCGACGGAGGTAATGTTCGAGAGAAATTACATGTGCCCTAGTCAGATTGATTTATTGAGTTTCTCCTGTCATTCTTGATATCTTGAATTGCATACATATATAGTGAAGCGTTTCCCTAATTTTTCTCTTATTTGATATTTGTGATTAGATATTTGCAATTAGTTTAGTAAAACAACTCCTTTTTATCTAATTTATTTAGTATAATATTAGAGTTCAGACATAATAGTATAGCTGACAAATTTTGGCGCCTTTGCCAGGGAGACGGCTTATTACTATTATATCTGAACTAATAATATTAGACTATTTTTATATATATTTTTTGTAAATATTCTTTTCGTAAATATTTTTTTTATTTCTCTTTTTTTAAATGTTTTTTAATCACATCTATCTCTTTTCCCCAATTTGAGAATGAAGTGGTTTGGAGTTATCAGCTTAGATTTGAAAACTTTCTTGGTCCAGACCATTTATTTGAACAATGGGAAATTGGTTTACTGATCTATGAGGGTTTGAATGATGATATGAGGTTGGTTGTAGATTCCATGAGTGATGGTAAATTCATGGATATGACACCAGAAGTGGTTGTAATTTGTTTGAGCAATTAGCTAGGGAAACCTTTAAGTGGGAGATGACAATATGTTACTCCAGCTCTAAAAAATTCATTTATCTATGATTCTCAAACTCTTACCTCTCTGTCTAATTTTTGTTCTTGTTGTCACTCTTATGATCAAGTTATTTCTCTTTGTCCACATAATGAGTCATATATGCATGTCAATAACCCTATCCCTAACTTTAATGTGTCTAATGCTGAATCTGATAATATAAAAGAATTTCTTTGTGATTTCATGAATGAATTAAATTAGGTTTAGAAGGATTACATGTTGTAACTAGCAAATATTGCATAAAGTCAAACATCAATAGCATCTAGGTTAAAATTATTAGCCAACCTATTTGTATTATGATGTGTTGGTTGAGAATGTTGGTTCATTACAAGAAGGTTATCATTCAACTCTTAATGGTAGTTTAAATAAGGAAAATATGGATATAATAGATGTTTTTGAGGAGAAACATTGATTAGTTGTAGAATCAGTGATTGAAAAACCATTGGTTATTGAACTTTTGAATGAAAACTCCTTTGTCGACAAGCTTATTGATAAGAGTGAAGTTTTAGGTAAAATTGATTATGCTGAAAGCGTACAAAAATTTGATGTTGAGCCTAACCTGCATAACCCTCGGCCCATATCCTGTTTTCATGGAAGCTTGATCTTGTACCTTCATCCCCTGTATTATATCCTCCTTATTTTCTTGAAGAGCTATTGCTACATGCTAATTTTGACCAAGTAAATATTCATGTTCATCAAGTGAGACCTAAGGAATTGTAAGATAGGTGTACAATTTTTTCATCTTATTATGATTTTTTTTTTCTTTTGATACTTCTAGCCCCTTATTAGTGAACATAAATATGCTTGTAGTCAAGCCATATCGATTGTTCAATAACATGTTTGCACTGGATTTTGATAAGTTGTTGAAGGATTTGGATTCTTCATGATGTAAAAAGTATTTCGGTCGTGCGGGACCTTAAAAACCAGCGCTTATTGGGAGGCAACCATACTTTCTAACATTTAGTTGTTAACTTTATTTTTACTTTATGATTAACTTTGCTAACGTGCGTTTCAGTGATGTGCTCTTGGTTGTGGTGGAAGTGTCAATACGGTTTGACACACTCTATATTCATTACCCACCTTTTCTATGAGTTGTACCCTTCCTTTATCTTTTTCTTCTTTGTTCTTCTCAGTGTTCACATTCAGGACAAATGTTTGGCATGGGGAAGGATGTCACTTCTTGCATGTTAGTTTCATACTAGTTCAGATTTATTGCTTTACTAGGATTGTTACATGGTTTGTATAGCTCACAAGGGGTGGGAGTTTACATGTAACAGAAAAGAATGTACTGCTTTATTCTTAGTTGCATTATTAGCTTTTTCTTTTCATATTAGATTTCATCTCATATTAGTTTGCATCTATGGGACTATTGCTAGGCACTTTTGTAGAATCTTGTTGATATTCCACTACACACCCTAAGCGTCATTCATATTGTTCATAATTAATTGTTTGCAATTGATTGTTTGTGGTAAGATTGTTTGATCTCTCTCTGGCTCGATTTAACTTTATTGTGCAGACACTTTAACCTAAGGGCCTACATGGGAACCATCATTCATTTGAATGATGAAATTAGCCCAATTCCCTTGTTTGGATAACTGATGGAATTGTAATTGAAATTGGGCCAATACTAATCCAATTCTTACCCATGTTAAAGAAAATTATCTCCAAATCTCAGCCCCTCTCCTTATCATTTCAATTTCTAGCTCAACACAAATTTCACCCCCTCCCTGTAAAAAATACAATTCTCTCTCTCTCTCTCTCTTCTCATATGAGCTTTCGAGATTTCCCCTCCCTCTCCAAAATGAACTCAGAACGATTATGCGATTGATCTCAAAATTTGAAGGAACAATTTTACGGTTGATCTCAAAGATCGAAGGAACGGTTTTTGATCTCAGAAGATTCGATTGAAAGTACGATTATTACTTTTCATCTTTTTCCAACTAAGAAATCTTCTTCCTACTTCTGTAATTAGGTTTTATTTTGAATTATCAGGGTTCTATATATATTGTTGAGTTAATGATTTTTTAAGGAAAAATTAATTTAATCAATCCCAGCTATGGGCACCCTAACAAAAACATTACCAACTTCAGTTTAATATTATTCAGTCCCAATTTTTAGGGATATTTTACAATGTTAGTCCCAGCAGGTCCCTAACCTGCTGTAGCAGGTAAATTCTGCTAATTTCTTTTTTTTTTTTTGCTATCTTCTTCCTCCTCTTTCCTCCCTCCCTTCACTGCTCTCTCCTCCTCCTCTCCCCTACCACCCAACCCCCTCCTCTTCCACTCCACTGACCCCCTCCCCCACCTCCCCTAACTACCACCACTCCCTCGCCACCCTCTCCCCCGTCCCCAAAACCCCCTCCCCTCCCCTATCACCCCCTCCCCCTCCCCGCCAACAAAAATCAAGACATGTTGTACAAATGTAGTTACCCAAAAATATTTCCCACTAATTATAGACATCATATACTTTTTTTTACGGTGACATTTTTGCTTCTGCACAACTCTAGTGTACGGTTTGAATTGGAATTAAAATCACAAACAAAGATTGTATAGTTTAGATCTTACATGTCTCATTGTTATGAAGAAGATAAATTTCAATTTTAAAAAAATACAGACTCCTAAGAACTAGTAGAAGAAGCATGAAAACGTAAAATTATTGAAATCTCTTAAACGTAAAACTATTGAAATCTCTTACTGGTCATTTAAACTATTCCTCAATTCTGCAAACTTAAGGCACAAATCTCACACAACCTTACTTATCCATTATCATTATTCACAAGTTTGACTTTATAATGAAAGCAAATAGAGTGTTGAATCTACACTTGAAAACTCAATTTTACTGCTAAAACCACCAAAGAAAGAGGAGAGAGAAAGAGAGTAAATAAACCAGAAACCAAACGCAGCGAAGGAAAAGAGAGCACTCCACATTCCCCACAAATCACCTGGAGATATGATCGGCACTTACAATGACGATCTCATAGTGGTCAAAGGTCTGACCGAACTCGTCTTCTTCAAAATTGCGGAGAAAATCACGAGATTACGGTGGTTGAGGATGCGGTTGTTTCCATGGAATTCGGAGTTTGACGTCGACAATTTGTTGCCCCCACCCCTCCCCTGCCACCTCCTCCCCTTCCCTCGAAATCCCCTCCCTGCCACCCCTTCCCCTTTGTTTTGAAAAAAAAAACAACAAATTTTTTAACCTATTTGACTGGTTACTGGTTAACCTGGCCCATTTTTGTAAAATACCCCCTAAAGTTAGGATCGAACAATATTATATTGAAGTTGAGACTGTTTTTGTCAGGGTGCCTATAGTTGGGACTGATTAAATCAATTTTTCCTTTTTTTATAGCTTTTTTCATGATTAAATCTGTGACTTTGATGTTTCTTTGGCTGCAATTGTACGTATTGCGTTTTACTTAATTCTGTCGGATTTCACGGAATAAAGGTTTGGGTTCGTTTGTGTGTTGTTGCTGCTTGTTTACCTTCATAAACTATACTTTTATTATTATTATTGACTTGGGTATTTTGAATTGGAGGTGAATTTTCCTCTGTATAGCCTCAAATTTGCATTGCTTTGGTTTATCGTGATGGAATTAACTGGAGAATTGAGATGAACAACCTTGAATAAGATTTTCTTTAGTTTGTGCAAAAGAGAATCTTCATGAGTAGTTGTATAACGTGGTAAGTCTGGTAACATTCTAATGAATGCTTCTAGTGTAATTATCCTACATGTGTTACATTTAGCTAGTTTGTAAAATTCTTGGCATAATGTATGTACAGTGTTGTGAGAAGGAAGCTGGACAAGAAACATAAGAAGTTAGTAGATACACTGTTCTAACTAAGGTTTTGTTAGGTATATTCTGCTTGTTTTGTGGTCAAATACTATGTTCACAGTAGTTGTTGTTTTACAACCATAAAGGTTTACTATTTATTAATCTTCGGTTTTTTATGTTTCAGTATATAGCGAGTTACAATAAGTCTCATGATCAACAAGTTTCTACTATTAGAAAGCGAACTAGAGATGACAATGATGATGAAATGGAACATATTGCAATAGTTAGTGGCTTTATTATGGTAGTGGTGGGAGCATCATATAATAGGTTTAAGCATAAGGACATGCCTTGGAATGAACATGAACGTGCAATGAAAAGAGCGTATTGGTTGGATTCTCTTATGAATGATAGAATTTGTAAAAAGCAGTTGCGTATGGATCAGAGTTGTTTTGATAAGTTATGCAATGTTTTAGTGTCTAAAGGAGGTCGAGTTACTACTGGGAATTGACACTCTTAGAATTTGTTGCTTTCTTTCTACATACTCTTGCACATGATCTTAAGAATAGAATGATTGGTGTCATGTTCACTCGTTTCAGTTCCATACCGTGCTCAAAGTTGTGATGAAGATAGGCAAGTTATATATTAAGCAAACAAATTCTAGTGTAACATATGATGGATACAACAAGTGGAAGTAGTTGGAGGGGGCACTTGATGGGACTCTTATTAAGATAACAGTTCGAGCTATAAAGATCAGACTAGATATAGAGATAGGAAAGGAGATATTACTACCAATGTACTAGCTACTTGTGATCCAAGTCTTCGGTTCAATTATGTTTTGCCAGGTTGGGAAGGATCGACTTTCGATCCTCGCATTCTAGGGGATGCCCTCCGAAGACCTAATGTTCTCCAATTTCCCAAGAGTGAGAAAACCTCAAGGTTTTTCATCTCTCCTTTTAATAATAATAGTCAATTTAGTTCCTTATAGTTCTTTTTATGTCACAGATAAGTATTTTCTTGCCGATTTGGGATACTCTAATGCACAAGGGTTCTTGGCTCCATATAAAGGCACTCGTTACCATTTGAACTTGTGGAGAGGAACTACTCCTGCAAATTTTAAAGAATTGTTCAACTTTCGTCATTCGTCTGCACGTAATACTATTGAAAGGGAATTTGGGTTATTGAAAGAAAATTAGCTTTTATGAGAAGCAAATACAAGTAAGAATCATATATGCATGTTTTGTTCTCCATAACTTTGTTAGAGAAGAGAATTTGGATGAGGAGAATTTGAATGAGGAGAATTTGTTATATGAGGTGGACGAGGATTTATTAAATGTTGAAGCTATAGGTACCCTATCACACAACACATGTGCTTCTCATCTTTTATTTTTGTTAACATTAGTAGCTCTCAGTTCTCTTTCTCAACTCTTCATTTGGTGTATAGTTAAAAAGAAAAATATGAAGAAAAAAAGGCTCCTATTTGGTTACTACAAGTTGTGAAAATTGATCAACCGGGTGGAGTGAGTTTCAATATTTACAAATTTCGTTTCTCCAAATTCCTTGTAAAATCTAAATCAACTTTGAAACTTCTTTCAAAGTATAATAGTTATTATTTATTGTCGGTTTCTTAAGATTGCTATATGTTATTTGCTATTAGTAGTTGTTAGTAATTATTAACTTCAGTTGTTATTGTTTACTTTATTATTAGTAATCATATTATTGTCTTATTAATCCTGCACTTTTTATGTTGTTAATTATATCTTGTTTATTGTTAATTGTTTGTTACTTCTAAAATGTTATCGAACCCAAACACCTCCACTTCCAAAAAAGCTAGAAATGTTGCAGCTACTAGTTCTCAACAAGAAGACCAAACTCATATTCCACCACCCAACATCCGAGATCTGAGCAATATACCCAAATGAACCAACCATGGAATATGCCACCTCCAGGATTTCAATCCAACCCGTACCAACCTTTTTACGGGTATGGCTCACAACATGAACCCTCTCACCCTTATACTCAACTTGCACAAAATATGGGCTCAACGCCTATTCTGGTTTCGGGTCTAGTAGTAGTGCACAATCTAGTCAAACGGTAGATGAGCAAGATGTTCCATTGATCCCTAATCAATTAGATGAGTGGTGTACCGAATAAGAAATGAACATTAAGACTAACCGAAATAGTAAAATTTGGGCTCATTTTTTGTTGAATAAGATTGACACAAAAGTTAAGTGTAAGAATTGTGGTGGGATTTTTACTACCTTGTCTAAGCAGGAGACGGGACACCTAGTTCGTCATTCGAGAAAATGCAAAACTCAAATTAGATCCTACCCATCCCAAAATTTCTCAATTTCATCCACACGGTTTCACTTATAATTATGAGAGGGATAAAGACTTACTTGGGAAAATGATAGTTCATGCGGAACAACCATTTGCATTTGATGAAAATTGTCCTTTTAATTCTTATATAAACCAAGCATTGCAACCACAACACAAAAGATTTTCTAGGAAAATCGCTCGTTCAGCTGCTTTGAGGCAATTCCTAGAGTACAAGAAAAAATTAGTAGTTGAGTTGAGTGATCTTAATTGTAGAGGTTCTTTGACCGCCGATTCTTAGGATGGTGGTTATAGTGACAATTATTTGTGTGTGACTTGTCATTGGGTGGATGGTGAATGGTTATTACAAAAGCGTATTATGCATTTTAAAGAGTTAGAATACCCTTTACACTAGCTAGTCTTAACATTGCTCGCCATTTTATGCAAGGTATTGATGAGTTTGGTCTTAGGAATAAAATCATATCTATGACTTCTGGTAATGCATCATCCATGACTTATAGCGTAAACTTGGTTAAACAACAATTGGTAATTGTTGTATTAGATGAAGATGCACTACACATACTCGTTGCATTTGTCATGTTCTCAATTTGTGTGTAAAAGATGGTGTGGAAGTTATTGGGTCCTTATTAGAATCAAGGAAACTTTGTCAGAAACCACCTTTGATAACCACTTTTTTGTGAGAAACTACCTTTTTTAAAAAAAACTGGGCATGCAACCACCTTTTTGGTTCTTTTTTTTTTGTTGGAAGCCATTACTTGTTGGAATCTAGTGGTTACCTCAATTTTCTGGCGTTGACCATTACGTGCGTTGCACGCGAGGTCATTAAATCCCCCATTTCTTCCTCCTTCAATCCTTCTCACTTCTTCCTCTCTTCTACATCCATTTATTCCGGCCCCTCCACACCAACACCGCCATCGCAGCACGCCCCTCCTCCCCCTCCTCTCTCTGTTGCCTACCTGCCATTGTCGTCCTTCTTTCTCTCCTTCTCCTGGTCCTTCGCTTTTCTTACCCTCCATATGTTGAACGAAATTTTCGCCCTTAACAACAACAACAATGTAGTGACTAAAAAGGAGAGGAGTTTCCTGAAAAGAAAAAGAAAGGAGAGGAGAGAGAAAATGAGAGGAGAGAGATGAGATTGCAGTAGGTGGAGGGGTTTTTGCAATTCAGTGGAGTAATGAAGGTGGAGGCCAGAGGAGTGTATGCACGCTGCCATTAATGGAGGAATGAGGAGAGAGAGGGGAACACAATAGTGAAGATCGAGGGGTCGTGGGTGTTGGCATTTGTGGATGGGTGGTCGGTGGTGGTGGTGTGCAACATCAGTATGGGGTGGGCATTGTAGGTGTTACAATGCTAAAAATGGAGTGAGGAAGAAATGAGGAAGAAGAGATGGAAAAAGGAGAAAGAAATGAATTTGATAATGGGGTCAACACCGGTAAATCAAGGTCCACCACTAGATTTCGGCAATTGGTGGTTCCAACAAAAAAAAAGAACCAAATAGGTGGTTGAGTGTCCAATTTTTTTAAAGGTGGTTTCTCACAAAAAAGTGGTTACAAAAGGTTGTTTTTGACAAATTTTCCTAGAATAAAATCAAGAATGCTTCTTATTCTATAAACAGTTCTAGTATGAGACTTCAAGAGTGGAAATTTTTTCGTCGACAACAAAAATTCAACGTGATAAAACTCAAGGCTGATTGTCTAACTAGGTGGAACTCCACCTATGACATGTTGAGTAGGGTAATCGAGTATGAGATTCCATTAACACTTTTTCATAATAATTTTTTATCACAAATGCCTATTTTAGAAACAGATTGGACTTATTGTGAAAAGTACATGAATTTTTTGCAGTTGTTATATAGCATGACACATTGTTTTTCATCATGTTAAACTCCTTCCCAATACATGTTTAATTGCCCAACTTTTCTTTGAACATCGCAATCCACCTCCACATGATAAATATCTTCCGGCTATGGAAGAAAAATGGATAAAGTATTATGAAAAACTTCCTATTATTTATATATTCGCATCTATATTAGATCCAAGGCAAAAATATGATGGCACTTTTATGTTAGTTAATATTTACTATCAATATGGATCTTAAAGGTGATGTTGAGGTTTTTTAAAAAAACATATTTATGAAAATAAATATGGAACCATTTATACTCGATTTGCACCTTCTCAATCATCCGAAGTTACAGGTAAGCGATCCAAAGGTTTGTTTGCACAAGTTGCTAATATGATGTCTAAATTTACAGGGAGTGAATCACCTAGGAGAACTCAAAGCGACGAATCTGAATTGCAAATGTATCTCAAATATGATTTTATGAAAGGGATGGATGATGATAAGTGTGGACTCGACCTTCTCGATTGTGTGACAATGGCACGTGACATTTTCTGCATGCAAGCTTCATCGAACGGATCCGAAAGAGCTTTTAGTGCTTTCGGAAAGGTTTTAAATGATAAAAGACTAAGTCTTAAACCCGAAACATTAGCGATGTGTGTTTGCTTTAAAGATAAAACATATGATAGGACCGATCTACTTCTGGGACCACTTCTAATAGTTCTCTTTCAATTCAATTAGCCGATGAGCTTGAGTTAGACCTTGATGATGAAGAAGAATTATAAAATAATGTTGTACTATGAATATGTATTAAATATATTATCTAACTTTATTAAGTCTTTTAAATAAATGTCATATGTTAGTGGTATTTTTAGTTCAATGGCATTACTAATTTACTATGTTGAGGTTCTTATTATTTATATTTTTTAAGAGGTTTATTTCATATATTAGTTAATCCTTCTCTTTTTCTATCTCTTTTTTTTGCTGTTAATAATATTATTTGACAAATTATTTAGAGCAAAAATTGTAATAACAGTTAAGTAAAAAAATGAGATCTTATAAATCTTCTCATTATTTTAATTTGTAAGGAAAAATGAGCTATGAAGTATATAACATTGTTGGATTCTCCTGAAGTAACTATATCAGTATGATTATCTTCATAGAGTCATTTTAGAAACTACCTAAGTATCACTAACATTTCCCTCGCCAGAGCCAACAACAAATTCACTTTATCACTTTATTATTTCTGTAAGATGTAAGTTGAAGTACCTCATTTTAAAAAAAAACACTAACATTATCACTTTTTATTACTTTTCCTATAAGAAAATTATCACTTTATATTAGCACTTCTCCATTTTCCTCGCTACAGCCAACAACACAATCAACGCATTTGAAGTTTTCAACTAGCAGCACCACCTTATCGGAGCTCTCCCTATTGCAATATACCAGTTTTATTGTAAAAGGGACATGCTCCTATCATGTTCCGAATGTAGATTATTATTTCCTAGAATTTTGTACCTAGTATGACAACCGTTTTTTTTCTGTATTCTTTTTTGTCGTTGTACAACTTAGTTGTAAAGGACTAGGTTTTCTTCTTAGGCTTTGATTTTATATATATATATATATATATATATATATATATATATATATATATATATATATATATATATATTCGTTAGAACAAGAAGGCAAGAAGGATCTATGGGAGTTCCAATAGAATAATCAGGGTGTGAGTGAGTGTTATTGCAGACTCAAGAGTATTTGGGATCAAATTGCAGATTTGGAAGGGATGCCAGAATGTACTTGTGGAGCAATGCTTAAGTGCAGTTGTAATGTTGGAAAAAAGGTCATGGAATTACAAGGTACTGAGAGGTTGATAAAGTTTGTGATGGGTTTGAGCACAGTATGATCAAATGAAAACAAATCTTCTTAGCACTGATCCTTTGGTCTCAGTTAACAAGGCATATAATTTGGTTCTTCAAGTGGAAAGACGGAAGCAGAAAACAGGTGAGGTAACTGCAGCTCTTGAGGGTAGTGCTTTGGCTGTGAACATGCAGAACCAAAGCAGAAATTTAGGCTTGTTGCAGAATTTTCAAAAGAAGGACTATTACAAAAAATTGAAGATGGAAAAGCTGGCAAGGATGTGTGAAATTTGTGGGAAGAAAGGTCACTCTAAAGAGGAATGTTTTAAGATAGTGGGTTACCCAGATTGGTACAAAAAGCCTACTGAGCACTTCAAACATGCTGGTAATGTGATCAGAGATGGTGAGGGACAGATGCAAGACAACCCTTTGGACTTCACAAGTCAAGGTATTGAAGGAGCTGAACAAAACGAAACAACAATTTCATGAACAACATTGTCCAGTAGGTAATTAGAGCAATGACAGAGAAGCAAGGAGGATCAAGCAGTGCACAAGCCAATTTTGCAGGTAAGATTAGCATCCCTAATGCAGTTTTAAATAAAAATGTTATGAAAAAAAGTTGTTGGCTCGTTGATTCTGGAGCCAATGACCACATGACAGGTAATAGAGAATTATTGAGCAACAAGAAGTTTTTGAAAGGTAAAATAAAGGTGGGATTACCTGATGATAATGTGAAATATGTTAATGAAATAGGTCACTATAGTAGAATAATATTGAATTGCGGCGGTCATTAAGTAGGGTATTGCTGCGGTTTTAGCCGCACCGCAATTAAGGGCGCAACAATAAGTAATTTCTATTGTTGCAGTTTTTAACCGCAGCAATAGAGCAACCTATTGTTGTGGTTCCTACCCGAAACCGCAGCAACAGGTCCCTCAAAAGCGTAAAAAGGTCAAGCTATTGCTGCGGTTGTTTCCCAAAACCGCAGCAATAGGAACTGTACAAGTAAAAAAAAAAATCTAATATAAATGATGAAAAAAAACCAACAGACAACTAAACATACAAAAGATTAAATATAAAACGGAAATTCTAAATGGTGGCCTCCTACTTTCAGTTTTTCTATTTGGTGGCAGGCCAAAAAAAGATTTATACAAAGTAACACCATACTTTAAACAATTGTACATAATGACCCTAATCCACTTAAAACCTAGCTAACCACCCAATTAAAGGTGAATTACAAACCTATCCCTAAGTTAATTATCCTAACATAATTAAACCCTTCCCCACCCATTAAAAATCACGCTCTATGTTCTTCTCCTCCTTCTTAACTATGAATCTTAACAACTCTCTTTAGAAGAGCAATACTTTAATTTTTATTTTGATAAAAAAAAAAGAAGGCATCTTTATATATAAGCATCACATTGTACAGATACGTGTATTCCATGATTAAAAGAAAAAAAAATCTTACGTAGAAGCACAATGACAATTTGAGGTACTAGTCTACTATTAATTAGCCACAAAAAAAGAATATTGCCAATGTCATTAACTCATCACCAAACATACAGCTGCAAATTGTTCTAAAGCACACGTATGCGGTATGCTATTCCTCACACTAAACATGAAGTACCTTGTGGGTTGTGTTCTTAAAAATACCAATATATATACAAAATCCAAAGAAAACATTCATCATTCACCAAAATTACCGTTGCATAGCTCAATTCCACTGCATATAAAACCACTTTCCAAACAAAATTCATCATTCACAAAATTACCACCAATTATTTGATATAAAACCCTTGCATACCTAATGACTAATCCAATATTAGCAACTACAAGTTAAGTCTTGTTGATCTTCTCACTGGTCTTGGGTTAGGAATTAGGATAATTAACTTAGGGGTAGGTTAGTAATTCACCTTTAATTGGGTAGTTAGCTAGGTTTTAAGTGGATTAGGGTCACTATATATAATTGTTTAAAGTATGGTGTCACTTTGTATAAATCTTTTTTTAGCCTGCCACCAAATAGAATAACTGAAAGTAGGAGGCCACCATGTAGAATTTCCCAATATGAAAATATAAATCACCACATACAAACAAATTATAATTACAAATCAAAAAGTACAAAAGAAAAAATTAACCAGATCCAAAAAATAAAATCGAACTACCAACGAAAAATAAAAATGGAAATGATCTAAAAATATTGAATATCACCCCCCCTAACTCAGAAAAAATAAAAACTAAACCTATGAACTGAAAAAATAATACACACGGCGAGGCTGATGGTGGCGAAGAGAGAACACGCGACTGACGGCGGCGAAAGTGAAGTCACAACGACGAAGGTGAAGGTGAAGGTGGCGAGCGAAGATAATCTGTTTTTGCGATCCGACGGCGAGGCTGACGGCGGCAAAGAGTGAAGCTTCTTGACGGTGCTGAGAATTTCGTTATTGCAAGCAAAGTCAGTTGTATGGGTGAAAATTTCTAAGAGGAAATCGAATTGAGAGACGGCGCTGAGGAATTTCGAGGAGGTCGAAATGGAAGGCTGAGGAATACGAGATGGTACTGACATTCAAACGGAAAAGACGATTGAAGAAGACGAGAGGAGGAGGGAGGCCGATGAAGAGCCGAGAGGAGTGAGAGAGGGAGAATGTGAGGAGAGATAGAGGGAGGAAGGAGGGTGATCTGTACTGAGAGAGAGCAATGAGAGAGTGAAGTGAGGAAATGGCGCCAAAGGCTAATATATTAAAAAAAAACCCTATTGCTGCGGTTTTTTCTAGAGCAACAATAGATTAAAATATTATTAAAAAAATAATATGTTAATCTATTGTTGCGGTTTTGGGTGGGAATCGCAATAATAGATTTGGTCAAACTAGTCAACGAATTTTGAAAAAAATTCCCGTTGACATCTATTGCTGCGGTTTCCACCCAGAACCGCAACAATAAGTTGATTTTCGATTTTTCCTTTTCTTTTGACGCGGTTTATTGCTGCGTGTTGGTAAAACCGCCGCAATTCAACTGCCTCAATTAACATCTATTCTACTAGTGGGTGATGTGATTCCGAGCCCTGATGTTACCCTTAATAATGTTATATACATTGATAATTTTAATTATAACTTGATTTCTGTTGCTAAGCTGCTAAAACACAAAAATTTACAACTCTTATATGACAAACATGGATGTATGTTACAGGACCTTTCCATTAAGAAGGATATTCTTTTTGGAGGGAAGGAAAATGATCTATATAAGCTGGCGAAGAGTAGTAATGCTGGCAGAAAAGATGATCAAATTTTGTTGAGCATAAGAAAAGATGAAATAGTAGTGGATTGTAATAATGTAGTGAATTTGAACCTTATTCATGCTAGACTTGGGCACATTTCTTTATCTAAGATGCATCATTTAGCTATTTGCAAGTGTAAGAATCTTAAAGATTTTTTTGTGATACTTGTTCTCTTGCTAAACACCATAAGTTACCTTTCAGTCCTAGTAAATCTATTATTACTAGCATATATGATCTTATACATGTTATGGGGTCCTTATAGCACAAAGTCATTGACAGGAGATCAATACTTCCCTACTATTGTTGATGACCATAGTAGGATCACCTGAACTCAAATGTTATCTGACAAGGAACAGGTGAAAGGAACACTTTTACATTTTCGCATTCATGTTGAAAATCATTTTCACACTAAGATTAAAACTCTTAGAAGTGACAATGGAACTGAGATATTTCAAGATGAGTGTAAACGTATGTTTGCTGAAAGAGGCACTCATCAAAGGAGTGTGGCAGCTGTAACTCAGCATAATGCTACGGTAGAAAGAAAACATAGGTTCTTGCTTGAGACAGCAATAGCTTTAAGAATACATGCTGGTTTGCCAAAATATATGTGGAGTGAATGCATTCTTGCAGCAACACATTTGATCAATCTTCTACCAAGTGTTGTGATATAGTGGGATACACCCTATAAAAGACTTACAAAGAAGGAACCAGACTATAATCATTTAAGGATAATTGGATGTCTTTGTTAAGCAAGTCCTCACCAGAAGCCAAGAGACAAATTTGTTGCCAAAGCAATCAGGTGTATAATGGTGGGTTACCCTTACTACCAAAAGGGTTACAAGGTAATAGATTTAGCTACAAGAAATTTTTTTGTTAGGAGAGATATGCTTTTTAAAGAAAAAATATTTCCTTTTTTTACTGTATAAAAAAGAAATATCCCCGATGCTTCTCAAACTACACAATGCACTGATGAATATCAAAATGATGAAATGGACTATGATGAGCTTACTAACATTCTTAATGAAGCAAATGATCAGGAAAGGGATGAACTTGAGACTAAAGAAGGACCAGAACATGACCTAGAGATTCAAGATGCTAAACAGGAACATCAAGCTATAGAGACTGGAAACGGAATCTTGCCTAGAAGATCATATAGACCAAGTGAGATTCCATCAAGGTTGAAAGATTATGTATGTGACATTCCAGGTAAAAGGAACACAACAGATGATACTGACACAAGTTGTGCAACTGTTGAAGCTGTGAAGAAGGGAGGTTATTTTAGTTAAGACTATGCGAGCTACATCAACAATGTGTTGAGAGTCAGAGAGCCACTTCACTACACTGAAGCTGCAAAAGATGAAGGTTGGGTTCAAGCTATGCAAGAAGAACTTACTGCTTTGGAAAACAATGATACATGGGAGCTTAATTCTCTGCCTGAGAGGAAGGTTGCTATAGACAGGAAGTGGGTATACAAGCTGAAATTCAAACCTGATGATGAAAAAGACAAACTAAAGGCAAGGCTTGTTGCTAGGAGAGATAAGCAAATAGAAGTAAAAGACTACAAGCATACTTTCTCCCTTGTGGCCAAGTTTACCTTAGTCAGGACCTTAATTGCTTTGGCTGGCATTAAAGGATGGAAGCTTCACCATTTAGATATCAATAATGCTTTTTTGCATGGATATGTAGATGCAGAGTTGTACATGAAACAATCAAAAGGATATTTCAAAGGTACACTTGGTCAAGTATGCAAACTAAAAAGGAGTTTGATTGTATATGGATTAAAACAGGCCTCAAGACAGTGGAATCTTGAGCTTACTAAATTCCTGATTAACCATGGTTATATGGAATCTAAGAAAGATTATTCTCTCTTCACAAAGCACACAGGAGATAGAGTTACTTTTGTGCTTGTTTATGTGGATGATTTGCTCATCACAAGAAACCATGAGAATGAAGTTCAGGAAATGAAAAATGATCTAGATAGTGAATTCACCATAAATGATCTTGGTGAAATGAAGTTTTTTCTTGGCATAGAGGCTGCCAGGAATGAGGACGGAATCATGCTTAATCAGAGAAATAACATCCTTGATATCCTCAAAAGCACAGGCACACATGGATGCAAACCTACCAAAGTGTCCTTTTCTAAAGGGTATCAAGTTGTCTATCGATGAAGGATAGATTTTAGATGATCCTGAGCTATACAGAAGCATCATAGGCAAAGTTCTATACCTTAACTTAACCAGACCAGACATTTCTTATTGAGTTCAACAACTGATCCATTTCATGACATAACCAAGGAAACCTCATTTCCAAGCTGCAATCCATGTTATAAGGTTTCTTTCAGGTACTATCAATCAAGGATTATTTTACTCAGCCAATTATGATCTTAAACTTACAGGGTTCAGTGACTCAGATTGGGGTAATTGTGCTTTTAGTGCAGGATCTTTAACATGCTATTGAATTTTTCTTGGGAATTCTCTCATATCATGGAAGACAAAGAAGCAGAAGACTGTTTCAAAGTCTTCCACAGAAGCTGAATATAGATGCATGTCCCAAACCACCAGTGAGTTGGTTTGGCTTGAAGGATTGCTCACAGACTTGGGAGTTTGCATACCTTCACCTATTGACCTTTTATGTGATAATAAGTCTGCTATTTATCTTGCACATAATCCAATCTTCCATGAAAGGATTAAAAATCTCAAGGATGATTGCCACTATGTGAGGGAGCATCTCACTACTGGTTTCCTTAATGTTCTTCATGTCAGATCTTTTCTTCAATTAGCAGGTATTATGACCAAGTGTCTCAGTGAACAACAACACAAACAATTAAGCTTCAAGTTAGGATTGTTCTCCTCAAGTCCAACTTGAGGGGGGGTGTATTAGAATATACCAGTTATATTGTTAAAGGAATATGCTCATATCATGTTCCCAATGTAGATTATTATTTCCTAAAATTTTGTACCTAGTATGACAACCGTTTTTTGTCTATATTCCTTTTTGCCTGATGTACAACTCAGTTGTAAAGGACTAGGTTCTCTTCTTAGGCTTTCATATATATATATATATAGCTCTAGAGCCTTGTATAGCTGTTAGAACAAAAAGGAGGAATTCTCCCTTATTTTCTTTGTTTTGAATACAAGAAACTGGAAGAGGTTTTTTAGATTTCACTCCCTTTCTTTGAGCCGCCCACAATCGTCTTGAAATTTTGAAGTTCTGAAGTAACAATTTAGTTAGCTTTAGCTGTCAGTCCCACATATAAAGAAAGAAAAAGAGAAGATACCATTTATTATTACTCTTCTTTACTACCAATCAAGAAAACAAAGTGCAACAGATTAAGAACATGAAAAGAGAGAAAAAAATGGCGGAAGAGGAGACAAGAGCTGGAAGAAAATCTAGCACGAGTCTACAGCCGCAACCTGTTGGCCAGTAGTTCGGCAAGATTGGCCCGCAAGAGGCACGAGGCCGACCCACAAGGCACGGAGGTCCAACCATGCCACGACTTAGGCATTGTAAAAGTTGGCCCGGTCTGACACGACCCGTGTTTAACAGGACGGGCTAAGGCACGACTCGGTATAGTGAGTGAGCCCGTTGACCCGTCATATGGGCAGTCCCGTCCCGGCCCATGTCCAGGTTGAACAAGCACGTTTGGCGTGCTTGACGCATGGGTCTCGCACCACGCAACGACCTCTCGTCAGACGCAACACCGTCACACCGAGCGCATTGTCCTTGTGTGTAGCACATTTCTGCTTTTTTTGCCAAAGTTCAATTTTTATCTTAAATAACTATTTTGACTTATCTTATATAAAAATTATCAAGAATAATCGATTTAAATCATAAAACCTGATTTTATGAAAATAATTTAATAAAAAATTTATTTTGAAAAATCAATTAATTATCATGAAAAATTAATAGGGCTTGAAATTGGATTTTCTTTTAAATGGTCATTAAAACATATTTTGACTTAAAAAATGGTTTTGGACTTACGCTTTTAATTATGTTCCTCTTTAGTCCGGACCAAGTAGGACAATCATATGTTTCATCATTGGGTGCTAAAAGGGGAGACAAATTTATGTGTCTACACACTATCAATAGAAAAATTTTCAAGTCTAGATCTACCTTGAAATCTAGTTTCAAAATATATAATATTAAAAGTTTTACTTATAGGAAATTAGATATATTAGAGATTCAAGTTACGCATGGAAAGCATGCACGGACAAAAGTTTCAAGTAATATGAAGTGTTTTCATAATATTGGGAAAGCAAATCACAAGATAAGAAAAGTCGAACTAATTATTAAATGGACGGATTTAGTGATCCGCACACATGTGAGTGGCCAAATTCCAACAAGACAATGCAAACTTCTGAAGGCCTTAGCTCCCTAATTCTTTTGGAGTGTGCCACTTAGAAAGATTTTCAAGTCTAGCTAGTTTCCAACCCCATTGGAATTATTCAATTATCATAAGCAGATTAAGAGTCATGGTCAAAATTAAAGCAGGAGCAAATCTAGGTTTTTAATTTTTGGGTGGCACTGAAATCAATAGACCTAATAACTTACTAGAATTGTTTGAAGAAAATAAATGCATAAAATAACCCACAGACAGTTATTTTATTTAAATCACATTCGCAATCAATTTTTTTTTTAGATTTACATCTTTAATTTGTATTTACTTTACAAATTTCAAATTAACATTCAACTTAATAATTTAAATATAATATACATCAATTGAGAAAATCTATTGATGATTTCAATTTGGAATTCCTATTACATTATGAGTTTTTTGATATATTGAGTATTCGATTCATACTTTAAAGGTAATATAAATTTATGATCAAATAAACAATCTTGTGTAAAAAAAAAAAAAAATTAAAACATAAAAGTGTAAACAACACAATTTTTGCCCTAAAATCCGAAAAACAAATAACGAAATCATTTTTGGGAGAAAAATAGGCGAAAACATTGAAAATAAAGATTAAAGAAACTAGCCTAATGAGTCAGCGAAGACATCAACTCAATCTGGCGTGGGCGTGTGGCAACTATTAACATGGCGTATTCATACTGGCATCTGTTGTGCTATGTGCAGTTTCATAGTGTGCTACCATGCCAATGTGCTTCTATGCTGTATTGTTGTCGCTAGTCGCCTCACTACATACAAGGAAGTTTTCACATTTTCTCTTTCACTAATCACACATTATAATCTTTATCGGCTTTTAGTTTTCACTATTTTGTTCCTCTCTACTTTTCTAATCTATAGTAATTTCTCAGCCTTTTTTTTCTTTTTTTAACGTACTTTTAAACTCAATTTATTTAAAATATTTGGGGGAGCATGCGCCACCTATGATCCCTCATGGGTCACCCCTGGTCAAAAGAATAGACTTAGCTTCCTTTCCACATGAATCTAATTATTCTCCGCTATACTTTAGCTCAAACACGTACTCAAAGATATCTATGATGATATTTATGCAATGTAGCTTCTTTCCAATGCTCATAATGTTCAAGCTTATCTAATCATACTCCAAAGATGTGTCTAGAGAGCTAAAATTCATCAAAGGTAATAGGAGTAGAATAATATGATTTTCTTTTATGATGCAATAATGAACCTAAAAATGAACTTGAATGCTCCAAAATGCTCTTAAAAACTATATAGAATATGATACATCAAGGATCGCGCATGGTAGTAAGTTGGCCAACAACTAGTTACTTAAGATTAAGACAATACAAAGAGAGGAGAAACAATGTAGAATTTTTATGGCTAGAAATTAAATGCATTGACCTTGTGGGCTTCGACAATCATAATTGATTAATTACAATCACCTTATAAATTTCATACTTGATATAGAAGGAATTTTTTTCCTAATATGACTATGTTTGGGGAAGCATTTTAGGTGGCTAAAACGATAACATGCTACAATATTTAGGTGCTAAAATGAATTTAGGGTGTTTAGAAAGTACCTAAAATAAAATTTTATGTGGTTAAAATGACTGAAATTGATAAGTTAAAATTTTTACGTTTCATTACCTCAAAACGTGGAAAATCAAACTGCTTTTATTTTGAGGGTGTTCATTTCTTATTTAGTGTTATGTTGATTACACTTCTATTACCGTATAATAAATTTAGGTTTAATTTGTTCGATTATATTGTACTACATATATAACGATCAAATGGAAGGTATTTATTATTAGTTTTTTATAATCCCTGATAAAAATTCTTGCGGTTAACTGATTCATGGGGAGCCAATAGAGTTATTGAGAGTTTGCTAATATGACGCGTCATCGTGTAATTAAACACATATGAGTATTTAGTATTTTCATTTTTAACTTCTCATAAGGGCTGCATATATCATTAGTAGAGTTATGAGAAGTTAAAAATGAAAATACTAAATACTCAATAGTAAATAAGGTTTAATTACATTGATTGACGCGGCATTATCTCATAAATATATATGTCATTACTTCATTGTCTAAATACATTAAAAAATTAGTGTTTAAATATATAAAATAACAATTACAAGATCAAAATGATTAATCAACTTATGCAATTAGTTATGTCAACACAGTTATGTTAACCAGCTGCCTTATCAATACCTTATCAGTTTTAGCTAACTTACACATTTCACGTCATTTTGAGCTGGTATTGCTAAACCGGGTATATATGCAATGGACATTTTGGAGCCACGTTTGGAAATTGTGAACCCCATATTGATCCAACAATAAACTATGTAACTTTTGGTGCCAACCCCAACTACCCAATCTCCCTCTAAAACTAGAACCACTTTTCATTCAATAAAAATAACTTGATCATTTCCTCTTAATTTAATCTCATATTCTCTAAATTTCTGATTCTTTGTGAAATTCAAGAGCAGCAAAAAATGGTGCAGGAAATGAAAAATGTTGAACCCTCAACCAGTATAAAAGTGCAAGCGATGCAATTCGCGTACCCAGGCCAACCTCCGATTTTCGCTGATTTTAGTCTCGACATTTCTCCGGGCTCTCGTTGTCTTCTTGTTGGTGCTAATGGATCCGGTATGATCCGAATCTCTCTCTTTGAATCTCATTAAGAAATGCTTGATTTTATTGATTACCTTGTTTGCTTCATAATATTTTCGGCCAAAAAGTTAGTTGTTTGGGTGAAATTGTTATTAATTTGCGTTGTTAAAATGACCGGAAATTGGTAGTTTTTAGGTTTATGTATATATTATGTCAAAAAATTGAGAGGTAAGAGAAAACAAATAGATAATAAGGGGTGTTTGTAGGAATATGTGTTTCAGTTATTCTCATATTAGTAATAGTTTTTGTGCTTTAATATCTTTCAATACAAATTCTTATATAAGACAGTCTTTTCATGATTTATTGTGAAACGAGGATAAGCTTTTACCTTAAAGGGGTCCCTTCTCCTAAAAGTGGCCCCTTATATTAAGCTAACCCCTTTAATTTAGAAAGTGACTGTTATAATGTACAACGTCATCCTTTTTGGGTAAAATGTGGTGTGGTCTTACACTAATATTATGGTAAGGTGGACTTACATAAGACTAACTAATCTTTCAATCCATTTGTTCTGAGGTCCAAGAAATGAACTTGGACAGTTCATTGGGACAAAGGGAGTGTTATGTTAATGAGAAATACGGGGTTCATATTGGTTAGGGATGATTTTTTTTTTTGTGTTTCACCACTTTTTTCGACTATATATTCGATAAATTCGAAGGCGTATTGAATCATATCTGTTGTGTATTGGAATTACAATATCACCATCATTAAATTGTCCATATCAATGTTTGGAATGAATCTACTAATGTCAACATTTTGGTTTTAGTATAGAGATTGAGTAAGTGTGACTTGATATACACTCAGTATTGTTGAATATACACTAAGAAAGTGCTATGGGAAGTTTAATGTGTTGTTTTTGGGAGTTGATGTGATATGAGAGAGTGAAATCATATGAGCGAATGTCCACCTCTCGGCTCTCGTCAACAAGGCTATAAGGTGCAATGAAGAAACTTGCTTTGAACTTAGCTGTCCAAGAATGAGGTTTTGTTGCTATCTATATAAGCTGTTCCTACAGAGAAACTATGCTGTTGAACTCTGGTTTTTCACGAGTAATTGCCTAGTTGTCAAGTTTTAACACTCTATAAGCCTAAAGGATGAACACTATGATATGAAGTAGGGTCGGTTTTCCTGTTTGACCATTTGATGATTAAAAGAACGTGGAGAAAAAAGGCAAGAAGAGAAAGAAAGTGAGGTTAAGAAAATAAAATTGGGTGGTGCTGAGATGCGAGAAGTCACAAATTCACAATTTCATTTCTTACATCCCCTTTTAGCTGAATTATACTTTAGGTTAGATTGGGATTTTCTACAATGTGTGTGTTTGGGTTTTCAGAATATGGAGAATTAAACATGTCCTAAAATGTAAGCACTTAAAGCTACAAATATAAAAAGGCTGAGGAGTAAAGATAACAAACATTTTTATCCTTATCCTAATAAATTATTCTTTGAACATTGCCCACTATGCTGACTTGGATAACACTAAACTCTAAAGCCTCATGATGCTGCTGCTATTGTAGTACTTCCGAGTTCGAAGTTAAACTGTCAAGTTGCTAACTTAACTGGCTGAACTGCTTCTGCTCTGAGTTGGACCTCCTAACACCCCCTCCTAATATGAATGGTAGGACATTTAGAAGGAAGCATATCCAAAATGGAAGAACAGAACCCTATGCTAATACAAGGGAAAGATATTAGTAAAGACATTAGCAAGTCGAACTTTTGTGGTCATATATAAGCTGGGTGAGACTTTACGCATCTTTGTGGCTTGTAAATTTTCATTGAAGCCTATATGTTTTGTTCTTTCTGAAAAAGGAAGTTGTTTGGAACGTATAAAGTAACTATCAAGTGGACACGACAGGTTATAGACATGTGACACCAAAGAAACCTAATAGGGCAAGTTACCTATGCTGCCGCGTGATACATCAGTTGGATTCTGCCTGACCTGTAACTTGGAAATTCTAATTATTTACTCAGTTTTCCAACTAAGAGGGGGTTTACCTTAAAAAGTTAACCACCTAGTAATTGAGTAATTGACCTTCAGCTGAACGACAAGAGGCTGAATTAGAATATGAGAAAGCACTTCTTTGCAGTTTATAAATTATGTAAGTACTTCCAATCCACTACGCTTTCACTTTCTTTCACAGTCTCCGTCGACAACAATCTTCCAAAAACCTGAATAAGAAATAGTTCAACAATGTGACACAAAGTATCGAGGTGATGATAGAACTTCTTAATCTGATTGAGAATTTGATCGGAGAATGATCCTGGATGTAGTGATGAATATATAACTCTAGGGTTTATATTGTGAATTGATGCAACCAGTGGCGGATTATGGTTAGGGCGGGTGGAAGCCTGGGCCCCCTTGTTATCTAAGATAAAAAAATTCACCTCCAACTAATGCATGATATAAGTATATAACTTAGCACAGTGGCAAATGGATGGGAAGTAAAGCAACATTGCAAATGGGACGAGGTTCGAACCTACCTACAACATATTCCAGCGCATTGTTTTCCCACTTCTCAAATTCTCTTGTTTCTTCATTTTAAAGGCTTTTTTTCTTCTTTTTTTCTCCCTATATGTTTGGCCATTTATTGTTACTATCTTTTTTTTTTTCAAGTGTAATAAGTCCTTTTTTTCCTGAAATAATTCCTAGCAATCATAAGAATTAAGTGTACCTCGCCTTTTCTTTTTGCTGTGTTTTAAGAATTCAATTTGGTTATTGATTTAGTGACTAATGAACCCTTCCTTCAATTTCTTAGAAATCTACTCACTTATGAGCTATTCTTTCAAATCCTTTGAGATTTGATAATGGTGAAACAAATAAATGGATAAATTGATAAAACTGCTTAAAAATTGAAAGATTGAAATTTAGAACAATACATTAGCTACAACTTCTTTGTAGCCATTGATAATAGTATATTTAAATTTTGATGTGCTTCTATTATTGTTTTCATTCATCATTTAAACTTTTACGGTTGAACTGTTAATTTATCTACTCGGCCCCTGTAAAATAGTTGGTCAAGATCCGCCATTGGATGCAACTCCCACAATTCAATACGAGGACAGAAAAGTAAAATAAAGAGAAGATTGAAATCGAATTATGCTTTGATACCAATTCTTTGATTTGAATTTGCTGAACTGTCATTGCTGAATCGTATCTCAGGCTCTCAGCTCACATTGTCTTTTTATTCAATGTGTTATACAAGTTTTTCAGAATGCAAACAAGAATGTATAAGTGTCCTTAAATGCAAACCCTTAAAGCTATATAATTCCTCCTTTTTTTATATTAATTGCTACGAGTTCCTTTTTCTGAAGTTTCACAATCATTGCTACAATTCCATTTTAGAGAGCATTTTGCATGCGTAAGCTTTCTCTCTCTTCCTTTCCTATAATCACACGAGCATGTGGTCCCATTTTCATCACTTTACCTCATTCCTTAAATAGTGTGCCAAAATCATGTTGCGGATAATAAAAAAAGGAGGAAGTATATATAGGATGGCAGAAGAGCACAGAAGAAGCTAGCCGACAAACTTTTCCTAATCCTAACCTAAATTGTTGCATAACAAATCAACAATTTCTTCAGTCCGCCTAACCTACTGAGCTAACTTGGACAACACTAAAGCTCTGCTGATCACTTTTGAGCTGGGATCTGAGCTATAAATTTGCTAACTTAATTTCTATTGTCTTATAATTGACTTGGATCTCCTATGTTTGGGCCTCGATGGGAAAGAAAAAGAACGACTTGTAACTTAAGAGAGATAAACGAAAATTTATGGTATCTTTTGGCAACAGAAGCTCCATTGTTTTTGAATGTAGACATGGTTGATGCCTTGCAGGTAAAACCACCTTGTTGAAGATTCTGGCTGGAAAGCACATGGTTGGTGGAAGGGATGTTGTGCAGGTCTTGAATTCTTCAGCTTTCCATGACACCCGTCTTGTTTGTAGTGGTGACTTGGCATATTTGGGAGGATCTTGGAGTAAAACTATTGGCTCTGCAGTGAGTTTCTCCCCCCTTTACAGACGATCTAACTAAACTTTATGCTTATACACATAAACACATATATCATGTGTGCACTCACCCGCATGCATACACTTGCACAACCACCACCCCCCCCCCCTTCAAATACACATTCTGCAATTCGTTTCCTGTTAAGTTCGGTTTTTGATCTCCACCATCCGCTACCTTGTCTTTACACATTGGATATGAAACCTCTCATTCAGGCTCCTATAGATAATGGTGCTACAAGGTAATTAATTAAGTAAATGTAATGAAATGTGTTTGAAATGTGATAAGAAACTGTCAAGGTAATCCATCTCTTTGACCAATAAATGATTGTTCTTCCCTTTTATAACCTATGTTTTTAAATCGCAATAATTAAGGAAATCGGGTAGAATAAACTCACTAATCAAAATAAATCACCTTGAGTGTTCATATTTTTTCTTTTTTTGAAAAAAGAAATTTCAAGAGAATTTTATCTCTATTTAGTCATAAAGTTGATTGCTTTTCTCTGAATGTGTTTTCTTTCACAACACAAGGCATAAGGGTCCATATAATTTCTGCTTGCTGACAAGGGAGCAAATTTTCTATATTCTCTGGGGATGGAGGATATCCTCGTACTCATTTTCTAATGCCTTGCTTTATGGTGTGAATCAGTTGATACGATGTGAAGAAAAAACATTTAAACGATGAAATAAAAGTTTTGGCAGCTCAGTACAGTTTCATTTGAAAACAATTGTATTGCATCTGAAATCCAATAATGAGAAAATATTGGTTGACATGAGCAAAGACACTCAATCTCCCTTTTTCTCATTGATAACTTCCGAACAAAGGTGGACGGGGTTGGTAGCTTTCATCTCTTATTGATTTATCAGTTTTTGAACTAGAATATGACAGTTATTCTATTGATCCAGAATGATTAATTTGGGTTTTCATTTCGTATTCGGCTTCTTTTATTTTCTCATTCGTGCTGCGATTCCCGTGTCACTGTTCACTAGCTATTATTGGTGAGCTGGATGTAGGTAGATCATATTTTCAATTACTCATGTTTTGCCATTCTTATTTATCAGTATATGTTTATAAAACCTTAGCTGCCCAACCTTTGATTTTTAGCCACTGCATAAAGCTGCCATCCTTGTCTCTCGGTTTCCTTTTTCTTATTCCATTTCCATTTTAGGGCCCTTAATATCTGTTGTTGCTTATTTTAAATAAATGTAAAGCAAGTGAATGTGAATCTTGTTATGGGAAGGGACAATTGATAAGTTCTTTGCGCGTGAACTGCAAAATGTTAGTGTTTATATCATTGTGCAGAAACTCAATAAGTTGAATTCTTCTAGACCTAGAACGGAATTGGGTTTTGGGATATGGACATATCAGGGTGAGTAGTGAATGTTTTTGAGCTATGCTGCTCTTTAAGATCTTATATGATTCTTTTTGCTAACTGTGGTCGCTTGGTGAGGCTGTCTCTTTTTTGTACTTGCTCTGCTCGACTGTTTGCCAAATGAACATAATGGGTAACAGATAACCAGGGTGGGCAGTTCAATCTCCTTAGTGTTTATATCATGCTTAAGAAACTCAATGAGTTGAATTCTTCTCTACCTAGAAGCACGTGAATAGGACCAGAATGGGAATGGGTATTGGGTATGGACATATTAGGATGTATAATGAATATGTTTAAGATATGCTGCTCTGGGACCTCCCAAACGTGTTCACTTGGCGAGCTTGTCTCTTTTTTTAACTTGGTCTGCTCTATTGTTGGCCAAATGAAAATAGTGGTAGCAGATAATCAGGGTAGCACTAGGCAGCTCAATCTCCATAGTGTGGTAACTTACTTTAAGACAGATTTTATAAGGTGTTTGGATGCAATGTTAATTCTTAAGCACCACATCTTCAATCCTTCTATATTGTTTATTGCATTTCTTGTGTGTTACCTGTTTTTAGTTGTTTTACAACTTGCAGCTTGTAAGCTTTAATCACATTTGAAATATCAGGGTGAGGTTCCACTCCAAGGAGATTTTTCAGCTGAGCAGATGATCTTCGGAGGTATATCTTTTCAACCATAATCCACCCTTAGGCCTTTTAGTATAATTTTTTTTTGCTAGAATCCCTCCCCCCTCCTCCCTGGGTTACTATTGGAAGAACTACCTCCTTTATCACTGAGCGGTCATTTAGGGGCCTTAGCTGGTGATCCGGGCTGTTTCCCTCTCGACGATGAAGCTTGACATGGAAAGAATTGCAGACGTACTGTGTCTCTGAATATCATCTTGTCCATTGCCTTGGGAATAATCTCATAAAGCCTGTAGCCCTGTACCTTGTAAAAGTTGTTTTTATAGAAGTAGCTTTCTTCTGCATCTTGGTTTGAGGCTGTAAACGTATTTATTTTCATCTTGCAGTCGAAGGCTCAGATCCTGATAGAAGAGCAAAATTAATTGAGTTGCTTGATATTGATCTACAATGGCGAATGCATAAGGTGTCTGATGGTCAGAGAAGGCGAGTTCAAATCTGTATGGGTCTTCTTCATCCCTTCAAGGTATCCTGTCTATTACTTTTTAGTCATTTCAGTCTTCTTCTGTTAAGTATGAAGATTGAAATCTTGATTCAAGCAGCTTTAAAAGTCTGCTTAACTCTGGAACGGAACATAGTTTACGTTAATTATGGTGAATTTCTGAGCTTTCACCATTGGCTAAAGGCAAACGTTTCGCCACACTGGTGGTTTTATGATATAAGCTTCTTTCCGAAGCAGTTCATGTTGATGCTTAATAGCCCATGAATCTCCTTTATTTTATTGTCAAGCCCATAGGTTGATGCAAATTTAGTATGGATGTAAAGTTGCAACTTGCAAGAGAATAGCTGATAATATGTTACTGTGGAATGTCAGTTTGTAAGGATGCTGTTGATCCTGTTTTTGTAACTCATCACCAAAAAAGAGTTGGCCTTGTCATATGTGGTCTCCCCCCCCAAACCAATCAAGTCCTGCTTGACCATGTATCTCACTATTTTGCTACCCTATGTTACCTTCACCTCCTACATATTTCTTGTCTAGACTAATCTCTGTAATCTGAGTGGCTTCTGCCTTGATTGGAACTTTTCGTGTGATGCAGATCCTCTTGTTAGATGAGGTGACTGTCGACCTTGATGTAGTTGCAAGGATGGATTTGCTCGAATTCTTAAAGGAAGAGTGTGATCAGGTATTGTCGCTCTCAAGCCACTACGTTTCACTGCCGGTGCTTGCCTGGCCATTCACATTTTCCATGCTTTTATAGAACTTTTTGATATGTTGAGAATAAAGAAATGCCAAAACTCTTTTTAGGGGAAGTTAGATGTCCAAAAAGTTGAAAAGGTACAAGAAACCAGTATAATTCTTGTTGAGAAGATGTCTAAGAAAGTCCAAATGTATACAACCCCACACCCCTAACTAGTCAAATAATTATAGATTGCTTTCAAAATTTCGTAGAAATTATAAGTTGAACAAAAAAATTGAATGATTTTGCCAAATATGGCTCCAAAAAATACCCACGCGCTTTACATTGGTTTTCAAAATATATACTGTGATATGGACCATCAAGGATCAGATAACTGGTGGTATTTTTTTTTGCTCAGTGTAAAACAGCTGATGGCATCAGCAGATAATGAGGTGAAACCCCTAATGCCATTAGAGTGAATCCTCTATCGTCATTAGAGATTTATAGGGTGAAACCTCTAATGCCATTACTTTTTTTATTGTTACAAGTTACAACCACTAATGGCATCATATAGTTTACCTATAAACTTGCCAATGACTATTGCAGAAAAGAGAATAAAAGAGCTTGTCCCCTGTCCTACTTGGACAAGAGAATGAAACATATGCATAATGGGAAAATCCTTTTGCTAGCATTGTGTAAGGAAGTCACTCGAAAGAATGGGATATGACAAGAAACTGAAACATATTTTTGCAAAGAAAGTGAGATAATATATAGAACTTTTCTTGAGTCCCATTATAATATTGTTGCTTTCTTTCTCACTAATTCCATCTCCCAAACCCAATGCATACTTTGGACCAATAATATATCTAAGAACGTACTATTTTTTGTTTCTAGTACAAAATTACAAATAGTCTGAGCTTACTAGTCAAAATGCATCTGCATCCCTTGCAACCCACCTTCTAGGACGGGTTGAAGCAAGTAACTCATCACGTGGAGGTAGTAAATAAACATGAAAAACACACAACTAACTACTGAGGCAGAAGGCTTTTACAACCTTCATGACACCTACAAGAGAATTTTAAAAGTATCCCTTTACACAACTGATCAGGACTAACACAAATGCCACAAAAGACATTAGAATTTTTCTGCAACCAGATGCTATGCATGACTTCTGTTACGGTCATGATGTGTAGCTTTGCCTTTGCATTTGAAAATTTATATATTAAAACTTATGAAAGTTTATATTTTGAAAAATTACATTAATGAATCTAATAATATCTCACATGATAGTTATTTTTTTCTATTGGAAAATTTGTCGATAACTACCTTTTATACACTTTTGTATAAATAACTACCTTTTACAAAAAAAAACTACCTTTGGTTTACCAAAACCTAATATATCACTACTACTTAAGGATTTCGTCCAAAAATCAGTTTGGTTGGCCCACTAATTGACATCTTTACCTTTTTCATCTTTCTTGGCCCTTGATTTCCCTATTTTTTCCTTCCCTTTCCTTTGTTATGTTTTTTAACCTTCTTTCACCTCTTTACTCCTCTTCAATTCACCCTAACCTCCATATCATTTGATTCATCTTCTCTTTCTCCTCATCTTTTTTTGATTCAATTTTAAGATGAAACAATCAGGTAACAAGTCCAACCAAGTGTTTAGATTATTCTGGGATGACGGAGTAACAAACTAATTTGCATTATCAAAAGTGCCCATACTCCGTACGCCAATCTATTACAAGGTGACCCCAAATTTCAGGAAGGAGAGATGGGAGCTGAAGTTTACTTATAGTGGCTAAAGATATGAAGTTGTGGGTGGCTCTTGGATCCACCATCACCACTTCCCGACCTTTAATGGCCCCTCTCATTTTTAGTGTTTTAGTTAAGGGATGTGAATCCTAGGATTGAGTTGAGTGAGATTTTTGGCTGTAAGGGCTCATGCATCTCCCCCTGCGCCTCCTCATTAGCCGGCGTCTCATGTAGTGGTTCTTCCTTATACCTTTCCTTCAATGCTACGAGCACACTCATTTCTTTCCTCCAATAACTGTGCCCCACAACTCCACTTATCGTCACAAAGAAAATACAAACCTTTTCCTTGTTTGTTTTGCAATTCACTTTCATTGAGGTATTGGACTTCTCCAGCCAAAGTAGATGACACATGGGAAGCCTTGGAGTACACAGAGGGTGTGTGGAACAAAAATGAGTAAAGTATTATTTCCTCCGTTTTTTTAGATGACCCGTTTTGACTTTGACTATCTTTTGTGATTTGTTCTTAAGAAAAAATATAGTCATGAGGGATCTTATTAGATTCATCAATGTATTTTTTCCAAATATCAACTTTTGTAATTTTTCTTATTGATAAAGATATAAAGGTGCAAAGTAGTGCCTCGACAAGTGTGCCAAAAGGAAATGGCTCAACTAAAAAAAACAAAGGAAGTATATATCTTGTCATAATAGGAATAAAGTAAGGTGAATTGTTTTTCATGAATCAAACAAAAACGGAAAGTGGGTAGTTATTTAAAGAATATATTGGGAGTATAAATATCAGAATAAGGTTGAAGAAGAAAAAACTTTAATAAGTATATGAAATTTTTGAATGATAATGTGGGGGGTACGGGAAGTGTTAATATTGTCCCCAAAATAGTTAATTTTAAGGAAAATTTTACAAATTGGGGTTTACGTTATATGAGAAATTGCCCAGACTTGGGTTATCTGATGGAATTCATAGTATTCAAACAGCTTAAGGTGAATGCCAACATTCAATCTTTCTTATGACAACATGCAGAGAGGAGCTACAATTGTTTATGCAACCCACATCTTTGATGGTCTGGAAACCTGGGCAACTCATCTGGCGTACATCCAAGAAGGAGATTTGAGGAAGATAGAGAAGCTGTCCGAGCTTCATGAGTTGCAGACTTCCAACAATCTTCTGTCTGTGGTAGAGTCGTGGCTGCGTTCAGAGACTAAGATCGAGAAGAAGAAACCTGCTACTACTGCCACTCAGAACCAAAAATTGTCTGGTTTTGATGCTTCACCATTTAGATCATCAAGACATATGGCCTACTATCGGTGATGCTAACAAACACCCTGGGTACCCGAGTCTTCACTTGAAGTATCTAAATGTGGTTTCTGCCCCTTTTTCAAGCTATTGTGGTGCTAATTCGCAGTAGATATGAATATCACCCAAATTGGAATACTTTTTCGCGGAGGGAAATCCTGTAGCTTTTCAAAAAGTGGTCGTACCGGAGGTAAAGCAAATTAGTTTTGCCAGATTCAAGAAATCAATAAATAATTTGGCACGGTGGAGGTTACGAGATGGAAGATTTTCATAGGAGATTCTGTGAGAAAATGGCATAGAAGTTAGCTTGTTTGCCAAGCTGGTGCAGAGCAAGTTCCACTCCAGGAATGCGCACCCTAGACTGCAGAGCTTGTAGGAGAATTTTGCTTCATGAATTGTTCACTTGTTTGTGTGCGCTGCGTGGGGTCAGCTATCCTTAATAGTATATGTAATATGAAAAGTTTTGAGTTCATCAATTTGTTGGGCTATGTTGTAATTGTAACGACTGGTGTATTCTATTTAATTTTTACATGGATTGAGATTTATTTCTACATTAAGGACTAATGATAATAGATATCTGTACACATAAAAGCAGTGGAATCACATAAGGTAGCTTTGTGCAATATGAGGATTCCATGATAAATGTTATAGGATATTAATATGAGTTCCTTCGTTTGAGTTGAATAATAAATCTATGACTAACTCGATTTATTATTCAAGAAAACTTACATCAAGAAAGAGTTAAACTGACTGCTAAGGTTAAAATTCTAATTAATTTTTGTTTGTTTTATCAACTTTCCCTCTTTAAACTACTTCGTATCTCCACTAGCATTTTTCCTGTATTTATTGATCTTCCAAGTCCTACTCCACCTTGAGCTGTCTTCACCTCCAAAAATTCGCCTTGCTCTAAGAGTTACAAGCTGTCAGTGTTCCGGGTATAAAACTTCAAGAGTAGGAGATGGTACCAATTGTCCAAAAGATAATGCGACGCCTACAAAACAAGGATTAGACTATCCGGGGGTGATTTCGGAATCGCTCCTCCGATGCTCAAGTTAGTTTTGGCATATGAGGTCTAGAAGGAGAAGCTAGAGAAAGAGTATGTAGGTGAACTATTCATTACCTCCATAAATCGGGATTCGGTCCCTATTTATAGGGATTGGGAATGGTGACGTCTGAGTGCCAAGTCAGACTAAGGAGCTGGCTGGGCTGGCCCCTTTGGAGGCCAATTCCCTAAGCCCCTTGGGGGTAATATTGTAACTTCACCCCCAGGCCAGGGGCCAGAGGCATGTTGGGCCCAAAGGATCAGTATGAAATTTCTAAAGCTAACGATGATTTAGGTACGAAAGCTGATGCAACTTCTGTTTGTAAAGTTTATGATTCAAAGTTGAACAATATTGTAAATTTATGAGCTCTCTTAATACGTGAACCCATCTTTATGCAGTCAACTTATATTGTTTAAACTTTTTGGGGTAAAGGAACTGTCTAACATCATTATGCTTATGAGGGACTGCATTAGTTTATATTTGGTCGATGCAGTCTAACAAATGGGTTCACAATCTGTTTCTTGATCAAGCAAACATGCAGTCTGACCATCTAACTTTTTTTTCTCGTCTCTGGTAGGATGTTGATGCAGATAAGCACAACTAGGGGTGAGCACCGGTCCAAAACGGGACCGGAGCGGACCGGTTGGATCGGTGGACCGGAATCTGGATTTTTTTTGGACTGGGACCGGATCGGAATGTTCCCGGTCCGGTCCAGTTTTGGACCGGTTGGACCGGAATTTGTATTTTTTTATTCAAAAAAATCTTTTTTGCTATGCTTTAAACATATTAATAAATTCGATAGATTAGAAACAATAATCTTAAAGGCAATAAAGATTTTTGCCTTTAAGTTTTAAACTTTTTTTTAACATTCAAACCTATTTTTACAAAAAAAAAAAAAAAAATCCAGTCCATTCCGGTCTGGACTGGAAAATTCCAGGTTTGGACCGGAAACCCGGAATCCCAAGTTTTCATGGACCAAATACTATGGATTTGATTGTTAATCAAATATTTAATATGTGAAATACTATAAAGGAAAAAACCTAGAGTCTATTTGAGCACCTCTTGACTTTGCTCGGTGACTAATTTCTTTAAGAACTTAGACGGCTAGGGATCTACCTAGCTCTCTATCAACCGGTCAACCCGATTATTCATGCATCTTGAGTACACACAAAACATGGCAACTAGTATGTACATGCTAACTAAATTAATTAATAAATTCATAGTGATGTTAATCATTCAACTTTCAAGACATGAGACTAAATCTTGTCTACATCATTACTCATTGTAACTCCCTACGCTTCATATTTTCTTATGCCAATCTCTTACAATGACCTAAATGATCCTTACTAGCTAGTGTGAAAAAGTTCCCAAAGATATCTCATATACTTCTAATTCTCCAGAAGACCCTAAATTAGCCAATATGTCAATTTCCAGGAATATAAAGTGTTAGATAATGAGTATGTATTATTCATCATCCAAACTACTAATAACAAATACTCCCTCTATTTTTTTTTATCTTTCTCACTTGAAATCTTGACACTATTCATACTTAGAGATAATCTTCTCAAATTTTTTCAATCTATAAGAAAAAATAGTCATGTGGGGTCTTGTTTAATTTGTCTCAATTAACACTTTATTAATATTCAATCGTTATAATTTTTACTAATATATAATAAAAGATATTTAACTTCAAAGATGTACATTGGGAAATGCGCACAGGAAACTGAGAAGGATAAAAAAAAACAGAGGGAGTACATTGTTATCATGTCAACGTTTTCTCTTTTTTCATAAAAAAGCAACACCCAACATAACCAACATAAAATATGAAATATGAAGTAAATTCTTTCATAGTATCCGCCTCCCTACATCCTACTAGGATCAATTCCTAATTTCCAATAAGAGCACTTTGGGGAGGAGATGCCCTTATTCTTCCTCTCACTTACAAAATTTATAGTCCGCTAATTTAGGAATTCTGGTCCCGGTCCAAAACTGCACACCCCTAAGTACAACGATGCAAACACTCATCCCAAAGGTTGAGCACTTAGACGTGACTCAATTTCGTCCCATAGCATGCTGTAATGTCCATTACAAAATTATTTCCATTAAAATTATCCCAAAGAAAGTGCTTCACATGATCATTGATCTAGTTCAGGGGGCCTTTGTTAAGGATAGAGTCATTATGCACAATATAATGATATGCCAAGACATTATTATAGGCTATAAACGAAAGATTCAACCTCCTAGATGTACCATGAAGGTTGATTTAAAGAAGGCGAATGATTTCTTAAACTGGGAATTTCTTCGATAAATGTTGATAGCAATAAAATTTCCTAATCAGTTTATCAATTAAGTGATGCAATGTGTGAGATCCGCCACTTATTCTCTCAATATAAAGGGTGGGATCCATGGATTAGAAGATCTTATGTCTTCCCTATTATTTGTTATTGTCGTGGAGTATTTAACAAGGCTAATGAAGAAAGTGGGGTTGAAGAATGAATTTTAGTATCATTATATATGCTCACATCTCAATATAAATCATCTCAGTTTCTGAAATGATCTCAATTTTTTTGCTAGAGATGATATGTTATCGATGATGCTGCAAATCAAGGCTCTAAAAGCTTCAACTACAACTTCTGGCCATCTTAATAATAATGAGAAGGGTGTTATATATTTTTGCAGTGTTAATGACCATATTCAGATTAACATTTTGATTGGCTCTGGTTTCAAGAAAGTTCAATTTCCTTTCAGATACTTAAAGATCTCTATAACCTGTAAAAGGCTTACTATTGCTGCATAAGATCATGTATTGGAATTCTATGAAGCTTTCCTGCGCAGCTAGGGTCATTTCGATAAACTCTGTGCTCATGAGAATTCACTCTTACGGGCTGAAGTTTACATGATTCCTAAAGCAGTTTGGCATAAGATCAATCAAATTTGCAGGGCCTTTCTCTAGGAAGTCAAATTTGCATTGTTTAAGTCTCCCCTAGTATCCTGAAATTGGATTCGCAAACCTAAATATCATGGAGTGTCGAGCATTAGCGAATGCAGTGTGTGAAACTGTGCAGCAATGGGGAAGTATATTTGGCATATGTCTTGAAAGTTGGTATGTTGTGGATTACGTGGGTATACAATGTGTAAAATTTCTCCTCAAAAAGTCAGTTGGGGATGGAAAATGATTTGTGATGTGAAAAATAGCAGGGGTATACTGTTAACATATGGTTGTCGAATGGTGAATTGGTGATACAATCATACAACATATAAAGTCATAAGTGGGTACAAATGACTTAGCAACAATACACAAAAGTGGAATTGGCACTACCTAGTGTGGAACATGTTGGATTTTGTGGAGATGTTCAAGAAATGGTCGATGAAGAAGTTAAGAAGAAGGGAAGGAGTGCTGCCAGCACCAGCATCCCGGCGGGCGGCCAGGGTCTCCAGGCGGGCTGCTGGTGTCCTCGGGCGGGCACTTCTCGACTCGGGCGTGCATCTTATGAAGGTGGCCTAGGCAGTAACTTCTAGAAAGTCTATCCCAGGTGGGTGAATCCAAATCTGCTCGTGTTTTTTGCGATTTAAGTTTAAATCGTGGCCCTTGGATTGCTTTTATGCCTTGTAGTATAAATACCTTCTTTCCTGGTTTTAGAGAGTAGCACACATTCTCATTGTTCAAACTTGATATCTCCTCTTTTCTGGGCTTTTAGGAGAGAAAGAGAGTTTGTGGGAGGTTTGTATATTCACCATTATTCTCCATTGATTCCATAGTGCAAGTTTGTGGGTTTTTCTCTCGGAGCTCAGGTTTCCCTCGTAATTTGGTGTGTTCTTTTCTTTGCTTTTCTAGCTCTTTTCTTTGGTTTGCTTGGTTGTTGCTCAATTTCATGTTTTTTTATTATTGTTAATTGCATAATTAGTTAGCACTTGTTTCTAAATCACAGCAATTGGTATCGAAGCCAAGGTTAATTTGGTGGAAAGTGGTTTAGTGTTGTGTGGAAAACTAGGATTTGTGGTTCAAAAATCAAATTTTGGGTTTTTTGGTGTTGAAAAATCAAAGTTTTGGATTTTTTTTTGGGTAAAATCAACAATGGAAGAAGGAAAATTGAGGATTGAAAGGTTTGATTGTACAGATTTCGGATTTTGAAAAATGCAAATGGAGGATCTTTTGTATCAAAAGAATCTTTACTTGTCTCTTGAAGAAAAGAGACCAAGTGGTATGATTGAGGATGATTGAAAGTTTCTTGATAGAAAAGTACTTTGAGTTGTGAGATTAACATTAGCCCAGAGTTTGGCTTTTTCAATGTCAAGGATGAGAAACAACTGGTGGTTTGATGGAAACAATATCAAGTACGTATGAGAAACCATTGGCTATCAACAAAGTATACTTGATGCATCATTTGTTTGATATGAAGATGTTTGATGGTAGTGCCGCCGCCAAACACATCAATGCGATCAATTCGATTTTGGGTCAATTGTCTTCGGTGGGTATCAAATTTGATGATGAAGTGAAGGCATTAGTTTTGTTGTCTTCTTACCCCTTGTTATGGGAAATATGGTGTCCGTCATTAGCAACTCCTCCGGTAAAGAAAAGTTGAACTGTTGAAGTATGACGATGTGAGGGACTTAATTTTCAGTGAGAGCATTCGAAGGAGAGAGTCCAGTGAATCGTTGGGTGGTGCATATAGTAGTGAAAGTTGGGGGAGAAGGAATCAACAAAAGGGAAATGCAAGTCATGGAAGATCAAAGTCAAGAAGGCATGGCAAACCAAATGGGGGAGCTTATGTGGTGAGTTGAGGTTGTGGTAATGAAGGACATTTGAAGAAAGATTGTCCAAAGATAGGGAATGAGAAAGGGAAGAAGAAGTTTCAAGATAGTGATGAAGAGGAAGATGCATCAACAAACTTGACTTCGGAGTACATTTCCGATGCTTTCGTGGTAAGCATGGGTGATCCGGAAGAGTTGATTGGAAGCTCGGGATCATGGGTCTTGGATTCATATTCTTCTCATCATTCTTCACCATGCAATGAGTTGTTTCGGAATTTCAAATTCAGAAAACTTGGAAAAATCTATCTTGCGGAAGGCAAGGTAGTGGAAGTCACGGGGCAAGGTGATGTGGGTATTAAACTCACTCATTTTGGCTTGTTGGAGTTGAAGGATGTCAAGTTCATCCCAAGGTTGAAGAAAAGCTTGATATCGGTGACTGAACTTGCCAAATCGGGTCACAAGGTTATGTTTGATGGAGGTTCTTGAAAGATTGTCAAGGGAGCTATAGTCATAGCTCGAGGGACAAGAAGTGGAACACTCTACACCATGAGGAGCATAAGAAAGGGGACCAACATTAGGATAGGAACTTCATGGAAGGTGTCATTTGGTCGGGAATCTATTTATAGTGGGCCAAGGGATGAGAAGCATGGTGAAGCGGTGTCTCGATGGAAAATTGACTGGTAAGCGCACAAGGTGAAAGCCACACACAAGCATGTTGTGCCGGAAATCCTAAGTGGAGCACATGGTGTTTTGTTCGGGTGGGAGCAATGTGAGTTTGTTCCTAGAATAATGAGAAGTTTATTTGGCTTAGGTGATGTTTTTTTTTTGGGTTTGGATTAGACCTCATTGGGCTTCCTTGGTTGGAGAGAAAGTTGTTATCTTCCTTGATTGAAGAGGAAGGAATATTCATTTGATTATCGTGTCTCTTAGGTGAATCGACCTCCGGGGTAAGAAGGCTTGTAGATTCATATAGTGATGGTGCAATAGTTAGGAGGTTGATTAGTGATGATCAAAGTCAGTGTAGTCTTTGATGTCTTTGTAGCGGAGTTGGTGCAAACTTCAATGACATTTCCTTGGTGTAGAGGAGATGTGATATCATGGGGGATGCTTTGTCTAGGTGGGAGCATGGTAGTAATGCTCAGAGTAGAGCATGACCGTGATGGGTTTTGAGAGATGTTGGATTGGGGTTGGTTGAGACCTCAGTATTGCTTCCTTTGGTGAAGAGGAAGCGGGATCGGCTATGGCCAATGTATGGAGAGATAATGGTGATGGTCACGATGTAGGCACGATTTTATTTGGCCTACGCGGTGTGAGCGCGTAGTGGACTACCTCATTTTTAAGGTTATATTATAATACGCTTTCAAAGTCGCCAAGAAGTCTTTAAAGGAAGACTCATAAACCTAATTGGATATTGAAGAATCTTAGGGACAACTTTGAGACTTATCCAATGTAGATTTCCCCGTCATAACTTCTGACTTCATTAATGGTCCATGAACCATAGGTTGTTCGGGGGTGAGCGAGGGTATGAACACGGTCATGAACCACGTTCCCCCATTGCTGGCCTCTATTGAATATCGACTCATATCAAAGTTTATGCAGAAGAACAACCAGATAATATTTTCAAGCACACCTAAAAATATTAGACTACGTGGGTTGATTTAACGGTTTTTTCGCCATATACCCCTGACAAATTTTTTTATTTACCAAATACCCCCAGTTTTTTCAAAATCCATCATATACCCCCGAGTTTCTAAAAATTTACAAAAAATAATATTTTGGCTAACGGATGTCAGATCTCCATTAATGGATAACCTAATTAAACCCTCTAACCCTAATTAACTCATCTAAACCTAACCCAAACCCTAACACTAACCCTAACTCCTACCCTAATACCCTAACCTTAACCACCCAACCACCACCACCCGACCCCCCACCCCCAGCCCCACCAGCCCCCACCCCTACATGCCCCTCCCCCTGCAGCCCCCGATTTCCCTGCCCCCGATTTCCCACCCACCCCCCCTCCCCCTCCCGTAGCCCCCCGATCTCCCCTGCAGCCCCCCTCGATCTTCCCCGCAGCTCCCCCCTTCGATCTCCCCCGCATCATCCCTTTTCTTACAATTCCCCTTTTCGACAATTCCCCTTTTCCTCAACCCTAATCACTTCAACTTCGATCGGGTGTTCCTGAATTCGAGAGATGGGGAGGGCTGCGGGGAGATCGAGGGGGGGGTAGAGCGATAGGGGCTGTGAGGGAGATCGAGGGGGGATGCTGCGGGAGAGAGGGAGGGGATGCTTGGTGGGGTTGGGGGTGGGGGCCGCGATTGGGGGAGGCTGGTGGGGGGCTGCGGTTGGGGGTCGGTGGTGGTGGTTTAATGTTAGTGGGTTAAAATAGAGAATTAGGGTTAATTAGAGAATTAGGGTTAATTGGGATTACTTAGGGTTACCAACTGATAGAATTAACCTTCGTTAGTCATTAAGGGCATTCTAATGCATTTTCAAGAAACTCGGGGTAATATGGTGAATTTTGAAAAAAATGGGGGTATTTGGTGAATAAAAAAAAATTGTCAGGGGTATATGGTGAAAAAACTGTTGATTTAGCACATCAAAAGACTATTTTTTGTGGTATGTTATTAAGCAATCAATATTACAAGGTTCCCAATAGGTTGTCCAAATTATCTGATTAATCTTAGAACAATTATTTAGGTCTTTCAACAATAATAACATGTGGGTGATGAAAATGCAAGTAGGACAATCATAACAATATAAAAAAATAAATAAAAAGAAGAAAAGAGATTAGAATATACAAAAGGAACAATTTTATATTAAAGATCAACATCATGGAAAGAAATAGTTAGTAACTTTAATATAAAAATAATAAATTTATTCAAGGATCCTCAGGAATATACCGGTGTGTCTTGGGTCTGAGAGAATAACAACCTTCGGGAGGAGCAATCATGAAGCCTTTCCACGAACACTTAGGAAGATTGATGAAAGTATGTGTTTTTGTATGCAAATACGTGTTTATGTGTTTGTAAATATAAAAGTATGTGAGAGTATGAGAGTATGTGAGTATGAGAAAATTCGCAAGTATTCGGGCGTCAAGAGTACGTGAAGAAGTGTATTTAGATTTGGGAAATCGTATCCTATTTATAAGAAATTATTAAAAAAAAAGATAAAAAAAGCAGACTGTGCGTCACATAAGGAGTGCGCTAGGCGTACGTCTCTGCGTGACGCACAAAGACACGTGTCAGGCGCAGACTGGTGCGCTGACGCGGCTCAGCCAATCCGTTGCACGCACGTGTCGCGCCTGGCGCACCGCCTGCGTCGGACACGCTTTGACAACTTTTTTCTAAAACATGATTTTTTAAGATTTTCTTTTATCCCTTAAAGTCCGAAGATCTAATTTTACGAGATAAAATCTGATTTTTTGTTTAAAAATATCTTTGAAAATATTTATTTATTTCTACAAATACTTATTAAAATAATAAATGCAATTAATTATCATGGATAATTAATTGGGCTTTCTAAAGGATTGGGTTTAAAATATTTTAAAGAGGCTCAAAAAAAAATTTATGGGCTCAAACTACAATTAATTATTATGAATAATTAACTGGACTTTAAAATAAGACTTTGGATCATTATTATAAAAAAATTAGCTTTTACACTTTCAAATAGTTTTAGGCCTGGCTCTTTGGACTGCTCACCCCTTGAGTCGGACCAATTAAGACAGCAATATGTTTCATCATTGGGCCCTTAAATGGGGAGACACGATTATGTGTCTACGGAAGCCCCCACTTTGACTGAGGTTTGTAAAACCGAAAGTCAAAGTATACATGTCGGGACGGAGAATGATTCTAGATGCTCTACAATCTAAAATAACTCTTTTATATCGGTATTTGCATAACAAAAAAAAAGTTGCAAAAACAGACATATACGAAAAACATTTGCAAAACAAATATAAATTTGCAAAACAAAAGGATATGTGAAAAAGATATCATGAACCATATTAATTAACGCTGGATTTTCCATTGTCTCAGCTCGTGGCTACCCTGCAAAACAAGCAAAAGTTTGCAGCAACAAATATATATATATGGAGCTACATCCCGCTCTAGGGGTATACTTAGCTGAAGACTAGCGCTGGACTTGACCGCTATCGTTGTCTTCACGAACTATATTAACATTGGATTTCCCGTTGTGTCGGCTCGTAATGGTCCTCGGACCTAGTGCTGGATTTTGCCGTTGTTGATGATCTGAATACTTGTTGCGTCTTGAGCAATGTATGTTATAGTATGAGTATTTGTTTGCTAGAAATTTTTGTAAAGCATTATGTGTAGTATGAGTTGAAAAATGGTATTTTCGCGAAGTATTTTTAAAAGTTCGTTGGTTTGTCGCGCGCGACGTTTAAGCTTAACGAAATGTTGATAACTGAAGAAGTGGGCCCCATCTTGGCTACGAAGTGCCCCAAGCGCGTAGCTTAGCCTAGTGCGCAGGACACAAATATATATGCGTTGGACGCAGTTAATTTGCGCTTGACGCGCTAGCGCGCGTGTGGCGCGATTTTCTCGGTGCGCTGGACGCACTTGGCACGTGAGGCGCAGGTCATTAAATGACCTAATAAAACACGGGTTTCACCCGGAAACCCCATTTCATTTCTCTTTCTCTGTCTTCAGCGCCGTTTTGCCTTTGTCTCTCTCCTCTAAACTCCAAACCTCCATAGTTGAAGATTTTAAGCTCTAAATTTCACTTGGAATTCAAGTATTTTCCCATATATGAGTTAGGGAAGCTTGTTCATCACCTTGGCTCGAGCTTGGTTCGATTTTTTTGGCGTTTTAATGTTCAAATTTTTTCGGATTTCTTAGTTCATCTCGTGTGTCTGCCGGCGTCTTGGGTGTACTTTTCTGGCGTGAAGCTCTGGTAAGTTCGTACTCCCCTCTTTTCCTTCTTTTTTTTCGTTCGTCAAATTTACTTGTGTTTTCTGACGAAGCTTTTTTTATTTTTTGTTCTAAATTATGCTTTCGAAATTCCGGTCAAAGTAGGAGGCATATTCCTGGGCTAATTTTGCGGCAAGATTCCGGTCAGATATTCCCGCGAGATTCCTACAGTTTTCCGGGGGGATTCCGGTAGGTTTCCAGCGAGATTCCGGTGTTTTCTTCACGAGTTTAAACTCATTTCATGTGAGTTTGTATTAGTTTTGCAATTATTGTAATTCTTAGATTATGAATCTAGAATTATGTTAGGATTTGTAGAGTTTCTAAGTCTAGAATCTAGAAACATGCTTAGGGAAATTTGAATGTGTGGAGTTGTTGCTGGTAGAAATCCTGTCTAGGAGATTATTTGTAGTTGTATGTTGTAGCTTGAATGCCTTTTAGTATGATCTTTTCAATGGATTCATGAAATATCATCAGATGTGATAATTGTGCTTCATAGGGAGCAATTTCGTGATTTAAGATTACATATTCGGGAAATCTAGTAAACTTGTTTATTACGTGTTGTTTAGAGTCATGAACCCTTTTATGAAATACCTTTAGTCATAATTGTTAGTTTGGATCCGCTTAGCATGTCGTCAGAGGATACACGCAGTGATGTAGATGAGGCGGGTGGCATGACGGTGACCCAACAAAGGCGGGTTTAGAGAGCTCTGGGTGTACTACGGATCAGCTACATTGCTATCCGGAGAACCACATTTCACATCGACCACTGATGGGTCATGTGAGTATTTGTAATGTGATTTTTTTTTCTTTTTTTCTACTGGGTTAGCATTTAGGTGTTTTGTTGATTTTAGCTGTATTTGCAGGTTGACGGTGGGTGTCGTCATTTTGGCTCCTTCGAGCTTGCGAACCTCTAAAAGTACGCAAGATCCTCGGGCGATCAGCTCTAATTGATCAGAGCGGTCTTTCTCGCCTCATCGATGTATACAAGACTCTTATTGTTGTTCATGCTTCTAAGGTCTTGTCTCACAGTTTACTTGAGTGGTGGAGGGATACCACCAACTCCTTTCATATATCTTGGGGGGAGATTACTATCACTCCCCTCGACTTCTCGCTGCTCTCTGGCTTATCCTTCACTGGCAATCGGTTGTCATTGGCTGACGGCTTGGTGTTCAACAGCTTTGAGGTCCTAGCATTGATCGGCCCTGTTACCGACACACTCCCTCCGGCATTGACGTACGCATCACACCGTGAGGTGGCTAGGGGGTTCGTTCTGGCAGGGACTATGAATGAGCAGAAGGTCCATGTCCTGTTGTGGTTGATCGTCTGCGAAGTGCTGCGGACTGATAACGGATCGTGCGACTCGATGCGATATCTAAGAGCTGTGGCGGGTTTGTTTGCTATATGCGCCATAAGTGGGCCGAGTTCGGCTATTGCAGTATTATTTCCTGCCTGCGTATCTACTTGCAGGCAGACCCATGATGACATGACCGTCTCCATTTTTGGCCTATGAGACCGGCTGAGATACGGGCAGACCCATCCTTTATCCTTTATATTATTACCATTGTTCTCGCTTATTATCATGTCCTCGCTCATGTTTGGTTCTATGAGTATTTTCCGGGTATATCTCGGGAAAGACCGATGGACCGCTCTTTTTTTTCGCCGCTGCCTATTAGGCGAGGTTGCGGACGTACTAGGTACGATTCCGTAGTGCGCCTCCGAAGGGCTATTTGGCGGGCTGAGGCACATCAGGTAATTACAGTGAATGGACTCCTTTGTTGTTTCTTTTAGGCCATGATCAGGGGTTAACTTGTTGCCTGCTCCTTTCGCCCTTGGGCTCTATACCCGGATCTGTCGGGATGGGCCTTCGCGGCTCGAGCTCTGGCTTCCCAGGAGTCATCTGCTATGGGAAGTCTAGCCCAGTATGGTATCTTGAAGAGCGAGTCATGCGCCAGTTTACTGTTTTGCCTTTCTTAGTCCCCCATGATCCGCCTGTCACTATGATGGACGCGGATGCTCTTGTTTAGGCGATTCATGATGGGGCGGCATTCCACGAGGACTACCTAGCCTTTGTTCATCCCCGGGCTGGACTATGCTACGAGGTCTTTGCCTCTGGCTCCCCCATGTGCGTTTCGACAAGGTATGAGTCCTGAACTCTTTTATTTATATTTATTTTGACTTGATCAAAATATTAACAATTCATGATTTCTTTTTGTCAGGCGGCGGCTTAGGCTCGTGTTTCGTTTGTCCCAAATCTGAGAATCTGGTACATGGGCGAAACCGGGCTCCTTGAGGAGATCGTTGATGTTGCCCCAGAGGCGGAGCATCATGCTATTCATGCCATACCCACTAGTAGAATAATCGCTTATTGATGCGGTCATTAAGTGGCCTATTGCGGCGGTTCGGCCGCGCAACAATTAAGGGAGCAACAATAGGTAATTAACCTATTGCCATTGTTTTTGACCGCAGCAATAGGCTAAGATATTGCTGTAGTTCCTTTCCAAAACCGCAGCCATGTCCGATCAGTAAGTAATGAAAGTCAGGAACTTTTGTATACTTATTTTGGACTGTTTTGACTAATATATGGTGCAATGCTTTTCAGGTTCCTCGGGAAACCATCGTCCAGATACTTCGAGTGGTTAATTCTCTGAAGCATGGGATGGCGAAGATCAAGAGAAGCTTTTCTTGTTGGCGGTTTGATGCGCACAACCATGTAGTCTATTATTATTTTCAATTTGGTTGGCATCTCTGCTGTTTGATTTCTGATGCTGATGATGTTTTTATGTAGCCTCGTCATCAGGAAGGTGGACCCCGCCCCGAGGCTCGAGTCTCGAATCTTGACTCAGACTCCTCGGGATTCGTCTTCTGAGAGGGCTTTAGATGGATCCTTCTTTTACCACCCTACATGATATGGGGAACATGTGGTTCATGGGGGACCCTGCGTTCAACCCGTATTCCTGGGCTAGCCCGATGTGGATGCAGATGCAGCAGATGTGGCAAGTGCCCCCGATGCAGCAGTTGGGGTTCGGGTTTACCGACGGGCATGATTGGAGAGGCTCCTACAGAGGCGAGACGAGTGGTGTTAGGATTGAGGAAGCGGGGGATGAGCCTTCTTCGTCGAGAGAGTAGGATCCTCCTGCTTCCTAGGCTTCTACTTTTCTTTGTTGTTGTACCTGTTTGACCCGCAGTTGTATTTGGACAAACATTTTGTACATTGATATGTATTGTACTTTGATGTTATTGATGTCCTTATCATTATTTTGATGTTTTTGCCGACTCTTGCTATGAACGCAAATTAAAACTTTTATGCAACTCAACACCTAAAACACAATGCATGAATGCAAACAAAACAAACAAAAGTTTAACACGACTCAACACCTAAAATACAATGCAGATGACTTATGCCAATACACCAATTTATGTTTTTTAGAAGAAAATAAGTGTTTAATGGAGCACATCCAACCTTATCCCAACAAAAAAAAAGAAACAATGAGAAGAGTAAAAAAAACGGGCGGGAGGGAGGGTTAAATGAAAACAAAGGAGTTGTTGTTTTGAAAGTCATTGTAAACGTAAAAACGAGTTTAGGAGCACAAAAAGCGTCCAACAATTAGTCGAAATCGTGTCACATGATATGCACAAGGTTCGGGAACACGTGTGCTTGAAAATCGAGTGTTGCGCCCGGCGCAAAGGAACACGTCCGGCGCAGGTGAGCCGATTGCGCGTCACGCCGGGACGACACGGTAGGCGCGCGCCGAGCTGCGTGTGTGACGCAATTTGACTTGTGGCGCGCGAGCTGTTTCGGGTTATAAAGATGATTTTAAGCAGGATTAGGATGCGTGTGTTTAAATATTGTGGAAAATGCAACGGGACAAGCATTATTTTTAGTTCTGCAACTTTTGCCTGCAATATTTCCTGCAACTTTTCTCTCTACACTTTTTCCTTGCATCTTCATACCAGTTCCCAATGGCTTTTGAACCTACTTTGAGCAGGTGTTTGTCGTCCTTGACCAATGCGGAGAAACAAGAATTGGAACGACGACATCTGCATGTGTGGGCATCCCTGAGGTTTGTGCAATTAGATTATAACTTCCTTTATGCTGTTGTGAATTTTTCGGATGTTACCAATCATTGTTTTTGCTTTGGGAACCATGCATTAACTTTGTTGCCTGAGCAATTTGGTGATATTATTGACTGACCTCGTAGTCAATTACCTTGTGTCCCTAGTTTGGAAGATTATTTTTTTAGGGATTTTGAAAGGTTTATGGATTCGAGGGATGAAAACTTGTTTGAGATTGTTTATGGGAGGAGGGCAAATTTGACTAGGTTAGCTGCAGTACATAGTCCTCCTACTGAAAAGGCTAGGCAGACATATCTTATGCGGGTGTTAGTATTTTACCTGCTTAGTCGTTTTTTTTTTTTTTTTGTGAATGGGGACAATGGTGCTGGATTTTCGTCCCCGAATACTGTGGCGTAACAACCGGAGGTAGGGCGGACACCTATGTCGTTATGTGTAGGTGAGATGATCACTAGTTTGGATGCTGTGATGAAGGACCCAAAAGGGTAATTTTCAAGAAGTATGCTACTATTGCAGGTATTTTGATATAATATATTTTTGATTGCTCATAGGTAAAAAAAATTTATTTAGTCATGAACCAAATAACTTATTTTTCCCTGTGTATTTTGATATAATATATTTTTGATTGCTCATATGTGAAGTAATAATAATTATTTTTATTTATCTGTTGATGCAGATCTGGCTTATGGAGCACTTGAGGCTAAGAAAGGTTTCATTGGAAGGAAAAAAAACCTTCACTAAAAAATCTTTTGAAGATCGTACCTTGTTTTTCGGGGATGATGAGTAGTGTGTGAGGTGGGCTGTTCCATGGTGGAAAATTACTGCTAGGGTCGGTATGCAGGACGATTCCCCTTATGTGAGGTTGTGCAGTCTGTATACCATAACTTATTATTTTCCTTCGAGGGCAATGAGACTGTATGGATAGCGTCAATTAATTCCTACAGATGACGCTATTGCTCCTAGAATATATGGCCTAACCTAGAGTGGAATTAGGAAGTGGAAGAGATATTGGGGAGAGCGCCCGATTTGGTATACCCATGAAAGGTTAGAATCTGAAAAAATATCCAAAAGTTATATAATGTGGATGCTTACTAAGGACCGTGCTATGAGCAAGAAGATGAGAGAAAAGGAAGCCTCTAAAGTATCTAAAAAATGGAAGTTTAATCTGCTACCGTAGAAAATATTTTAGAGATATTGGGGAGAGCGCCCGATTTGGTATACCCATGAAACGCTTGGACCACGAGTGACACCAATAAAATGAAGAATACGTTTAGGTTGGATAGTCATCAAGGAAAGGACCGATGCAGGAAGTTCGACACACAAAAGAGATGCTCCTACAGGCAAAGGAAAAAGGAAGATGGTGTATAAGAAAAGAGAAGACCATCTAGACCACAACAACAGATGGAAAAGGGAGAATATTCAACAAAAGACAAGGAGGGAAAGAAGAATGAAAAGGAAAAGAAAGACTGATTGCAACATTATTATTATTTTTTTATCTGCTTTATAGAGTAGTTTATGATTTTCCCTTGTTATTTATAGCTTTCAATAAGGCTTGCATGCCACATAGTTATTTTAATAGTGTAGTTGTGACAATTATATTAATAAAAACAAGTTTTATTTTAATTTAGACCGAAGTGAGCCTAAATATCTCATAAAATAATTGTCGAAATTTAATAGCATCGTAGTGCATGCTGGAAGAACGAATCAAAATGTCAGCGCTGTGCAGAGGCGTGCGCTAGACGCCGAAGATTGCGTCTCACGCATTGTACTGCGTTGGGCGCGCCTGTTATGCGTCTGGCGCGCTTGTGCGCTAGGCGCAGTCGGACAACTCATTTTTAATTATTATATTTTTATAAGACTCGTATGGACCAAAGGAGGGTTTATTTTTTAACGGGACGATCCTTGTATTAGGTTGCCACACATAGTTCATGGTAAATAATTGGATTAATTTGACCAATCAGTGAATTGGTTGTGTTTTACACATAGAATTTATTGAGTTGATCAGGATTGGTTAGATTGTATAACTCAGTGCCATCCATGTTTATAAGTTGAGCCACTCCTCCAGAGAGGATTGTCTTGACGATGTATGGGGCAGCCCAAGTAGGTCTGAATTTACCCCGAGTATCTAACACATTTTTCCTTAATGCCTTGAGCACTAAGTCACCCTCTTTAATGTTTCGAGGTTTGACCTTCTTTTTGAAAGATCGCACAATACGCTTTTGATATATTTGCACATGATGCAAGGCTGCTAATCTCCGTTCATATAGTAATATGAGCTCTTCAAATCTAGCTTTGACCCAATCATCTTCGAGGATTTAGCTTTCTAAGACAATGCACAAGGATAGTATTTCTAGCTCAATAGGTTGTACAGCTTCTACTCCATACACAAGGGAGTAAGCTGTTGCGCCAATAGAGGTACGAATAGAAGTACGATATCTCCATAAGGTACAGTGTAATTTTATCTGGCTAATCCTTATAATTTTCTATCATTTTTTGGATAATGGCTTTGATATTTTTATTAGCAGCTTCTACGGCACCGTTAGCTTGGGATCTATAAGGGGAGGACCTATGGTGTTTAATACCATATTTTTCGAGTACTTATTCACATTCAGCTTGGAAATGGGCAACTTGGTGACCTATAAGTTCATGAGGCACTCCAAAACGACAAATGATGGTATTTTCTAAGTATGTGGCTACATGTTTGGCTCTAAATTTAGCATAGGATGTGGCCTTTACCCATTTGGTAAAATAATCAATAGCTACAAGGATGAATTCATGCCCTCCCAGTACCAGGTGGTGTTATTTTGACGACAATATTAATTCCCCAAGTTGAGAATGACCAAGGTGAGGTAAAGGTATATAGTCATGGGGGTGGGACATGGTGTAGGTTTGCGCATAGTTGACATTTCGGGCAGGTTTTGGCATAGATATAACAGCCTTTCTCCATCGTAGTCCAAGGAGTAGCCTAAGCGAATGATCTTTTGGGCTAACATGCGTCCGTTCATGTGCATACCACAAATTCCATTATGGACTTGATCCATAACCTTCATGGTGTCTGGCTTATCTATGCAGAGTAGGTGCACACCTTGCGTTCTTTTGTACAGTATCCCATTGTATTCGACATATTGAGAGGCCAGGAGCCTTAAGGCATGTTGTGCTCTTGTTGAAGAGCCAGTGGGTACTCTTTTTTGGTTAGGTAATTGAGAATATCAGTGATCCAAGGCTCAGAGGGAGTTTGATATGGTTCTGTGTCTAAGGTATGAATATAGCAGGCTCTTGCCATCTCTCAATGATAAGGGGCATTTCAGGCATTGCGCGAGGAATCCTAATCATGGAGGCCAAACAGGCTAAGGCATCAGCGAATTGGTTTTCTTCTCGAGGAAGGTAGGTGCATTGTATTTCAGGTATTTTTTCGGTGATGGCTTCTGGATGAGCTTGGTATTGTAAAAGGCTTTATATTATGACTTCCATCTTTTAGAGATTTGGTCGATGATCAAGGATGAATCACCATATACTCTAAGCTTTTTGATGTCGAGGGATACTGAGGCCTGGAGCCCTATAGTGCACGCTTCGTATTCAGCTGTGTTATTAGTAACATCGAAATCGAGTTTAACAAATAGAGGAGTGTATTCGCCATCAAGGGATACCAGGAGTACCCCCAACGCCACATCCCTTTTGGTTTGAATCACCATCGAAGTATAGTGCCCAACTGTCATCTTCCGTCATGACAAGGTCTGCATGAGGAAACTCATATTCCTCGCGAGATTCGTCTACACTGAAATCTGCTAGGAAGTCTTAAACAACGTTGCCTTTAATAATTTATGAGGGACAAATTTTAAGTCAAATTCAGCAAGCATTACTACCCAGCGGGAGAGTCTACGGTTAAGGGCTGGCTTTTCAAATAAGAATTTGAGAGGGTCCAATCGGGACACTATGCGGATGGTATCAGTAAGCATGTAGTGTCTAAGCTTCTTAGTAGCCCATATACTAGTGCAATATAAAGCTCTTCTAAAGGAGTACTGGGATTCATAGTCCAAGAGTTTTCCACTAAGGTAGTAAATGGGACATTCTTTCCCATCAACATCTTGTGCCAACATGGCCGCCGTTGCGGTCTTAGTCACAGTCAAATAGAGTCTTAAAGGTAGGTCAGGCAAAGCAGGTGCTAAGACAGGTGGATTGGACAGATATTCTTTGATTTTGTTATAGGTTTTTTGGCAATCCTCATCCCATTCAATAGTGACACTTTTTTTAAGCTTTCGATTAGAGGTGAACCTACTAATGTATTGTATTTTTCCTAGGAACCCCCTTATTTGATTTTAATTCTTAGGTGGAGGCATGGTTATGATAGCTTTTATTTTAGTAGGGTCGATCTTAATCCCTCTAGAGCTGATGACATAACCTAGGAGTTTCCTCGAAGTGACCCTGAAGTGACCCCAAAGGCGCGTTTTTGTTGGTTAAGTCTCACATTTTATTTTCGAAGTCTCATGAAGAACTTCTCTAGGCAGTATGGTATCCCTCTCTATCTTTGGACTTAACTATCATGTCATCTACGTATACTTCTACTTCTTTATGCATCATGTCATGAAGAAGCGCAGTCGCAGTTCTTTGATATGTTGCCCCAGCAAAAGGCATAACAGTATAACAAAAGGTCCCCCCACAGAGTGATGAAGGTAGTCATTTCCATGTCTTCCTCAACCATTTTAACCTGGTTATATCCCATATACCATCCATGAAGGTAAGAAGGGCATGATTATCTGTATTTTCTATTAGGACATCTATGTGAGGTAAAGGAAGCCCATCTTTAGGACTTATTTTTGTTGAGGTCTCTATAGTCAACACACATCCTAACCCTTCCATCTTTTTTAGGCACAAACACAACATTAGCTACTCAGTCAGGATAATTAGCTACTTTAATGAAACCTGCACTAGGTTGTTTAATAATTTCTTCTTTGATTTTCAAGGCTACATCGGGCTTCATTCTGCGCAATTTTTTGCTTAACATGTTTTATGCCTTCGATTAGAGGTATAGTATACTGAGCGATTTCATGATCAATGCCTGGCATGTCCAAGTAGGACCATGCGAATACGTCGATATATTCACTGAGTGTTTTGATTAGTTGGGCGCGTTCATCATCATTTAGAGTTAATCCAATTCTTACCTCCTTTGGTTCGTTATCATCTGAAAGATTAGTTTTTTCAGTTTCTTCGATGACGGTGTCTTATTTTCATGTTCTTCCACTACTTTAATTATTTCTTTTTCAAATTCATTGTTGCAATTGGTAGAAGGAAGAGGAGAAGAAGTAGAGATAGTGCACAAGTCGTAAGCAAATGAGTTCATCTTATTAAAATCAGAAATCATAACATCAAACAAGGACTCAGCAGAAGATAGAGACTCTACTTAGACACTAGGATTAATACACTCAGATATAATCCCAATTGGGAAGCTAGACTCAGAAGACTCATACTCGGAAGACTCGGATTCTTCGAACATCTGCCCTTCCCCCGTAGTGAAAGTCACCTGCTTTCCACTTGGTGTAGTTAGCTTGATAGTCTTCCTCCATCCTTGCATGGTGCCACTTGCAAGAGTAATTAGCATGGCAGCGTCGAAAGCTTCATGTTGCAATACAGCTTGAACGTGAGCAGTGTTACCTGGGTATTTGACTATTTCTTGACCGAATAGAAGTCCTAATGCCTTGTAATCTAAACAGTTTTCAATGAATGGTTTAATCGTGGGATCGAGAATCCCTTTTTCCAGAAAGTGACAGTCCAGGAATATCTCAAATCCTGGGTAGATCACTCCATCCTGAGCCTGTAAAAAGGTTCATGGAATTCATAACAAGGATAATCTTCTACTTCCCTTAGAAATTGCCCATTTAGAGTGGGTTGATAGGGAGGAAAAGGGATACTATCTTTATCCTTCGTGTTAAAGTAAGCTATTCTTTGTGCAATGCGCTCTCTTAGCTCCCTCCTTGTTGGCTTGTACCCTAAGCCAAATAAGTTTTCCACCGCTTTAGAATTAGTGACAGGAGGTGCTCTTGATTTGTTATTTCCCAATGTCATGCCTGGGAAATGTCCTTTGTTGCGCATAATGTAGTTAACTACTAAGTAAGAGAAGTAGTCAAAATTGAATGGCGCCAAGTAGAGGTGTGTACAAACCGGTCTGGACCGGACCGGACTGGAGATTCCGGTCCGGTCCCCGGTCCACCGAATATCAGGATTCCGATCCACCGGTCCGATCCGGTCCGGACCAATTGGACCGGAATTTCTATTATTTTAGAAAAACAAATTTTATATGTTAAAAAAAACGGTTTTTTCACCATATACCCCTGACAAATTGGAAAATTCACCATATACCCTCAATGTTTCAAATATGCACCATATACCCCTGAGTTTTCGAAAACGTTCACCATATACCCTTTTTCTAACTTCCGTCAACTCACCGTTAGCTTTATGTACCATTTTGCTATTATTAACCCCAAACCCTAATTATAATCTAACCCTAATCTAACTCTAACCTTAATCCTAATCTAACCCTAATCTAACCCCTAACCCACTATCCTCTCCCCTCCACACCACCCTAGGCCCCCACCCCTCCCCCTCCACCTCAGGCCAGCAGCCCAACCCCACCCCCCCTCTACTCCACCGCCGTTGCCCCCCACCCCCACCCCCCCTCCCCTTCCCCGTCGTTGCTTCCCTCCCCTCCCCTTCCCTCCGCCGCACTCTCCCCCGACACCTCTCTTCTATCACACCGGCGTTTCCTGCCCGAAAAGGCACAAAATGGTTCGAAAATTTCGAGCCTCCAAACCTCATAAAACCACACAAAAGTGTGCAAAAACCACACAAAATTTGCAACCAAGTGTAAATAAAGACTCCCCTAGCCCAGATATGAAAGAATTCTTAAGTTTCAAGCCAAAATCGGAGCTCAAAATATTCAAAAATGGAGAGAGAAATCGCGGGGAGGGGGGGGAGAGAGAGAAATCGCGGGGATGGGGTGGGGGAGAGAGAAATCGCGAGAAGGGGGTGAGGGGCTGGGGAAATCGCGGGGAGGGGTGGGCCGGGGAAATCGCGGGGAGGGTGGGGGAAATCGCGGGGAGGGGCTGGGGATGGGGAAATCGAGGGGGAGGGGTGGGGGAAATCGCAGGGGAGGGGGGTGGGGGTGGGGCTGCGGCGGGGAGGGGTGAGGAAATCGCGGCTGTCGTGGGGATGGGGTGGGAGTAGGGGGTCTTTGGGGTGGGCTGGGCTGCGGCGGTGGAGGGGTGGTGGAGGGGGGGGGGGCTGGTGGGAGGAGAGGGAATGAGTGGGTTAGGGTTTAGATTTTAGGGTTAGGGTTTAGATTAGTTGTTAGGGTTTAGATTAAGGTTTACATTTTAGGGTTAGGGCTTAATGATGGCAAAATCGTAAATAAAGCTAACGGTGAGTTAACGGCAATTAGAAAAAGGGCATATGGTGAACGTTTTCGAAAACTCAGGGGTATATGGTGCATATCTGAAACATTGAGGGTATATGGTGAATTTTCCAATTTGTCGGGGGTATATGGTGAAAAAATCGTAAAAAAAATTAAAAGGTAAAAAATTAGAAATTTAAAAACCTACTATTTATTCTTTTAGGATTATTGTTATTATAATTATTAATTTTTAATGTATATAATTTCTAAATATATTTAAAGAAAATAAAATGATTTTTTTTTTGAAAAAAAAATTTCCCTGTCCAAGAGGTCCGAACCTAGGTTCGGTCCAAGAAAATCCCGCATTCCGGTCCCGGTCCAAGAAAAACCCGATTTCGATCCACGGGTCCAACCGGTTCCTGTCCGGTCCGGTCCCCGGGACCGGTGCACACCCCTGGCGCCAAGTCCTCTTCTATGAGGGCAACTTCTTCAGGGACAAATCCTCGAAGATCTTCATCATGATCAATGTGGATGAGAGGTTTGTCTACTACTTGTACTATAATTGTGGAGGCATCTAGTGTTACGGGAATGCGATCTACAATCATCTTTACTTTTTGATGCAAAGAAGATGGGACAGCACCAAGCTCATGAAGCCATGGTCGTCCTAGTAGTAGGTTGAATGAGGCCTTGATGTCAATGACCTAGAATATAGTGCGCTTTTCAATAACCCTAGCAGAGATGTTTAGGGCTATAATACCCAAGGATTGGCGACAAGAGTTGTCATAAGCCCGATTATATATCTTGGTGTGAAGGACTAAAATCTACATCTTTGAAACCTAAACGACGCACAGTTCGTAGTAGACATACATTGATTGCAGATCCATTATCTACCAAAATCATTGGGACATTCATGCCCATGCATGCTACAGGAAGATGCATAGCTTTGTTGTGCTTATTGCCCTCAAATGGAAGGTCATTATCAGTGAAGGAAATTATTTTTCCTTGCATTGGCTTATCAGTAGTGAGAAAGTTAACCAATCCTTCAGGGGTTGTGTCAGGTGACACGTTCATTTTTGTAAGGGAGTTTAGTAATGTCGTGCGATGCTCATGAGAAGATGATGTTAATTGCCAAACATTGATTCCAGCTTTTGTTTTCATGAGATGCTGAATGATAGCATTCTCTTTGCGAAGAAGCTCTTCATGAGGTGCAGGCAATTGTGGAGCATTATTTTGAGCTGTTTGGTTTAGTCTTCCAGTTCAAGTGAGCACTTGTACCTCTTCCTTTTCAATGTCGGATTGGTACTACTCTTCTCCCACGACAACAGGATTATCATAGATATCAACATCTCATTGTTATCATATAGCCCTAAAGGAGGAGGAATGCATGCTCTTTTTTCATAGTCACTTCCCTCAGTGACATATTCATCTTCATCATCACTGGCCCACATGCCATTGATGTCGAATGGCGTTTCATTAAGAATAAGTGTTGGGACAGGATCCCATATGGGCGTAATCAATAGTGATGGATCATAACAGTATTGATCCCGTGACATTGCTAAGACATTGTTTAATGGCTCACTTTGATTATTGAGTTTCTTCCCTGCATGAGGAATATGAAGTCTACCTTCACCAACCATGTCCTAGATGGCATCTCTCAGCTTGAAACAATCATCAATTTTGTGACCATTTCCTCTGTGGTACTTACAGTAAGCATTCTTGTCCCATCGTGAAATTTTTCTACTCTCTTCTGGATCAGGAGTTGGTCAAGAGCGCCTATTGAGTGAAGGCGATCAAAAGCTGTGGCATATGACATGCCTATTGGAGTGTATGTCCTCCTTGGTTTCCTCTGGAAGGATTTGTTCGGTGCCTCAAGAAGGTTCACCTCTCCACCTAATTTAGATGTGGATCCATAGTCATTCTTCATCTTGTTGTTGTTATTCCCCTTATAACGATTGTTGCCATTTTGGGCATTTTTCAACAAGTCATCTTCAATTTGAATGCCTATATTGTATAGCTTCGCAAAACTTTCAACACTTAAATACTTGAGAGGATTTTTGTAGTTAGGCAACAGATTGGCAATGAAGATGCGAATTAGGTCTTCCTCAGGAGGCTGAGACCATGTGAGTGGAGTTTTCTTTCCACATGTTGAGGTAGGTGGTAAAGCCTTCATTATTTTCCTGCTTAAAGACTTCCAATTTCGTTAGAGAGGTTTGGATTACAGTATTGTGTTCATATTATTTCATGAACTCTCTAGTAATATAACTCCAAGTTTTAACATGCTTGGGGTCCAGTGAATAGAACCAGTTCTGACATATTTGGTCCAATGACATCGGGAATACCATTGGATACAGTTCGGGGTCCACTAACTTAATGATCATGGTGGCCCTAAAATTTCTCAAGGGGTACTTGGGATTTTCAGTATGCTTGAATTTGGGAAAGTCACTTGTAGAGAATTTTTCAGGCAACTTTTCCTTGAACTTGTTATTCTCATCCATCTCAAAGTAGGCATCTTTGTTGGTAACCTTATGGACAACATTTTCCATTTGCTTATTGAATCCAGCAGATTCACCCCTTTCAACTTGATGCAGACGAAGAGTGACCTTTTCCATGTTCTTAGACAGTCGTTCAATGATGCTAGTTAATTTCGCAACCTTTTCGTCACCCATTTTTGTTTCAAAAAGGACCCTTGCTTCAGCTATTTCAACAGATCGAGGTTTTCTTGCACGACTACGAGTTCTCAAGTATGTCTTCTCAATTCTCCTCTTTGACAAGGACACATTGACTTATGACTCCCCAAAAGTGGACAAAATACTAAGAAGGGAGGGAAATGAAGAAGGGAAATTTTTGAAAATGACAGAATAACCAATATTACGTCAAAACTAGCAATAGTGTGGGGTGAATAAGGTTGCACGTCACATAACCATGCTACGCATGACGCAATGAGGTGCGTATGGCGCGAGCATTATGCGCCTGGCGCATGGGCGGTGTGCCTGACACATCAATGATGCGATAGGCGCACAGCTTTGCGGAACACAATTTGTTGGTTTTGACATTATTTTGATTAATTTTAAACAAGCAGGATTAGGAAAATGATAACTTAATTTGTTCAAAACTTCTGCCAAAAGGAGGGAAAATAACATGGAAATCGTGATAGACTTGTGTTGTAGGAATATAAGATAAGTTTATGATGAGGGCTAATGCCATTTTATGGAAATATTTTGTGGTAATAATATGGGATGCAGTTTGTGGTGATAAGGACATTTGGAGGGGATTAGATTAATATGTGGAGGTATGAGATAGAGATTTGGCAAAAGTTTTTTCACAAATCAAAGGTGAATTTTTGAAAAAGAAGGTAAGGTATAAATTTCGAAAAAGATAAGAATTTTTGAAAAGGATGGATGTAAGTTTATTTTTTAAAAAAAGATGTGAAAATTTTTATGGGGATAAGTTTGTTGGGAGGATAGAAATATCCGACTTTCTCCAAAAAAAAAAAAAAGATAAAAAAAAACATAGGCATGATCATTCACCTCAGCTAGACTCGATAGTGATGGGACACAAAAGAAAAAGATTGGTTTTTATCTTTAGAATAAGGTGAGATTCGTTTTCAAACACAACGACTCGTATGACGATCATGACGCTCCGCGAATGCAAATGGGGAAAAAATACGGAATCAATCACCACGACGACTAAACCGGCAAAAACACGTGATGCGCAAGATGCGTGCCACGTACCAAAGGTGCTCGTAGTGCGGAGCTTATGCGTCGGGCGCGAGAGATGTGCGCCAAGTGCAAATTAAGGCGTTTGGTGCACTTCTCCCCTGTATGTTTTTTGGCAATTTAGGCGAGGTTTTGGCTAATTCCACATAATTTTGGGACGCGATTGCAGGCATGACATGACAACAAATTTTTGACTGACCATGACATAATGACGGGTTGATTAACGAACTTTTATGATTTTAAATGATAGCCGAATTGACAATAGCATGAGACGTATAGGCTGCGCGCTACGCAAATCAATGCGCGCAGCGAGAAGCCTTTGCATCCGGCGCAGGCACTGTGCGCCAGGCGCATACCTAGATGCGTTTGGCGCACTGCCCCACCGGCATGCAATTTGTCAATTCGGCGAAAGTTTGGACTATTATGACGATCTTTTTAGACGCGATTTTAGGTGCAATACATATCAACGTTTTGGCAAGTTAATAATAGGCAAAAATCACAATCATGAACAAATGTCACGTAACATGGATGCAAAAGGTTCTGAACCTAAAGTCCAGTTCTACATTTCAACTATGATCAGGTTTAGGTCAAGGCTGAAAAGGGTCCATGACTAAGAGATTCTTCGTACCTTTGCTTAAAAAGGTGCCCACATGTAAGACGCATTCCAGTTCTCAAGTCAGGAACAAAAACAATGTCATGGTTGGGTAGCTTTGCTTATGACTAAGATCCAACACTATCGCTTAGGAAACTTTCAGAAGGACAAAGCACAACCCCCCCTAGGGTGGCCTCACGCATAGAACATGCGCTAATGAGGCACGGAAGATTGTCCTTATGGTGGCTTAAACAATAGTCATGCATATGCAAAACAGTATGTCATTCAAAAGCATAAAATGAGAATTAATCGTATTTTTCAAGTTTAACCCACTCATTTAAAAAAACTAGTTTTTAAAAAATCCTCCCTAATGAGGTCGCCAAATTGTAGGCGTGATTTTATTTCGTCTACGCGGTGTGAGCGCGAATTTGACTACCCCATTGTTAAGGTTTTATTAAAATACGTTTTCAAAGTCACCAACAAGTTTTTAAAGGAAAACTCATAAACCTAATTGGATATTGGGAAATCTTAGGGACAATTTTGGGACTTATCCAATGTAGATTTCCCCATCATAACTTCGTTAATGGTCAATGAACCATAGATTGAGTTCGTGGGTGAGGGTACGAACACGGTCATGAACCATGTTCGCCCATTGTTGGCCTCTACTAAATATCGATTCATATCAAAGTTTATGCAGAAGAACAACAAGATAATATTTTCAAGCACCCTAAAAATATAGTCTAAGTGGGTTGATTTATTAACACATCAAAAGACTAATTTTGGTGGTATATTATTAAGCAATCAATTTAACAAGGTTCCAAATAGGTTGTCCAAATTATCTGTATTAGAATAATTATTTAGGTCTTGGTTGGCAATAATAACATGTGGGTGATGAAAATGCAAGCAGGACAATCATAACAATATACAAAAATAAATAAAAAATAAGGAAGGAGATTAGAATATACAAAAGGAACGGTTTTTATAGTAAAGATCAACATCCTGGAAAAAAATAGTTAGTAACATCAATATAAAAATAATAAGTTTATTCAAGGACCCTCGGGAATATAGGGGGTGTGGCTTGGGTCTGAGAGAATAACAACCTTCGGGAAGAGCAATGGTGAAGCCTTTCTACGAACACTTAGGAAGATTAATGAAAGTATGTGTTTCTGTATGCAAATACGTGTTTATGTGTTTGTAAATATGAAAGTATGTGAGAGAATGAGAGTATGTGAGTATGATAGAATTCGCAAGTATTCAGGCGTAAAGAGTACGTGAAAAAGTGCATTTAGATTCGGGAAATCGTAGCCTATTTATAGGAAAATATTAAAAAAAAAAAAAAAAAAAAGCAGACTGCGCGTCACGCATGGAGTGCGCTAAGCGCACGTCTCTGCGTGACGCACAAATACATGTGTCAGGCGCAGATTGGTGTGCCTGGCGCAGCTCAGCCAATGCGCTGCGCGCACGTGACGGGCCAGGCGCATCACCTGCGTCGGACACGCTTTGACAGCTTTTTTCTAAAATGCATTTTAAAAGATTTTCTTTTATCCCTTAAAGTCAGGAAATTTGATTTTATGAGATAAAATCTGATTTTAAATTTAGAAATATCTTTGAAAATATTTATTTCTCAAAATATTTATTAAAATAATAAATAAATACAATTAATTATTGGAAATATTCACATACATAATCCGAACTATGGCCAGTCTTCCCATATTAATCCCAATTATGGATTATTCTAGTATAACCCAAACTATTGAGTTACCTTCCTAAAATGAACCCAGATGAGCTACAACCTGTTAATCAGACTAAATTTTAAGATTTTTGTGTCTTTCTTTTATATTTCTTTCTCTCTTCCTTTCTCTTCCACTAATCACCACTTCCATCCATTGAAGCACCACCTGTACACCCATCCACCCTATAAAACACCACCAACAACCTGGAAATCATCCTATCCACCCCAAAAACCACCACCATCAACCTTAAAACCAACCCCACCACCTCTAGTCACATGCCCCTCAAAACCATTTATTTCCCTACCTAGCACAGACACTATCTCCACGATAGCACCACGCCAACAAACAACAACCACGAACAACAATCATTCACGAAATTCGCAAATTAAAAAATATGTATACTTAACCACCACCCCAAACCACCTAAACAATAAAACCGGGACAATATCTCAACCACCAACCAAAAAGAGCAAAAGAAAGAGAAGATATGAGACAGACCTCCATTAATGCACAATGTTTGGTTGTAGATGATCAAATTCGACCATTAAAGCTCCAAATCTGGAGCTTAAGTGGTCGAATTAGACCATTAACAAGCCTAGTGGTGTACAGGAACAATGGTGGTGAGCGAAAGACATTGCGACGTCAAATGAGGACGGTGGTGGAGAGACAATAACGGCAGTTGTGGCGTTGAATGTGGTGTTGGTGGTTGTGGTAGCTTTCTGGTTGTTTTGCACGGGAGAGTGGGGATAAGGAGAGGAGAGAGAAAATTGAGTTTTGTGAAATTCTTTTAAAATCTTTAATAAAATTATGGGAGCCAATAAATGCAAGACACGTGACTTAAGTAACTTGCTCAACCGGTTCCTTCAGGTTAAGGGTCATTAGGAGAAGACACCCCATATAGTTAGGATTATACTAGAATAATCCATAATTTGAATTAATATGGGAAGACTGGCCATAGTTCAGATTATTCATGGATATTTAATTAGGCTTTTCAAAGGATTAGGCTTAAAATATTTTAAATGGGCTGCGAAATATTTTTTATGGGCTTAAACTACAATTAATTATCAGGAATAATGAATTGAGTTTTAAAATAAGACTTTGGATCATTATTATAAATAAATAAGCTTTAACACTTTAAAATAGTTTTGGGTCTGGCTCTTCAGACTGCTCTCCCCTTGGTTGGGACCAATGGAAACCGTTGTATGTTTCATCATTGGGCCGTTATATGGGGAGACATGATTATATGTCAATGCACAGGTATTTATGGTGGGATGTTCTCTTGCTTAAACCGATCTCCAATGCAAGTTGGAGATAGTTGGATTTCATGAAGATGTTCAAGCAAGGCTCGAGGAAGAAGATAAGAAAAAGTAAAGGAGTACTGCCTGCACCAGCATCCCGCGCTGGTGGCAGTTAGCTAGGATGGGCAGTGTCCCCGAGCGGGGACTTCTCGGCTCGGGCGTGCGTCTTTTGAAGGTGGCCTAGGCAAGAACTTCTAGGAAGTATTCCCCGGGCGGGCAAGCACTTTGCCCGGTGGGGCGGTTTGGCCAGAGCGGGCAAACCCAGATCTGCACGTGTTTTTGCGATTTAAGTTTAAATCATGGCATTTGGATTGCTTTTACGCCTTGTAGTATAAATACCTTATTTTCTGGTTTTAGAAAGTAGCACACATTCTATAACAGCCCGCACTTCCGAGCTGCTAGCTAATCACACTTATCATTCATAAACCTCAATTATCATTCATTAACCTTGATTACACAATCACCTGCAGCGGAACATAATTCAGAATACGCTTCCAGTTCTTTTATCATCCACAATACATCAATAACGATAATATATGCAACTTCAAAAACTAAATCAATAAAATCACCAAATAGATACAATCATACATTATAAGAATATTTCTCATATTTGTATAATCTCCATCTTGGGTTGAACTGGACACTTCTCATATCATAACTAACGATCATCAATCCATTCTGGAGCGTGCTTGCCTGTACAATTTCTAACAATGAATTCTGCCCCCACCAGGACAGGTTCCAAGAACAAAATCAGATAAACCGAGTACACACTACCCAACCAGAAAATCTTTTTGGTGGCTTAAAGCATATTTACATATTAAGTTCATCATACGAGACCATTTGAAATCAAGAAATCAAGATACAGAATACTCATAATGAAATAATTATACAACAGACACTTATAGACAATTTTTAATGTCCCTCGTTTTAAATAGTAATAAGAGTCTCTCACAAAATGAATATTATACACTCCCTCTTAGAAAGACCATATAAGGGTTCCAAAGGATCTAATACGATATTCCAAAATCCATCCTATCTGACATACTCTATGACATAACAATTTTTCTCACTTCTGTGCTTCAAAAAGTATAACATCTAATCCAAATATGTGCAACATATCTAATTCCTTTCATAAATTCCTCACGAGTTTCTTCGTAAATCATTCCCATATTCGGCACATGATATATATAGACTTGGGAGAGTAAAACATTACTTCGATAATAGAGTTCGAAATAACTTTTCACGAAACCTTTTGCACAATCAAATACATATTCTACTTTCTTTCAGAAATCATATTATACTGGGGAAGAGAACACGAATAGAGTTGCCTTCCAGGCGAATTCTCTAAACTTTTACAAGGGACGTCTCCCTCTTCCGTTATGTACTGCTTGCAAGACTTTTCAGGACATGTCCCCAGAATATATACAGAATACAGAATGTTATTTATCACCGCTCCGGCGGCTTCTTCCCCTTATAATCGAAATCAAAATACATAATTCACAATTCAATATTTTTTTGAATCTCGAATTCATAATCCTCGAGTCAGATATATCATTCAAACAGAATACACAATCGCATTTTGGTACTTCATATACGAACTCAAATTGTTTGATAAACACAATATCCTCGAGTTTCCAATAACTTAGTATAATTCAATCCTTTATAAAATCCAATTGCTAAAACAATCCAAATAGGACTTTTAAAGAAAATACGACCCACTTTTATGGGCTTTACTAAGAGATCAAAATAGAATTTAAAGCTTCTAAAATCTTTATATCTTAGTCACGAAGGTTCTCTGGTGAGAAATATCTTTTCATATAATCCTATTTCACAACCTATACAGCTTATAACCTGAGCAAATCATAATGTTTATACTTGTGTTAATCATATTCATTATCATACTTTTGTCATATCCCAAGTAGAACTTCTATTATTCTTTTTGAATTCCCGAATATTAAGATGTAATTATACTAATAAATTTACATCATCCATATCCATAGATTTCAAATTTGCATCACATATATATTTAAGTCTCATGATATAAAACGTCTCATAACCTATTCCTATAATTTAGATACACAAAAATTTATAACTTCTAGAGTTTGCACTTATATTATAGTTGATGCTTCCTCCAACACTACTTGTTGGTTAATCTCATACCTTAATGGTTGAACCCTTCATACTTAAACTTGTGATCTTCTAGTAACTTAATTAGTTTAATATCTAGTTCAATATCATACAAATGTTATTTGTGTTCCCAACTTTATTCCCCTTTTTCTGTCTCATTTATTTGTTTGAACTTTATAATCCCAGCTATATAACTTACATCCAAATTAACCTTAGACCTATATTTTCATCACTATTAAAACATATCACTAGCTCTCAAGTGCTCCATTACACAAGATTATAGTCCCCCAACTTTCCGTCCTTACCCTTCCAATTACAGGATGATATCTCTGAACCTTTTTATTTGTCCCCATTCCGTACTCATAGTGGAAGATTCCAAAGTCGGATATAGTTTCTGACACTTAGGTACTACGACTTATTATACTATCTTTCTATTTCTTCAATCCATAATTCATCTTTTGAGCTATAATATTACTCATATAAACCTCGCATATCCAATATACTTCTCAATACTTGATTTAAGTTATCTCAAATTTTACTACTACTTTACTTAGCATGCTTTAAGGACCCATGGAGTTCTTGTAGCAAATTCTTTTAATCTACTAAACGACATTTTAACTCTGAAACTTACTTCCAAATTACAAGCTTAATTGTCCAACTTGACTTAACTTTCCTGTCCAACTTGACTTAACTTTCCTGAATAGCAACTTACGTTCCAAAGTAGAATTTTGAAACAAGCAACTTATCTTATGACCATTCCAACATATATATATATGTATATATATATATTCTTAGTCTTACGAACCCAATTCCAAAGATTCTTTGAAAATACCTCTAAATGATATAATTTAACTTTTTGATATAAACTTCTTTTCTTTACAAAAATAGAATCAGAAAGCTTACTTATAACTTTATCAATTTACACTTCATCTAATACCCCAAAGGATTTATGGCTATCTCCGATAATTATCATATACCCAAACATATAATTAAATCTTCCACAAGCCATAATTTGTATTATACCTAGCATCTCCAAACAATAGTTTCCTTTTTGAAATCTCTATCCTCGAACTTTTCATGACCCTAATAGTCTCAATCCCACAAAACTCATAATAAGACGTATCCCGAAATCCTGTATTATAGTCGGACTTCCAACTCATATCTGCCAAAAGTCAAGTCACATTCCTCATAATGAAAACCAAAGTTCTTTGTGCAGTGAACATATTCCGAAATTTCTATAACGAGCTTGAATCACAAAACATCTGACTACACAATATATCCAGGTTTTCAAGAATATTTTATAAATGAAACTCTTGGTGTATATATATACACCATAGAACTATATATAGACGAATTTCAGCAAGAACCTAATTAGGTTCCATAAACTTATAAATCTCATGAACTTAAGTTTATCCCTCGTTGTAAATTATATGAAATCCTTCATAATATCATACTTATAAACACATTGGGAATTACATCGACAATTCTTACTTACATACTTATAATCAAATATCCATGAGTTCCATATAATATCTTAAGACGTGGGTCATTGATCAACTTATACCACGAGGTCTCAGAACCAGGAATATACAAGAGTACGAACAAGATTGACTTAATGATATTTGTTCGACAACTTAAACTTACATCAAAATACTCAAATAAACTATCTTCCATAGCCAAACTTATAATTATATTTCAAATCATAATTAGGAAATCAATGCTAAACTCAATATAATCAAACACTTGGCGTTAAATCATATTCTCTGAAAATCAGACAACTTAGTACTTTAGAATCACGCTTTTTCAAATGAGTTGAACTTTATCATCATGAAACCATAACCACTTCAAGTCAGAACTCTTAATTCTTTTTACGAAAATCGTGAAATTCATGCAATTCACAAATCGCGCAAATACTATTTAGTTGTAAGGTGGATGGACAATGTGTACCTTTACTTAACCTTCAAACATTGCTGAAGCCTTGAAATTTATTCCGATAATCCATTATTCCGGCCCAATTGATCTTGAATTCCACAATGATTTACCTCATCAACAATAACAATAATTAACAACTGTTCTCACTACAATTCAGATAAATAAAATAACTCTCTCATACTTATTAGCTCTTCCATGAACTAAGCACAATCTCTTATATGTAAACCGTATTACTAATCCAACTCACAGCATCAATGTTAATTAACCTCACTCTAATTCTTAGAAAATATTATCAAACACCATATTGTAGAAATCTGATTATATAAGCTACCTAAGAAAGCCTTCTACATAATATAAACTTCAATTCATTAAATACAAAGGAAAGATTCAATCTTTAATTTTTAACAAATGCTCACCACAATTTGATTTTGCAAATCAAAGACAAAATTTAGAATTGAACTAATTACTGAAAGCTATCACCTAAAATAAACCACTTTACACTAGAAACTGAATTCTTGGAACAAGAAAAATAAACTGAGAGATCAGAATTTAATTTGTACCTCCCCAAACCAGAATTGATTTGCTTCTAAAATAGAAATCAACAGCTTGCCGACAACGGGAAGAACAACACAATATCAACAATGATGATAGCACTGGCAACCAGCAGCACCACCACCACGAGAAGAGGAGGAAGGAAGAACGGGCAGCAACCCAGATGGCGGCAGCACCCATAAGCAACAACGGCAGCGACGCAACAATGGCAGAGCAGAGAAAAACAGAACGAAAGCAACCCAACAACAATCGCGTGGCGCCGACACCGTAAGAACAACCGAAGGTGGAAGAAGATGAAATGAGAGGAAGAAGATGCGAGAATGGCAGTGAGAGAAGCAGAGGAAGGATGACCAAGAGTGAGAGAAAAAAAATTGGGGCTTTAGGCTTCTTTTATCTTTGTTGAATGAGACAAGGTTTTGACAACAAAACAATAATGTGTCATTTTATCATGAAGCCACGAAAGATGGAGTAAAGGAGATGGATTGATTTTTTTTTTCTTTTTTTTTCTTCTCTTTTTAACACTCAATTTGTTAATAAAAAATACATCAACTTATATTAAAATATTATAGTTAATTTAAAACAAATAACAAGCCTTTAATTACACCTGCTTGACATATTTGGGCTGTTACATACTACCACCCTTAAAATAAGTTTCGTCCTCGAAACTTGAAGATATAAAAGTTTTGGACATCTGAAAACGAGTAAGTTCACATGAAACATTTTTAACGAAAATTAAATCACATCATTTCTTAACTTAACTGCAATACCTCAAAAGATTTGCTTTCCAAACAAATGATTAATAATCTCGAATCCAAATTCTCGACAATCTCGATCAATATAATTCGATCTTTCTCTAATAACAACACATTCTCAAGCTAAAACCTCAGTAGAACTTTCACTTTTTCAAATTATCATTTTTAATACTCAACCTTTGATATCTCAATCTCTATTCCTCAATTTTTAACCAACTAATAACCCAAACCACTTTCAAACAATCTCAAATATCTTTCTTAAACTCATATGCCATGATATAAAGATGATGACAGTTCTAAAACAACCTTGCTCTGATACCACCTGTAACAGCCCGCACTTCCGAGCTGCTAGCTAATCACACTTATCATTCATTGATGCGCTCAAGTTATACGATGTTCTTGTGGTATTTTAGGTGCACTTTGCTAGGGGTTTGATTGTAATTGTTAACATTCGTGTCTTATTTAGCTCTTAGCGGAAGTTCGGAGCTTTGCGAGATAATTTGTGTTAACGTCATGTATTCCGAGCTTCCAAGGTGAAGTGCATTTGATCCGAGCCAAGCTCTCGTGATCACCGCAAGCCTAAGCATCATCGCCAACCCATCCAAGCTCGCCCATCGAAGCATCGCACGCCCAGCTCACCAGCAGCCCATCAAGCACAAGCATCGCCCATCGCAGCATCATCGCTCGACCATTGCGAGCCAGCTCGAAGCAAGCAGCCCAGCGCTCAGCAGCTCGCACCTCGCGAGCATGGTCGCACCTCGCGACCTCCTGCTCGCACCTCGCGAGGATTCTCGCACGGTGCGACCTGCGTGGTTTCGTCAATTCTTCAGCTCGTTGCGAAGGCAGTAGCTCATCGCACGGTGCGACCTGTACCGCACCTCGCGACCCCTATGGCGGTTTAAATGACGGCTGACTTTTGAGCCTTAGTATAAATACTAAACTTAGTTTTTTGACCTAAAACACACACATTTGAGGAGAGAGAATATCCAAGACTCCATTCTTCTCTTCTTCTCTTCCCTTTTTAGTTTTTGTTTTCGAGTTTAGTTTTCGTAGATTTTAATTATGGGATTGGCTTATGCTATGCCGATTGTAGCTTGAACCGTTCTTGAACGAGATTAATATGGAGCTTCAAGCATTATTGTGAGATCTTTCTTCTCTATTTATTTCCTTTGATTATGGTTTAATTTCTATGCTTGCTTTCTATGATTTTTGCATGATTATGCTAGGAATATTACTAGTTTGATTGTGCGATTAATCTAATGCTAGATTTAAGAATAGAATCGGATTGTTTCATTCTTTTATCAATTAGTAGCAAACTAGGGAGTAACTTAGATGCAGATCGTCTTGGTTATTTCTTGGGGAAATTGTATCAACTGTTGAACGTTTATCGCTTGTATGACGTTAGCAGGTCTATTGGTTCTCTGTGTTCATTGCTGCTATTGGATTGAACTTAGACGCAGATCGGACTAGGTTATCCTTTAGTTAGGGTTTTATAGTCACGCTGATCGTGCTATTCAACTAAGAATAAGGAGAATGCGAGATCAATTCTCAACAATAGATAATTATGGAAATGAATAGAATCGAGGTTCAATGATCGATAATGAATTGAAGTGCATGTTAATCGGATTCAAGATCTTCCTATATTGATTTCTCATCTTATTTATATGTTAGTTAGTTGTAGTCTAATAACAACTCTTTGAAACCCCCCCTTTTGTTATTATTAGGTTTCTCGACTGTTAAGAGTCTTCTAGGTACTAACGCACGCTAAGTATATAACTCGTCCCCGTTTCCCTGTGGATACGAACCTTACTTCCCTTATACTAGTTTAGTGTAAAAGAGAGTAGGAGAAATTTTATCTTTGGCCGGGTGGCGTTCACGACAAGCGCGGCCCGCCAAATTTTGGCGCCGTTGCCGGGGACACGGTGTTACTTGTTTATATTTAGTGTATGCTTTTGGGTTGTATTGCTAATGGTTTTTGTTTATGGTTAATACTCGTGCTACTAACCAAGAACCTTTGCAGTACGATCGAGATCTAGATCTAACCCTTTTCAGGTTGAGAAGAGAATTGCGTGAAGACTTTAGTGAGCTCCCTTTTTCGCTTGAATTTGAAGAAGAGATGCCTCCTAGAGTTGAGCACCGCACTTTAAAGGAGCTCACTGCTCCTAACCTTGACCAACAACCTTTGTGTATCACATTTCCGGAACCGGAAGTGGGGGACACATTTGAGCTAAAGTCGGGGTTGATACATTTGCTTCCCTCATTCCATGGGCTAAATGGTGAAGATGCAAATAAACATTTGTCAGAGTTTCATGTGGTATGCAGCAAGCATGAAACCAAGTGGAGTTTCGTAAGATAGAATCAAGCTTAAAGCTTTCCCCTTTTCGCTAAAAGACGCAAAGAAAGGACTGGATGTACTACCTTCCGTCCGACAAAGATCACCACTTGGGCTCAATTGAAAAAGAGCTTTCTCGAGAAATACTTTCCCACTTCTAAATCATCTACATTGAAGAAGGAGATAAGTAACATTGAGCAACGAGGTGATGAGTCTTTTTACGAGTATTGGGAGAGGTTTAAGAAGTTATGTGCTAGTTGTCCATACCACGGTTATTCAGAGGAAGATTTGGTTCTATACTTCTATAATGGCTTATGTGATGAGGATGCTAGGATGGTCAATGCAGCAAGTGGTGGATCCATTGTGAATAAAACTGCACTCGCTGCTAAGGAACTGTTAAATGAGCTTGCTGAAAGCTCGAGGCAGTTTAGTAGAAGGTCTGGAACTCGACGTGTGGTCTCCGAGGGTTCTAGTTCTTCTAAGTTGGAAGATCAAGTGCGTCTCACATCTCGTGATGCGAGACTTCATAGTGAAAGAGAAGACTCACCAAGTGAAGGCTTGTGGCATTTGCTCTTCACATCATCCAACTGATTTTTGCCCTCATCTACAAGAACCGAGTGAAGAGGTTAAGGCGGCCGATTTTCAGGGCCAAGGGTTCCAGAAAAGATATGATCCATATTCTGGTACCTACAATTCGGGATGGCGAGATCATCCTAATTTGAGGTACGGGAACTCATCCGGGAACCAGCAGCCGCCACAGCAGTATAACCGCCTACCACCTCCTTATTCGAGAGCACCGGAGCAAGGAGCTCCATATTTTCGGCCGCAAGGCCAACCACAGGGACCGAGTACCGGCATGTCTACAGAGGATATGATTAATGCTTTAACTAAAAATGTTTCTAACATGCAGGGAAATATGGTTCAGTTTCAGGAAGAGACCCGTTCGAGCATCAAGAACTTGGAGAGCCAAGTAAGCCAAATTGCGGGAGCTGTAACCAAGTTAGAGGCTAGGGATTCGGTGAGATTTCCATCCCAAATAGAACTCAACCCTAAGATGAACGTGAGTGCTATCACATTGAGGAGTGGAGCGGAAATTGCAAGCAAAGAGAGGTTGGTGGTTCGAGACAAAGAGATAGTGGAAGAGGTGATCGAGCATGAACCGACAACAGATTATACATCATTGCCACCTCAACAAGAGGCGAAAGTCCAAAAATCACCTCCTCCACCTTATGAACCAGAGCCACCCTTTCCCGAGGCATTGAGAGAAACCCGCAAAACAGAGCACACCAATGACATTTACGAAATCTTTCGTAAATGTGAGGTAAACATTCCCCTTTTTGATGCTTTAAATCAAGTACCTAGGTTTGCTAAGTTCCTTAAAGAATTATGTACTTTGAAAAGAAAGCAAAAACAAAAGGGAGTGCAAAAAGTGAAGGCTAGCGAGCATGTCTCTGCTATCTTTCAAAAGAAATTGCCTCAAAAGTGCAAGGACCCAGGCATGTTTACCATCCCATGTACCATAGGTGACACCATGTTTCCTAAAGCCATGTTAGACTTAGGTGCGTCAATTAATGTGATTCCATATTCATTATATAAGTCTTTGAAACTTGGCAATTTGCATGAAACTCGGTGTGGTGATTCAATTAGCCGATAGATCCAATGTTTATCCTAGGGGTAAATTAGAGGATGTGTTAGTTACGGTTGGGAAATTGAAATTTCCTGCTGATTTTTATGTTTTGGAGATGGAACCTGATAAGCATGCCGCCCCCATCCTTTTGGGGCGACCTTTCTTGAAAACATCTTGCACTAAAATTGATGTTTGCGCTGGTTCTTTGACCATGGAGTTCGAGGGAAAGGTAGAGGCGTTTAAAATCGATGATTCTAAGCCTTTGATTAAGGATGATAACCCTCTTTACTCTATTAACATTGTTGACTCTGTTTTGCATGATGTTCTTGATATTGAGCATGTTGATGAGTCGATAAATGTTGATGATGCCTTGGTTGAGGATTGTGCCTCTCCTACTAACATGCAGGTTATGGTGCCGGAGTGGAAAGAGCGGAAAAAGCCTCATGATTTACCACCTTGTTTTGAAACTGTACCACTAACGATGCATGGCAAGAGTTCTTCTCCGTTTGTTTTGCAGGTACTCGAATTGGAGGTTGACATGGAGCCTCCATTGTCACATATGGAGCACAAGCCCAATTTTTGAGCTTAAGGTACTAAGTCGAGCTAACGACTTTAAACAACAGCGCTTCTCGGGAGGCAACCCGAGACCCCAACACCCCGAGACCCCGAGACCCCTTTATTTTCTTTCTTTCTCTTTATTTTTCATCAAATTTCCACCACCACAACAAATTTTCTTTCACCCACCACCCACCCACTAAAAAGATCCACAACCAATCTTCATCCACTTGGAACCAAAATCCACAAAAGAAAACCCGTTGGGAGGAGTTCAATAGCTAGGAGTTGGTACAACTAGAGGGTTGAGATTGTTAATGTATCTTTTCGATCTCTTAAGCTAGGTGAAAAAACTCACAAATTCAAAACTTTTGAACTTGTCATTTGTTTGAGTGATTCGAGGGAGAGGGTTGTGAGTTGATTTATGAGATTTGCGTTGGTGTTGTTAAGAAATTTGAGTTTGACGGATTGTTTGGTCATGAGTTTTGAGCATTCGATCTTCGATTTACCCGATTTTCGATTTTCTCCCCCCATTTTCAGTTTACTTTTCTTCTAATTGTCGACACATTGAGGACAATGTGTAGTTTAAGTAGGGGGGAGGGTATTCTCATTAGGGTATTCTCATTCTCATGTATCTATGTTGTGTATATTACTTTCAATTTGAAAAAAAAAATAAAAAATAAAAAAAAAAAAAAATGATGATGAAATGAAACCCGCTGAGTTGAAAACCCACAAGGGTGGGCGACTCGGGCAAAAATGGGGGCCCGGATAGGTTGAAAACCCGAAAGGGCAACTTATGCAAAAGAGTGGCTTATATTGAGCGGGTAAGATGGTGAGATAAAAAAATGTGAGAAGCTAGGATGAAAACCCGAAAGGGCTCCTAGGCAAAATGAGAGATTAAGAGAGAATTATACACTTTGAAAACTCATTTGCCGGAGATGGTGTCATAAGGTTGAAAGCGTTTTCGGGTTGGGTTAGTGAATTCATCCTTTGTTTTGTGAAGATCTATTTAAAGTTGGCTTTCACATTCTTTTAAGTTGATTGTTTGTTTTTGGGAGTAAGCATGGAGTATATTCCTTTTTGTCTTTGTTCCATGGCTTGCTTGTTTAGATTAGTTGTAGTAGTAGTAGTTTTAGATCATCTTTTGGAGGTTTGGGAGAGCTGATAGTTTAGTGTGTTGTGAGCTGACATTTTGATTCGTGTTGGTGTTGCTGGTTATTATTGTTGTCGCGTCTTTTTATTTTTCAGGTGAGCTCGAATCTAAGTGTGGGGGAATCATCGTCCCTTACGTTTAGGTTTTTGAGCGGATGATGTTAAGATGTGATGATGATGATGTAGTTGATGGGTAGTGTAGGTTGGTGTCGTTAGTTTGGGTGATGATTCATTTGGTGATCCTCATTTTGAGTCTACTCGAGGTCGAGTAAAGTTCAAGTGTGGGGGTATTTGATGCGCTCAAGTTATACGATGTTCTTGTGGTATTTTAGGTGCACTTTGCTAGGGGTTTGATTGTAATTGTTAACATTCGTGTCTTATTTAGCTCTTAGCGGAAGTTCGGAGCTTTGCGAGATAATTTGTGTTAACGTCATGTATTCCGAGCTTCCAAGGTGAAGTGCATTTGATCCGAGCCAAGCTCTCGTGATCACCGCAAGCCTAAGCATCATCGCCAACCCATCCAAGCTCGCCCATCGAAGCATCGCACGCCCAGGCTCACCAAGCAGCCCATCAAGCACAAGCATCGCCCATCGCAAAGATCATCGCTCGACCATTGCGAGCCCGGCTCAAGCAAGCGACCCGGCGCTCGGCGGCCTCGCACCTCGCGAGCATGGTCGCACCTCGCGACCCCCCGCTCGCACCTCGCGAGGATTCTCGCACGGTGCGACCTGCGTGGTTTCGTCAATTCTTCAGCTCGTTGCGAAGGCGCGTAGCTCATCGCACGGTGCGACCTGCACCGCACCTCGCGACCCCTATGGCGGTTTAAATGACGGCCGACTTTTGAGCCTTAGTATAAATACTAAACTTAGTTTTTTGACCTAAAACACACACATTTGAGGAGAGAGAATATCCAAGACTCCATTCTTCTCTTCTTCTCTTCCCTTTTTAGTTTTTGTTTTCGAGTTTAGTTTTCGTGAGATTTTAATTATGGGATTGGCTTATGCTATGCCGATTGTAGCTTGAACCGTTCTTGAACGAGATTAATATGGAGCTTCAAGCATTATTGTGAGATCTTTCTTCTCTAATTATTTCCTTTGATTATGGTTTAATTTCTATGCTTGCTTTCTATGATTTTTGCATGATTATGCTAGGAATATTACTAGTTTGATTGTGCGATTAATCTAATGCTAGATTTAAGAATAGAATCGGATTGTTTCATTCTTTTATCAATTAGTAGCAAACTAGGGAGTAACTTAGATGCAGATCGTCTTGGTTATTTCTTGGGGAAATTGTATCAACTGTTGAACGTTTATCGCTTGTATGACGTTAGCAGGTCTATTGGTTCTCTGTGTTCATTGCTGCTATTGGATTGAACTTAGACGCAGATCGGACTAGGTTATCCTTTAGTTAGGGTTTTATAGTCACGCTGATCGTGCTATTCAACTAAGAATAAGGAGAATGCGAGATCAATTCTCAACAATAGATAATTATGGAAATGAATAGAATCGAGGTTCAATGATCGATAATGAATTGAAGTGCATGTTAATCGGATTCAAGATCTTCCTATATTGATTTCTCATCTTATTTATATGTTAGTTAGTTGTAGTCTAATAACAACTCTTTGAAACCCCCCCTTTTGTTATTATTAGGTTTCTCGACTGTTAAGAGTCTTCTAGGTACTAACGCACGCTAAGTATATAACTCGTCCCCGTTTCCCTGTGGATACGAACCTTACTTCCCTTATACAAGTTTAGTGTAAAAGAGAGTAGGAGAAATTTTATCTTTGGCCGGGTGGCGTTCACGACAAGCGCGGCCCGCCATTCATAAACCTCAATTATCATTCATTAACCTTGATTACACAATCCCTTGCAGCGGAACATAATTCAAAATACGCTTCCAGTTCTTTTATCATCCACAATACATCAATAACGATAATATATACAACTTCAAAAACTAAATCAATAAAATCACCAAATAGATACAATCATACATTATAAGAATATTTCTCATATTTGTATAATCTCCATCTTGGGTTGAACTGGACACTTCTCATATCATAACTAACGATCATCTATCCATTCTCGAGCGTGCTTGCCTGCACAATTTCTAACAATGAATTCTTCCCCCCACCAAGACAGGTTCCAAGAACAAAATCAGATAAACCGAGTACACGCTACCCAACCAGAAAATCTTTTTGGTGGCTTAAAGCATATTTACATATTTAAGTTCATCATACGAGACCATTTGAAATCAAGAAATCAAGATACAGAATACTCATAATGAAATAATTATACAACAGACACTTATAGACAATTTTTAATGTCCCTCGTTTTAAATAATAATAAGAGTCTCTCACAAAATGAATAATATACACTCCCTCTTAGAAAGACCATATAAGGGTTCCATAGGATCTAATACGATATTTCAAAATCCATCCTATCTGACATACTCTATGACATAACAATTTTTCTCACTTCTGCGCTTCAAAAAGTATAACATCTAATAAAAATATGTGCAACATATCTAATTCCTTTCATAAATTCCTCACGAGTTTCTTCGTAAATTATTCCCATATTCGGCACATGATATATATAGACTTGGGAGAGTAAAACATTACTTCGATAATAGAGTTCGAAATAACTTTTCACGAAACCTTTTGCACAATCAAATACATATTCTACTTTCTTTCAGAAATCATATTATACTGGGGAAAAGAACACGAATAGAGTTGCCTTCCAGGCGAATTCTCTAAACTTTTACAAGGGACGTCTCCCTCTTCCGTTATGTACTGCTTGCAAGACTTTTCAGGACATGTCCCCAGAATATATACAGAATACAGAATGTTATTTATCACCGCTCCGGCGGCTTCTTCCCCTTATAATCGAAATCAAAATATATAATTCACAAATCAATATTTTTTTGAATCTCGAATTCATAATCCTCGAGGCATATATATCATTCAAACAGAATACATAATCGCATTTGGGTACTTCATATACGAACTCAAATTGTTTGATAAACACGTTATCCTCGAGTTTCCAATAACTTAGTATAATTCAATCCTTTAAAAAATCCAATTGCTAAAACAATCCAAATAGGACTTTTAAAGAAAATATGACCCACTTTTATGGGCTTTACTAAAAGATCAAAATAGAATTTAAAGCTTCTAAAATATTTATATCTTAGCCACGAAGGTTCTCTGGTGAGAAATATCTTTTTATATAATCCTATTTCACAACCTATACAGCTTATAACCTGAGCAAATCATGATGTTTATACTTGTGTTAATCATATTCATTATAATACTTTTGTCATATCCCAAGTAGAACTTCTATTATTCTTTTTGAATTCCCGAATATTAAGATGTAATTATAATAATAAATTTACATCATCCATATCCATTGATTTCAAATTTGCATCACATATATATTTAAGTCTCATGATATAAAACTTCTCATAATCTATTCTTATAATTTAGATACATAAAAATTTATAACTTCTAGAGTTTGCACTTATATTATAGTTGATGCTTCCTCCAACACTACTTGTTGGTTAATCTCATACCTTAATGGTTGAACCCTTCATACTTAAACTTGTGATCTTCTAGTAACTTAATTAGTTTAATATCTAGTTCAATATCATACAAATGTTATTTGTGTTCCCAACTTTGTTCCCCTTTTTCTGTCTCATTTATTTGTTTGAACTTTATAATCCCAGCTATATAACTTACATCCATATTAACCTTAGACCTATATTTTCATCACTATTAAAACATATCACTAGCTCTCAAGTGCTCCATTACACAAGATTATAGTCCCCCAACTTTCCGTCCTTACCCTTCCAATTAGAGGATGATACCTCTGAACCTTTTTATTTGTCCCCATTCCGTACTCATAGTGGAAGATTTCGAAAGTCGGATATAGTTTCTTACACTTAGGTACTACGACTTATTATACTATCTTTCTATTTCTTCAATCCATAATTCATCTTTTGAGCTATAATATTACTCATATAAACCTCGCATATCCAATATACTTCTCAATACTTGATTTAAGTTATCTTAAATTTTACTACTACTTTACTTAGCATGCTTTAAGGACCCATGGAGGTCTTGTAGCAAATTCTTTTAATCTACTAAACGACATTTAAACTCTGAAACTTACTTCCAAATTACAAGCTTAATTGTCCAACTTGACTTAACTTTCCTGTCCAACTTGACTTAACTTTTCTGAATAGCAACTTACGTTCCAAAGTAGAATTTTTCAACAAGCAACTTATCTTATGACCATTCCAACATATATATATGTATATATGTATTCTTAGTCTTACGAACCCAATTCCAAAGATTCTTCGAAAATACCTCTAAATGATATAATTTAACTTTTTGATATAAACTTCTTTTCTTTACAAAAATAGAATCAGAAAGCTTACTTATAACTTTATCAATTTACACTTCATCTAATACCCCAAAGGATTTATGGCTATCTCCAGTAATTATCATATACCCAAACATATAATTAAATCTTCCACAAGCCATAATTTGTACTATACCTAGCATCTCCAAACAATAGTTTCCTTTTTGAAATCTCTATCCTTGAACTTTTCATGACCCTAATAGTCTCAATCCCACAAAACTCATAATAAGACATATCCTGAAATCCTGTATTATAGTCGGACTTTCAACTCATATCTTCCAAAAGTCAAGTCACATTCCTCAGAATGATAACCAATATACTTAAGTTCTTTGTACGGTGAACATATTCCGAAATTTCTATAACGAGCTTGAATCACAAAACATCTGACTACACAATATATCCAGGTTCTCAAGAATATTTTATAAATGAAACTCTTGGTGTATATATATACACCATAGAACTATATATAGACGAATTTCAGCAAGAACCTAATTAGGTTCCATAAACTTATAAATCTCATGAAGTTAAGTTTATCCCTCGTTGTAAATTATATGATATCCTTCATAATATCATACTTATAAGCACATTAGAAATTACATCGACAATTCTTACTTACATACTTATAATCAAATATCCATGAGTTCCATATAATATCTTAAGACGTGGGTCATTGATCAACTTATACCACGAGGTCTCAGATTTAGGAATATACAAGAGTACGAACAAGATTGACTTAATGATATCGTTCGACAGCTTAAACTTACATCAAAATACTCAAATAAACTATCTTCCATAGCCAAACTTATAATTATATTTCAAATCATAATTAGGAAATCAATGCTAAACTCAATATAATCAAACACTTGGCGTTAAATCATATTCTCTGAAAATCAGACAACTTAGTACTTAAGAATCACGCTTTTTCAAACGAGTTGAACTTTATCATCATGAAACCATAACCACTTCAAGTCAGAATTCTTAATTCTTTTTACGAAAATCGTGAAATTCATGCAATTTACAAATCGCAAATACTATTTACTTATAAGGTGGATGGACAATGTGTACCTTTACTTAACCTTCAAACATTGCTGAAGCCTTGAAATTTATTCCGATAATCCATTATTCCGGCCTAATTGATCTTGAATTCCACAATGATTTACCTCATCAACAATAACAATAATTAACAACTGTTCTCACTACAATTCAGATAAATAAAATAACTCTCTCATACTTATTTGCTCTTCCATGAACTAAGCACAGCCTCTTATATGTAAACTATACTACTAATCCAACTCACAACATCAATCTTAATTAACCTCACTCGATTCTTTGAAAATATTATCAAACACCATATTGTAGAAATCTCGATTATATAAGCTACCTAAGAAAGCCTTCTACATAATATAAACTTCAATTCATTAAATACAAAGGAAAGATTCAATCTTTAATTTTTAACAAATGCTCACCACAATTTGATTTTGCAAATCAAAGACAAAATTTAGAATTGAACTAATTACTGAAAGCTATCACCCAAAATAAACCACTTTACACTAGAAACTGAATTCTTGGAACAAGAAAAATAAACTGAGAGATCATAATTTAATTTGTACCTCCCCAAACCAGAATTGATTTGCTTTTAAAATAGAAATCAACAGCTTGCCGACAACGGGAAGAACAACACAATATCAACAATGATGATAGCATTGGCAACCAGCAGCACCACCACCACGAGAAGAGGAGGAGGAAGAACGGGCAGCAACCCAGATGGCGGCAGCACCCATAAGCAACAACGGCAGCGACGCAACAATGGCAGAGCAGAGAAAAACAGAACGAAGCAACCCAACAACAATCGCGTGGCGCCGACACCGTAAGAACAACCGAAGGTGGAAGAAGATGAAATGAGAGGAAGAAGATGCGAGAATGGCAGTGAGAGAAGCAGAGGAAGGATGACCAAGAGTGAGAGAAAAAAATTGGGGCTTGAGGCTTCTTTTATCTTTGTTGAATGAGACAAGGTTTTGACAACAAAACAATAATGTGTCATTTTATCATGAAGCCACGAAAGATGGAGTAAAGGAGATGGATTGATTTTTTTTTTTTTTTTTTTTTTTTTTCTTCTATTTTTAACACTCAATTTGTTAATCAAAAATACATCAACTTATATTAAAATATTATAGTTAATTTAAAACAAATAACGAGCCTTTAATTACACCTGCTTGAGATATTTGGGTTGTTACACATTCTCATTGTTCAAACTAGATATCGCGTCTTTTTTAGGGTTTTAGAAGAGAGAGAGAGAGAGTTTGTGGCAGATTTGTATATTCACCATTGTTCTCCATTAATTCCATAGTGCAAGTTTGTGGGTTTTTCTCTCGGAGCTCGAGTTTCCCACGTCAATTGGTGTGTTCTTTCCTTGCTTTTCTCTTTTCTTTGGTTTGCTTGGTTGTTGCTCAATTTCATGATTTTCTTTATTATTGTTAATTGCATAATTAGTTAGCACTTGTTTCTTAATCACAACTGAACAATTTACTATTCCAAAACATTCTTTTATTGCTTGCTTAACTCCCTTGGACAAACTCAGTTTTTAGAGCAAACCTTGTAATGTTTGCATTAGCACATATCAAACTTGTCTTTTGGGTGGATTTGCAATTGAAACAACTCAGCATTTGTTCTTCAAATGTGAATTCAGTCGAAGTTCTAACAAGCAGTTTTTGGAATGAATAGTTGCTCACTTCAACCAAGACGATGTAATTAATTCAAACTGCTTGGAAGAAACTGGGGAGAACGTACAGGAGTAAGATCTAGAAAAGGGTGTTTTTTGCAGCTATTGCAGCTTCGATGTATTAAATTTGGAAATCCTAGACATAGCTTCATGGGAGGCTCATGTATGTACATAGGTCTGATATACTTTCAGAAACATTAAGCAATATCTAAAATATACAATACAGTTACTACAGAGTTGTAAGTGGAATATAAAGGATTCCAGATGCATAAATGAGTTGTACCAGTGTTTCAATAGTGGATCTTGGCCCCTTCTGGGGGGGGATTTAAAATACAAGCTAGACAACATTTTGTAAAATTCAAGCCAATGCAAATAGAAAAGTTTGATACTCTGTACATATATTACCATATTACATACTATGTAGTATTATAAAGTATAAACGATAGTTTAAAAAGTATTTATCAAAAATAACTCGTTCATAATGTATAAAGGTAACCTTGAAACTCTTATAAACGTTTATTTATCAAAAATAACTTTTTATATAAAAAGTTAGTTAAAACATGTTAAAAGTTGCTAAATTTTGGGGAAGGTGCTTGTTTTACTTTTTCTCTCTCTCCTCTCTTTCTATTGCTCCTTTATCAAATGTGGTTCTTGTAATAAAGATAAATAGAGTTATTTGATGTAATCGTCTACTGGTTGAACATACATTTGATGCTTGAAAGCGAAAAGATGATCGTCAGGATCAATAGTTCCATCAAATGGCTCAATTGTAGGGAGTTGAACCTTTGGGAAATGGGGAGCCTCCATGATCCTGGTCGAGAAGGGAGTTGGCCAGTTGATACGGAGGGCTCCCAGCTGCCCTTCGATGGGTATGAAATCCTTACAGTACTCCTTCAAAACAGGGTTAGATGAGGTATTTGCTGGGGCTGCACATCGATTGACCATCGGCTGCACCACTGTTTTCTCTTGCCTCAGACGAAGAAAGGAAGGACCCAGACTTCTTCCTTCTATCAGAGAGAATATCTTCAAAGGTGTATCTCTAAAATACGGGGTAGACCCTGTGGTCGAACGTTGTAATGCAACAGCTTTCTTTGCTTCCAGAATTTCCCGAGCATCTATTTACATATGATGCCCATTCGGACGCCGATCATCCTGGGACCTAACCACCAGGTTCCATTCCATCTTCCTTCGTTGATCACTACATGCATGTTGTTTTTCCATGGCTGCCCTTCTAGAAACTTCTGGACGAGTAGGTCAACTTGGACCTGCAATGTTCTCCTGAGAGCGTCCCCGGAGAGGAGCTGGGTTAGGAGCAGCTGGCTCTCGATTCTCCTGAAAAAACAACATATTGTTCTTGATCTGTTCTTGGATGACTGCTGCCTTCTTGGTTTGAAAGGCATTCAACACATTTTCCAGATGAGCAACAGTTACAGGACGTTTTCCTGGAGGACAGGCACTTGATGTTCATCAGGATTGTTGGATGGAGGCCTATCCTTTCCTCGTGGGGATCGATCATCATCCATAATGTCTTCTGGCTGAATCTGATAACTACAGTTTCAAGCTATGTTCGACGAGTGACAATCAGTCATCATTGCGTCTCCCTACAGACAGCGCCAAATGTTTAGTCTCCTTAAGAGTCAAGCAACTACTTCCTTAAATATGTTCTTGGAGAGACTTGTGCAAGCAATTCCTTTGTTCCACGCTGCAAACCTGCAGCAAAGGAAACCAACCCTGGAGGTTTGGGTGGTGGTTCCCCCTCCGAAGCTAAGTCAGTTTATGTAACACCCCGTAATTTTCACTCTTTATTTTTGGTGTTAGTTTATTTTAAAATGATATTCTTTTCGTAAAAATAAATAAATAAATAATTTATTATTTTCTCTAGATCAATGATTTTTATTCTTTATAATTTGGGAGCCGAATTAATATTTTATTATATGGTGTGTTAATGTGTGCATTATATTTATATTTATAATATAATTCATTAGAATTATTTTCATTATTAAGTATTTTCAAAATTTAGGCGCGATTTAGGAATTAATCGTTTTATCGCGTAACGGGCTTTCGGAGCATGGATCATTGTTGAATTGGGCCGAAAGTTTTGTGTGGGTGTTGGGCTTGGGGCAGCCGGCCAAGTGAAGGATTAAGAGGAGCCTTCTCCTTTTATTTTCTCTTTTGTTTTTCTCATGACTCTTTGTTGCTTTGTAACCCCCCTAATTATTCTCCTTCATTAAAACCCTTTATTTCAATCATTAAACATCCATAAAATTCTGATTTTTATTCAAAGAAGTTCAGCAGCATCATTCTCATTTAACCCCCACCGTTTCAAGAAAAGAAAGAGAGAAAAGGAAGAGCAAAAGAATAGAAAGTTCAACCCGGTTTTTCCTGTCGCACCTTCACGAAAATAACCGTAGCCGGAGATCTAACCGTTGGATCGTCTTCAATTTTGGACACAACGTTTATAACGTCTTGTTCTACATTCTGACCGGAGCGATTTAGAATCTGAGCTTTTGATCATCAGGAATCATGGTCGTAACAGAGCAGTGCGAAACAAGAGTTTTCAACGTTCAAGAAGAAATGCCTAGTGTCTTGTTGCTACAATTCTCGTTCGTTATGCCTTGGGGTTAGAAGAGGATTTGGATTGCATACTTAACTCGTGATTGTCTCTTTAGACTCAGCTCTTCTCCCGACGATCCAGGTAACTAGTTGTTATCTTAGAACCATAGTGATTAGGGTATTATTCGGTATTAGATTACTACGTTAGGAATTATCTAAAATACTTTTTGAATGAGATTTTTGATGAAATTTGACATGAACATACGTGACACATGATATGTGAATACTATGTAGAGAAAAATAATTTTCGCGTGATTTTTAATATTTATTTGATTTAATTAGTATTTTGTGCGTTTTAGGCTAGATTTCATAATAATTATTGAACGACTGTTAAAATTGATGAAATCATTTTTATTAGATCATGTTACATGCGTATAATGTATTCCATGCCTTAGAATAATTTTTATCTACTGTTTACTGTTTTAATTAATTGATATATGTGTTTTTGTAATTTCTGTTCAGTCAGTATATAATTCATGAAAATTATTTATAGAGGCTGAAAAATTAATTTATTTGAATAATATGTATTTCCGTGAGTTTTTACATGTTATGTGAATTTTTGGTAATTTTTGGGCGTCTGTTTATATTTTTAATTATTTTAATGGCTTATTTGAGTAATCTGTATATTAACTGTTAAAAATACTTTTTGAGTCCGAAAATTATAAATAAAAATTGTACCATGTCAGTAGAGCTATTAGGGTTATATGATAATTTTTGTGTGATTTTACTGCTCGAATTTGTAGGTTTCATAATTATTATGGTGTTTTTGGGATGAAATTGAGGACACACTATTAAATTGTTTGAGGGCTTGTAAATCAGATATAATTTATAATTTAATATATTCTGGGTTGCTGATTTTCAGTAGTATACAGTATGCATCATTTGAGTAACCATATGTTTAGGTTTGATTTATGGAATAAAATGATTTAATTGTTATTACTCTTTTAATGAATATGATTTAGAGTTAATTGGTGATGTATTTGTGATTGAGTGTGGTTGCTGTAAAAACCAGTATATTGTCATTGTTGATGTTTTGGAATGTTCAAGTGTTATTGTGAGAGATATTTGTTGAAAATTTGTAAGTGATTTATTTTGAGGATTTTTGAAGAATTACTTTTGATGAATTATGGGTATAAGGCCGGGTGGCATCCCTTTTGACGAATATTTTTGAAATGAATGAGACTTTGATGATATTTATGATTTTATTTTGAGATAGGAACATCCGGTGGGATAGATGTAGTCCCCGGTGAAGAACATGCCAACCACCTGGTTTGCGAACTAGGGGTAAGCCTGGGTTAATTGTTGTCGTCCGAGAGGTCAGGGAGTTCTGCGTGTTCTACCCTGCATCGGGAGTTTGGCCATTCTTAGACACAGGCAGTGGGGAACGTAAGCCCATAGACTGACCTGGAGATTGCGATCTGACAAACCTTAGGAAGTGATTTGCGAATCACTAGCGTTCGGTTTCTGTCTCAGACACTTGTTTTACCTATACTTTTATTTTTCTAAAAGTACTATTGAGATGATTTATTTATTTTTATCCAACTCACTTGCTATTTATTATTCATTTGCGTTATTTGTGAGTTATATGGAAGTGGATGCATATTGTAGTTAACTTGACTTAATTATTTCCTTTCTTATTAATCTATGTCTGAATCGTACTTTGATTGCTTTTGTTCTGGGAGAACTGCTAGTTACTCCCCACTGATTGTGGATATTTGTTGTATATTTTGCAGGTTTTGTTGATGGGGATTTTCTTTGATTTTGGGCTCGGGTTGAGATGCGAGAAATAATCTATTAGGGGTTTTAGTTCTAGACTTCTCTTTAGTGAGATAGTTTTCTCATTTTGATTTTAATCTAAGTAATTAATTTACTTATAGTATTTACTTATGTTTGTTTTTATCACTTAGTTATTTAAACACTATTCTTGTAGTACTGACCTTCCTAGAAGACGATGTTTCCGCCATCGTCCAATTAAATATATTATTATTATTTCTTTCTTTTCGATCTTTGAAATTCTGGGGTGTTACAGTTTAGGTGTGGAATCGGGTTTAGAGATAGAGAGAGAAAGAGAGAATATTTTAGCTGAGTAATGGCACAGTATTCAATGATCTACCTTTTACCTGATTTTGAGGGGACTATATATAGTGTTTGCTGGAATCTAGAAGCTGCCATTTGATGTCACCCTAGAATGGGAGCATTTGATTGGCTAAGCAATCAGAATTTGACACGTGGCAGACAATGATTGGGGGCTGAATTTCAGCCAATCATATGCAGTAGTTTTTTTGGGAATTGGGCTTTGATTATTCATTATGTCCAAAAGTGGGCTTAAAATACCAGAGGAATAAAACCCTTTAAAAAGCTTAGTTTCCCTCCAATTTCAAGGACACGTGGAGCCTCTTATTGGTCCACGTGTCCGCTCATCAGCCCTTCATTTTTAGGTCACAACGTAACAATAGTTTAATTAACTTTTTATTTCATAAATAATTAACCTACACATACTCTTAATTAAGGTTGATGTACATTAAATATTGAAGATGGATGTAAAGTTACTTTAAAATGCTTAAAATTTACCCCGATATAATGTAAAAGTTATACTTCATTCGTTCTGTTTTAAATGAAATATTGGGTGAAATGACACTATTCATTGATCAATTTTGACTCCAATTTATCGCCATTATATAAAGAATAACATAGTCAAGTGGGATCTTGTTAGATTCGTCTCGATGCATACTATCAAATTATAATTTTTTTTACGTGTGCACAACTAAAGATATTAATGTTTAAAAAAACGCGTTGGGTTGCGTGAAAAAGCAAACGTTTCATTTAAAACGGAACGGAGGAAGTATAACTTTTTTCTTTAAGAAAAAAAACCCACGTAATGTATAAAGGTAACCTTGAAACTCTTTTAGAAATTTATTCATCAAAAATTACTTTATATATAGAAAGTTAGTCAAAACATGTTAAAAGTTGCTAAATTTTGGGGATGGTGCTTGTTTTACTTTTTCTCTCTCTCCTCTCTGTCTATTACTCCTCTATCAAATGTGGTTCTTATACTAAAGATTAAATAGAGTTATTTTGATGTAATCATTGTAAGTATATATAAGATAAAGAGGATTCTTTGCTTCATTTATACGAAGTTCATGGCAGCCCTACCTATAAATGCAGATGTCATAATGTACTTTATTTTTTACTCTTTCCCTATCTTCTCTTTTTTTTTTTTTTTTACTTTCCCCCTCTCTACTGCTCAAAATACTGCTTTTGCAATATAAAAAAAAATTGTGGTGTTAGATTTCATGGGTGGGCGAAGACTTGGAGGGCCAATATGACTATTATTGGACTCCTTAATACTATTTTTGCTTAATATTTTGGTTTGGGCCAAGATCGGAGGGGGTCTTGTCGCTGCAATGAAGATCCACCTCTGTTTGTTACTCCTGGGCGTCTAGCCGTGTAGGTAGAGGGATCGTTCCTCGAAGGTAGGTGTATAAGTGAATTGGAATGGATTGGATTTTGCCAAATTCAGATCCAGTCCAAAGTTTTTTGGACTTGAGAAATTGAGTCCAAATTCAATCCAAACTTTTTCTGAATCCAGCCAGTCCAATACAGAACTTTTTTCTTAAGTCCGAATCCAATACAGTCAAGTCTGATTATTATATAATATATCAATTGTTTTTCCGATTTAGGTTCACAATGTTTTCTCATGATTGAATCATAGAAATTTAAAAATTTAGACTCATTACATCCATTCCAACAAGTAAGTTACATACATCTTTAAAGTCTTATAATATGCAAATTGCAAAATATAGAAGCCAAAAGGGTTAAAGCAATGCTTTTGCCTTTTCAGTTTTCACTTTGGGTTTTGGAGGGTAAATTAAAATTTTAGCGCCTGGTAAAAGAATTTAGAGCTGGACTGTTAAAAAGTCCAAACTTTCAACAAGAATGTTAAAGATTTTTTTAATATATATATATAAATGCTAAGATATGTTTTGGACTGGATTGGACTTATTGGACATTAAAAAGGTGAGTCAAAATTCAGTCTGAAAATATTTGGACTCGAAAATTTGAATGCGAATCTAATCCAAATATTTTCTAGTCTAGTCCAGTCCAATCCAACAAGTTTGGACTGGACTGGATAGGGCTCTAGACTTTTCTAGTCCACGTACCCCCTAGTCGAAGGTTTGCTCACTTTGAGATACTTTACAAGTGTTTGTCTATGTTTGTGTTGTCTTCTTCTTTTTGAGTTGTACTCTTTAGGAAAATTATTAATGAAAGCTTACTATTTACGAAAAAAAAAATTCAAGCATAGTACGTGTTTAGGTCCAAAATTTGAATCAAGTAATTCGATTTGGGTTAGTTTTCCAAGCATTACCCCTTTTTTTATTTCAAGTATTACTTGTCAAAAACGAATCAGCCTACCATACACAAAAGAATCACGATTGTCTAGAAGAGTACAACCTTGTGATGCTTCTATATTTAAGATCGGTCAGAAATCTATATTGAGGCAAGGAATTCCAGTTAATATGAATAATAAAATTGAATCTTATATATATCTACCTTTTCTTTGGATCATTTAAAAATGAGAAAGTTTGTGTTAAGTTCACAACCAAATTATCAATCCAAAAAGTTAAGTAAAATCTGGGGTCCGCTAGTCAGGTTTGGCTCTATAGCATGGCTAGGAGGGGTGGTCACCCTAGGCCCAACTTAGAGGGGGCCCAAGCTAAGTGACTCAATATAAAGTTGGGCCTATATGTTGAGTAGCCAATGTTTAGACATAAAAAGAAAAAAAATAGCCCAGTAATTAGTGAAGTACTTCTATGATGTTTTTAATGATGAAAAGCAAAAAAAAATATTTTACACTAGCAGCGACTCAGTATACCCACTTCCTAAAACTACATGTCTAAAATATGACACCCTTCTATGAAGAACGCTTGCTCTCCCTAGATCCTTCTACTAGCTTCCCTTCCACAACCATGTTTACTTAGCTACATTTCAAAAAAAAGAAAAAAAAAATTAATTACGTTCAATAATTCTCCTCTCTCCTTGACAATATAATTACTCAATTTTAGTTAATAAAGCTCCTCAGATTTGCCATAATTTTTATTTTGGAAATTTCAGGGTTATTTACAAAGAGTGATTTCTTTAATTTTGCCATCAATATATCTCAATATCTCTAAATATATCTCAATATCTCTATTGGAGCAGAAAAAAAGTAAGCAAAACCAATTCGATCTAATGTGTAATTTGCTAGGTTTTTTCTTGTAAGCATTTTACCGCATAGGGCCTATAAAATACCAAGAGCGGTCCTGACTAAAGTTGGAGATTAATTAGACTATAAACATATATTTACCTAGAAGCAAACATATTCTTACAAAACTAAGCATGTCATAATCATGGTCTTGAAGAAAACTGAGATTTCGATCATTTAGGAGACAAATGATAAAGATAGGTGTTAGTATTGGAAATATTTGTATATAAGTTATTATTGTTATTAGTAGGCTTTTGTTAGCTTATGTTAATATTTGGGCTGCTGTTATATATTTGTGCTTAGCCCATTAGTTATGTAATATATATAGTGTTAAACCTAATTAATGAAGGCAAGACAATATTATTCTCTCACACGCAGCTTTACATGGTATCTGGCCAATTTCTTGCGCCTACTTCTTCTCACCACCATGGCTGGCAGTGAAGGTTCCGGCAAGAGTAATGTCTCTGGTATTGATCCCTATTCTCCTTATTATTTAAGTTCTCATGATGGACCCGGTAATATCATTACCACTGTTGTTTTTCGGGAAGACAATTATGAAGAATGGTCTCGCTCGATTCGTCTTTCGCTCATGTCCCGGCGGAAGTTTGAATTCCTTGATGGCTCCATTGAGAAACCCACTGACACGAAAAGGTTACTTGATTGGAGATGTCTTCAAGCCATGCTTGTGCAATGGCTTCTCAATACTGTTGATGTTTCGGTACGGAAAACTATCCCATATTTCGAAGAGGCTAAACCATTGTGGGATGCGTTGAAACGTCGGTTCGATGTCGGTAATGGACCTCGTAAACAACAACTCAAGGCTGCCTTAGCCGAGTGTAAACAATCCAAGACCATGTCCGTGGCCGAGTATTTCGGTTTGTTACAGCCTCTATGGGATGAACTTGCCACTTATAATCCATTGCCTACTTGTAAGTGTGGTCACTGCACCTGTAATCTTGGTGAACAATTTCAAGCTCGTGCCGATGAAGATCGGTTCCATGATTTTTATATGGCATTAATTCTGATTTGTATGGTAATGTGCGGTCCAATCTTTTTTCTCAAGACCCATTGCCGAGTCTTGATCGAGCCTATCAAGCGCTTCTTCAAGAAGAACGCCTTCAATCCTCTTCCCGTGCCCGAGCCGAACAAGACAATGTTATGACCTTGGCTGTGAAGTCTCATCCTCCTGCTCACAGTGGGCGTTGTAGTGATGATCGTAATAAGAGTGGCTTGGTTTGTACCTACTGTCATCGTACGGGTCACGATGAAGACCATTGTTTCACAAAAAATGGTTATCCTGAGGGCTGGGAACACAGACCACGTAATGGCAGTGGACGGGGTGGTCGTGGTCGCGCGCCGACATCTACAAGCAGTACTCCCAGTACCGCAGGTGCTGCTGGTCGTGGCAGGGGAGCTGAGGTGCGTGCCATGGTTGCTGGCAGCAGCACAGATAGTGCCAACAACATTATCTCAGGTGCACGCAATGAGGGTCCTCTTCCCGGGATGAATGCAACTCAGTGGCAGCGTCTATTAGACATGCTTGGTAATTCCTCCATCAAAGTTACTGATGAACGTTTAAGTGGTAAGTGTTCTGTGAATCCGTGGATTATCGACACGGGAGCTTCCAATCATGTAACTGGGAATTACGATTTATTACATAATGTGACTAATATGGCTGAGTGTCCAGTTGGTCTTCCGGATGGTAATCAAACATGCTCTACCAAGCATGGTGAAGTGTATTTGGCGCCTGGTTTGATATTAAAAAATGTTCTCTACGTACCCAAGTTGAATTGCAATTTAATTTCTGTTACCCATCTTGCTGATGATCTAAATTGTGTTGTTCAATTCACTAAACATTTGTGCATTATAGAGGACCGTCACTTGAGGACCCTGATTGGAGTAGGTGAACGGAGAGACGGACTCTATTTTTTTCGCGATGTTCCGAAGATACAAGCTTTGAGTGTGGACGGGGCAAATAATCCAGAGTTGTGGCACAAAAGGCTGGGGCATCCTTCTAATAAAGTAGTGCAGTCTCTCCCTTTTATTAGTAGTTCTAGTTCTGTCTTAAATAAAGCTTGCGGTGTGTGTCATCAAGCTAAACAATCTAGAGATAAGTTTCCGCTTAGTGAAAGCAAAGCTAATTGTTGTTTTGAAATGATACATTGTGATCTTTGGGGGCCTTATCATACGCCTTCTTCTTGTGGTGCTCGTTATTTTTTAACAATTGTTGATGATTTTTCAAGAGCTGTGTGGGTTCTTCTTTTGGTTGATAAAACAGAAGTATTTGTGGTGTTTCAATCTTTCTTTGCTATGATTATTCGTCAATTTGGTGCTAATGTTAAAGTAGTTCGTAGTGATAATGGCACTGAATTCAATTGCATGAAAGACTATTTTGTGGATAAGGGTGTACTTTTTCAAACATCATGTGTTGGAACTCCACAACAGAATGGGAAAATTGAGCGAAAACATCGTCATATCTTGAATGTTGCTAGAGCCTTGCGCTTTCAGGGTAATTTACCGATTGAGTTTTGGGGTGAATGTGCATTAGCTGTTGGATATTTGCTTAACCGTACTCCCTCCCCTTTACTTGACAACAAAACCCCATATGAGCTTCTATATGGTAAACCTCCCACTTTTGCTGAATTACGTGTTTTTGGGTGCTTATGTTATGCTCATAATCAAAAGGCTAAAGGGGATAAGTTTATGAGTCGGAGTAGGAAGTGTGTTTTTGTGGGCTATCCTCATGGTAAGAAGGGTTGGACACTTTATGACTTGGATTCAGGCGATTATTTTGTATCTCGTGATGTGAAGTTTTATGAGAATGAGTTTCCATATGCTGCTTTCGATACTATCACCTCTAGTGTGGACACCACTTTTAGTCCTGTAGTCACCCCGTCTTTTGATGATGATATGTTGTATGAATATATTGCTGTTGATGATGCGGTTGCGGAGGTACAAGGTCCTATAGATGGTGATGGTACTGATGACGTTGTCATAGATGTTGCGGGTACTATGGAGGAGGAGGTTGTGGCCACTCCTAATGATATTAGTGCCCCTATGGAGGAGGAGGTATGATGCTACTAGTGCCGACAGAGGCAGAGGCAAGCGTCAAAAGTTTCCGTCATCCAAGTTGCGTGATTTTGTTACTAATATTGTGCGAAAAATGAGTCCGTCTCCCACTCCTCAATCATCTGCCTCCTCTCACTCCTCAGGTAATCCTTATCCTATAGCACATTTTGTGAATTGTGACCGATTTTCTATGGGACACAGAAATTTTCTTGCAGGTATTTCAACAAGTACGGAGCCTCGTTCTTTCAAGGAAGCAATGAAAGACCCAGGATGGCGTGCTGCTATGCAACAAGAGATTCAAGCTTTGGAGGATAATGGTACTTGGACTATGGAGATTCTTCCGCCCGGCAAGAAGGCTCTTGGTAGTAGATGGGTCTACAAGGTAAAATATAATTCTGATGGCAGTGTAGAACGTTTGAAGGCTCGATTGGTGGTGTTTGGCAATCATCAGGTTGTTGGCATTGATTATGATGATACTTTCGCACCCGTGGCTAAAATGACTACTGTTCGTGCTTTTTTAGCCATAGCTGCAGTGAAGAATTGGGAGCTACATCAGATGGATGTCCATAATGCTTTCTTGCATGGCGACTTATCTGAAGAAGTGTATATGAGATTGCCTCCGGGATTTCAGGGTGCCCAATCTAATCAGGTATGTAGACTACGAAAATCCCTCTACGGCTTGAAGCAGGCACCGAGGTGTTGGTTTGCCAAGTTGGCACACTCTTTGAGACGATATGGCTTTCGACAGTCCTATTCCGACTATTCATTGTTTACTCTGCACCAAGGTAGCATCCAGCTCAATGTCTTTGTCTATGTTGATGATTTAATTATTTCTGGGAATGATTCCGCTGCTTTATCTGCCTTTAAGAAGTATCTCAGTTCCTGTTTCCATATGAAAGATCTTGGTGTATTGAAATATTTTTTGGGCATTGAAGTGGCTCGCAATCAGGAAGGTATTTACCTTTGTCAGCGCAAATACATACTTGACATCATTTCTGAAACAAGCTTGCTTGGTGCGAAGCCTGCTAGTTTTCCCATGGAACAACATCATCAGTTGGCTCGGTCGACGAGTCCTTTGTTCCCGAATGTTGAACAATATCGGCGGTTGGATGGTCGTCTTATTTATTTGGCCTTTACAAGGCCCGATTTGGCATATTCTGTGCATATTTTGTCCCAGTTCCTGCATGAGCCCCGTCGTGATCATTGGGATGCCGCCGTGCGTGTGGTGCGCTATTTGAAGGGATGTCCGGGTCAAGGTATTCTTCTTCGTTCCGATTGTGATTTGCAATTATCTGGTTGGTGTGATTCAGATTGGGCTAGTTGTCCTATTTCACGACGATCACTCTCTGGTTGGTTAGTTTTTCTTGGTCGTTCTCCAATTTCCTGGGAGACCAAGAAGCAAGTCACAGTTTCCCGTTCTTCAGCGGAAGCTGAGTATCGCTCCATGGCCGCGGTTACTTGTGAGTTAAAATGGCTCAAAGGCTTGTTGCTCAGTTTGGGTGTAGACCATCCCCGAGCTATGCCCTTGTATTGTGATAGTCAATCTGCCATCTATCTTGCCCAGAATCCTGTTTTTCATGAACGCACGAAACATATTGAGGTGGATTGTCATTTCCTACGTGATGCTATTCTTGATGGTACAATTTGTACTTCTCATGTCCCTACAAATGAGCAGATGGCGGATATATTTACCAAAGCTTTAGGGCAACGTCAATTTGAGTATCTTCTCAACAAGTTGGGCATTTGTGACTTACATGCTCCCACTTGAGGGGGGGTATTGGAAATATTTGTATATAAGTTATTATTGTTATTAGTAGGCTTTTGTTAGCTTATGTTAATATTTGGGCTACTGTTATATATTTGTGCTTAGCCCATTAGTTATGTAATATATATAGTGTTAAACCTAATTAATGAAGGCAAGACAATATTATTCTCTCACACGCAGCTTTACAGTTAGTCTTCTAAAAAGGCTTTAGTCATATTGCATGTAACTAGCTTACAATTAGTTTGTTTGTACATGTAAACTGGTTAGGACTTGTGATTATTTAAAGTGAATCTCATTACAAACGACCAATTTGGTGAACCAACCAAATTCATATATTTGATTTTGTAAATCCCTATTAAAGTAATACTCCCTCCGTTTCATTTTAATTTACTCACTTCACTTTGGGGGAACTAAGGAATAAGTATAAAAGTATAAGAGAGAAATTGAAAAGGTGGAGAGAGAAACTGAAAAGTGAGAGAGAGAAAGTAAAAAGTGGGTTAAAATATTAAAAAGTGGATGACATGGGTGGAAAAAGAGGAGAAAGTAGATGTGACATGTTACCTAAAATAGAAAAAGTAACAGTGTGTAGATTAAAAAGAAACAGACCAAAAAGGAAAGTGTGTAGATTAAAATGAAACGAATGGAGTAGTAGGTTCTTGGTGTTAGGTCTAAAGATATTATTGAAGATCAGTATCTTCACAAGTTAAGAGAAAAGATGCTTAAGATGCTGTGATCCAGTTGTTGATTGAACAATGGAGGATAAGGTTGCGCACTTTACACCAACTGGCCTTTTCTTTTTTTTCTTGTTTGGTTGTTTGTTCTGAATATCTTTCATTGAAGTCATTTGTATATCAAGTTGATCTGAATAAGAAGTCATTGTCCAGTGCAAATATATCCATAATAAAAATAATTGCGACCACGAACATCACGCGTAACCAAACATGGCATGTGCTTCGGGGGTGACTTTTGCTTCCACTGAATTATCAAAAGTGGCCGGTTTGATTTGTCACCAACTTTTTCCACATACCTTTGCAGGTGTTCAGCAACCAATTTCTTAACTTGATTTTAAGAGTTTGAGTAAGTTAAACCATTACAAAAGTTTGGTGAAAATAATACAATTGACATCTATGTATACCTATTCTGTTTATATTTACTTGTTACATAAAAGAAAAAAAAGAACATTTTATAGAAAAAGTTAGCAAGGGAAAGAAGAGGACCAACAAAAAAATGGTTAATTTTTTTTAAACCAAAAAATATGTTCCCTAATACAAATTTTAATATTAATAAAGATATATATACTTTTATGTGTGCAAATGTGACCAAAAGGAGAACGTAGCAATTAGCAAGTAGGGCTGACAATAGGTCTGATCTAGGACGGGCCCAACAAGAACCAGAACCAGATCTAGAACTGAATTTTTTGAAGTGAACCCCAGATCTACCTCAATCCCATTGGGTCTAAAAATCAGACCCTTAACCAGAGTCGTTGGTGCTAGAATGAGTCTTTATCGCTGTCTAATGGAACCTTCTACATCAATCGATATAGTTTTGAAGTAGAATTGGATTTAATTCAATCGAATGAAGAATCGATATATGTTATAACCTTGTACAAATCCCGATCAACAAATCAACTTTCGACTTGATATGCTTGGATCGGAGATACTAAGAAACAACAAATTCTTCACACAACTCCCACGAGATGAGGAGGAAACAACCTCCACTAGAGAGAAGACAAAAACTCCCATAACAAAAAAGAGAACGTCTCACAAGAGAAGCCCTAACTTATTAAAAAAAATAAGAAAATAAATTACAAACCGAAATAAGGGAGAATAAAGGGGCTACCATGGACAAAAACCTCTATGGCAACCCCTCACAACTTGAAGAGGGAGAACGAAAAGGGAGGAGTGGTGAACACCTAGAGGAAAGGGTTTTTTGGGAGTGGGCCTTGTAATAAATTGAATGATTTCTAAATTAAACATAGATCATTTCGAACTTTTCTTAACTTTTGTTAATTATTTTGATTTTTTTGAGCTTCTCTTTCGTTATTTTGAACTTTTACTAATTTTTTTAATTTTCTTAAATTTTCTAAATTTTTCTGAACTTTCGAGACTTTTTTGTTTTCATAACTTATCTTTATTTTATTGAAATTATGTATATATAAGTTGGGGAAAACATATCCTTAGTGGCCTTTTAAAAAAAATATATTGTTTCGACTATGTTAGATTATTTTTTATCAAAAAAGATATACAAAAGGAACTTGAGCTTATTACAGAAGAACAACAATTTATAGGTAGCAAAAATCGGTGATGTAACTAATGGAATTATGAAATGATCTCACGACTAACGGACAGCGGCAGCGTGCGAGAGATTGTCTAATATCTCCTCGATAACATTTTTAACACATTATATAGAAATTCTCTAAATAAATTGAGGTACAACATTGTTCACCACCGATGTGGACAACAACAAAATGAAGTAAATATCCTTTCTAAGTTTTTTTTTTTTTTGAAAGAGAAGTAAATATCCTTTCTAAGTTTGGACCAGCAAAAAAAAAAACAAACTTTCAACAAAACACACTTTCAACAAAACACACTTGACAATATAGAAAGAAAAAAAAAAACAATCTACTAATTAACCAAGCTCACGAGCCATCCCTGGAACCGAGCTCGACCAAACAACTCTACTTAAATCCTCTAATAAAATAGCGTAAAGGTCCTTAATTAGAGACCGCCTCAAGAAGGACTAACTTTTGATTTAAAATTTAAAGTTTAAATCTATTGCTTGATTTAAGTTTTAACCGGAGTTCATTGGTTTCTTTTAGGGATCTGAAGTTAGGTACTCCCTCTGTATTTTTTTATCATTCTCACTTGGAATCTTGACACTATTCACAACTAGAGAGAATCTTTTAAATTTTTCTCAATATATAAGAAAAAATATAGTCATGTGGGGTCTTGTTTGATTAATTTCAATGAGTAGTTTATTAATATTCAATTATTATAATTTTTATTAATATATAATGAAAGATATTTAAGGTAGAATAAGTGCATTGGCAAATGTGCAAAATCAAAGTAGGAAAGATAAAAAAATACAGAGGGAGTACTTATCCTTAACATGTAAGAATGCCTTTATGCGATGCTAACTTTTTAAGCTGCCAAAATCATCTAATCATATGATATCCCAACTAGGTAAACATATGTTATTAATGTCATATGCATTTCTGACACATGAAAATTATTTATTTTCAAATTATGGTTGGTGCCTTATACCAGAAGCCTAGATCTAACTTTTGAACTATTATTTCTTTATTAACAAGAAACTTATGGAGGACGGCCATAGGAAAACCATTGCCTGAAATCCATCGAATAATAGATTTAGTAGAGAAATATTTTTTTAATCACTAAAGTCCATTTACTCTAACTAAATATTTTTACTGAATTATTTTTGCGAAATTTGCTAAAATAGACCTTTTATATATCACATTTTGCGAGAAATAATCTTTTAAATTTTTTTTTTGTCAACTTAAGATCTTAAATGTAAATTTTTTATGAGAAACAACCTTGGTCTATTTTCCGACATTGACCAGCCGGATTTCGACTTTGACTCGTGTTTGATAAATTTCAGCCTTTTCCCTCCCTTTCCCCCTAATTATTACCCATCAGGCCATCACCACCACCCTCCATTATCTTCAACCCTTGCACCACCAGTGCAACTAGCCGCTAGTCATGCCTCGCCATGGCCCACCGACAACCACCACCGCTCCACCCAGACTACACCAAAATCTAGAAAATTACTGATACCACAACACCATTCGAACCCTAAAAGACACCATCACCACATAAAGCACTGCCACCACCATTTGAACCCAAAAACATACCACCACACCACCATCAAAATTCAAGCCCACTATTCAAACCACAACTACCATCAAATTCGAATCCATGCCACCACCATTAGATTCGAATCCATGCCACCACCATCAAATTCGAACCAAAACCACCCAAAATGCACCACCACCAGTCCACCACCAAGTGAAATGATCGTGAAGAGAGAAAGAGGGAAATATATTGGGTTTGGGTTTCGATGTTGGTGGTCGTGATATGGTTGAAGATCATTGGTTTGGGATTTGGTGAAGAGAGAGATAGTGGTTGGTGGGTTTCTATGTTGGTGGTAGCGATGTGGTTGTCATTGGTGGGTTTGGGGTTTGGTGAAGAGAGAAAGAGATTGTGTGTGGCGTGGTTCGGGTAGGTGGGGGGTGGGGTGGTTCATGTGGGTGGGGGTGGTTTCAGGGGTGGGGTGGGGGGGAAGGGTGGGGCTAGGGTTGGGGTTAGGGTGGGTCAGATGGGTAGGGGTGAGGGAAGAGAGAATGGCCTAAATTAATCAACAGACGAGTCACGTGCATGTCACGTGCTTCAATTAAGTGAGTCAGCGCCGGAATCCGGCTGGTCAATGTCGAAAAATAGACCAAGGTTATTTCTCACAAAAAAAATTACATTTAAAGTCTTAAGTTGCCAGAAATTTTTTAAAAGATTGTTTCTCGCAAAATGTGATATATAAAAGGTCTGTTTTGATAAATTTCGCTTTTTTTAAAAATTTATCAAAATAAAAACTTTTCTGGAAATAGAAATAATTATATTACCAAAATGAGAAATTACTAACCTAACAACTCACTGCCAAAGTGTCAAATGTCAATCTAAGAACCTAGTTTGAAGTTTTTGCAGTCTTGTATCAGTATGTGCTAAACCTGGCCTTCTAAAACGGATGAGCTAACATACTTTTCGTCTGCCAGTAGAACCAGCCAAACAACACAAAGACTTTCTAAATCAGTACATTCATATAATTTTCTCTGCATCGACTTGTTACTTTAAACAAAATATCAAACATAATAATCCCATAGGAACTCAATACAATGTTGCGAAACGAAAGTAGTATATTTTATTATATAATGATCCCTCATATCTTTTTATAAGGCACACAGGTTTTTTTTTTTTTTTTTTTGAAAATTTACTCTAATCACTAAATTAAAGTCTCATATAATTTGCCAAGTGATTATTATAAGGAAAATTTGCAAAAAAAACCTTTTAAAAGTTTAATTTTGCGAAAAAAACTTTTAAAGCATTCTTTGCAAAAACAAACCACAAAACTAAATTTTTTTTGCAGGATGAAACCTATTCCCATTTTCCGGTGTGGTTTTTGAAATGCATAGAGGTGGTGGTGCAGTTATTGGAAACAGGGGGTTAAAGAAAGATAGAAGGGCCATCCTTATGTATCTCAAAAACCACATCGGAAAATGGGAATAGGTTTCATTTTGCAAAGAAAATTAAGTTTGTGTTTTTTTTTTTTGCAAAGAATGATTTAAAAGTTTTTTTTTCGCAAAATTAAACTTCTAAAATGTTTTTTTTGGCAAATTTTCCTTATTATATAAATAATAAACTACCTGATTAATCTCATAAATCACTTTAATTATGATTATAAATAAATTTTTCTCTAATATAAAATAAGAATAAAAACCTATTTAAGTTCAATATTTATGTAACTTGTTAAACTGCCCTCGATGACACTCATCCTGACCTTAAGTATTTTTTATAAGAGTGAGTAGTGACCACCTCTTGGTGTTAATAACAAGAAGGATAAGACGGAATGTTCAACTTGTTGCACTTCAATGAAATTCCTCACATGCACCTTTATACTCCTGGTTTCATGATCACACTATCCACAAACGCCTTTTTTCCGCAAACAATCATACTATTAGAATTTTCAATTAATATAGCTCTTTCCTTGGAATCAAAACAATATTAATAGCTTTCCCTCAAAAAAAAAAAAACAATATTAATAGCTCATTCCTTGATTTGAGTGCCGTTATAACCCTCTTTTAACCACTCCTTTGTTCAGAGGAACAACTTTATCTACCCATTGAATAATCTACCTACTAGAGATATACATTAATAATTAGTGGAGTTTAATTAAGAGGAATTAATTATTTTTTAATTGTCTATTTCTAATGGGTCATCATCTACCCAGTTGGTAGATGTAGCAATCTCCACGTTCATGGTAATAAATTACATGTCACATTGCTTTTCTGTTGGCACGATCTCCATATTTATATTTATGGTCCTATTCTGTTAAACTTATTCTCAATCCTTATAAGAAAAATTAAATTTAAATAAGTTCATATAAGGACTAATAAGTTCAGATAACTTCAATTTAACAAAAATAAGGTCTGACGCACTCACAAAATAAGGTCTAACAAGGACTAATGAGTTCACAATTCAGATAAGTACAGTTAAGTTCAAATAAATTTAGTTAAGTTGAGATAAAAATAGGCAAAAATAAGTCGAAAAGTGTTGTATAATATGAGCACTATAAGAGGGGGTGTGAATTATAGTGAGAGAATATGTTATACTTTTTGCGGAATTAAAAGTTAACTAGGGAACACACAATGGGAACACGAGAGATTTTAGCGAGGAAAAACTTCCTAGGCCCAATAGGAAGAAACAACCTCGACCACAAGGGATTTTAACTCAAACTTTCCACTATAATAGGCCAAACGACTCTGTTTACAAACCTATTACTTTTCTCTCGAGCCACAACTTGACTTCCTAAACTCAAGTTCCCAACAACAGTTCCCACAACTGTCGTTTCTCTCGAACTTCCCTCGAAGTTACTTTCTCTTTCTCTTTCTCACGCTTCACTCAAAGCTTCTCACACTTAGAAGAGTTCACTCAAACCCTTACCCAAAAATACAATTTGTAAGACAATGGAAGAGTAATAACTCGAATAAAGTAAGTATGAATTCTCTTAGGAACGCAGACCTGACTCTTAAGACAACTAAGAATATTTAGCTAAGTCAGACACAAATAATCTAAGGTTTAGGCGCCTATCTATAGAGTACTTAGGCAAGACATAAACTACCCACTAATTAAGTCCATTATCCCATGATGTCCATAACTTAATTAATTAATTAGTTTTTATAAAATATTTCTTGAGAAATAATTAACCCACTCACCCAACTACTTAGCTTAAAAACAAGAAGCGATAAACATTACGTGATTTTAAATACTTGGGGAATAATTAATCTAATTAAATTTATTTAGACTTAAGAAGAAATTATTTAAGCCAACTAACCACTAACTACAAACGTGTAGCAGTAGTGATTAGGTGTGATATCTAATTTCTTGGGGAGTAATTAAAATATTTACTTTATATAGTTTTTAGGAAAATATCTTTATAAATAAATTAATTAAAACCGAAAATCATATTTGTATTTAAAAAGAAAATATTTTTTATAACCGAAAATTACATTTGATTTTGAAAACAAACTCTTTTAGTTTAATTAAAATATAAAAGATAAGATTTAAAAAGGTTTGATATTATTCTAATTAAAACAGAAAATCATTTTAAATCTTTTCCTAACAAACTAATAACAAACTCCCTAAAATAGTGGATCTAGTCAAAACTAACCTAGGACTCCTAACTAACCAGCTGGGCGCACAAATAATGTTAAGCGCACCACTTAGGAAGTATTAGGGGTTCCTTAAGTTGTTTATAAGTCTGTTCCTTAACCTTGTTCCTAACTGTGCCAGTGTCTGTTCCTTTCATGGGAACAGAACCAAGTTCCGTTTGAGAATTCAACACAAATTAAATTGAGCATTCACTCAACCTTAACAAGAAGATATTAAATACATCCTAATATATTCTAATCTTCATTCCAAGCTTGATACTTCATCATTCGAACATCTTCACTTCGATCTTTGATTAATTCTCCATTTTAATCTTCGATCAAGTATTCTCTTTGCTCGAGAATGAATTACCTAGCAACATCATAAATAAACTACAATATGTCATTTGTGGTTAAGTCATCTTCAAAACTCAAGGGTCAACAAAAAGAATACCCCTTAAGGGTACGTTCTATTCACCTTTAAAATGTAAGTTTCACGTTTAATAAGTTCACAATAGTTTTAGCATCTTATAAATGAACTCAAATAAGTTTCAATAAGCTCAAATAAGTTCATTTCAGACAAGTTCATTGAAAAGAACGCGCCTTAATTTTAAAAGTGTGGACAAGAAGTCTGCAATGTGTCTCTCCATCTCTATCAAATGCTTACATGGTGTCATGTAACACAGTAATATGAAGATCCTCTACAACTTGTTAAATTTGAGAAGAGTATTTCTAAAGGGCATTACTATTTACCGCCCGTATTTACTAAAAATCGCCCGTATTTTTTCTTAAATACTCCTAAACTACCCCTACAAGTACTTGAGAAATTTGCCCCCCATACCCCATCACTCTTACTCTCACTAACCCCATCACTCTCACTCTTCACTCCCCATCTCACTCTCACTCCTCACTCCTCACTCCTCACTCCTCACTCCTCACTCACTCCCACCATAGCCACCACCACCACCGACACCATAACACCACCACCACAACACCACCACACCGGCGAGAGGGCACACCACCACCGACACCACAATCGCGAAGATAACACCACCACCGACACCACAACACCACCACCACACCGGTGACAACCTCATCGAAGCTGACCACCACACCAGAGACGACCACCGCGAGATCCAGTTCCGCGTGACAAAAGTCGACCACCACCACATCTCGCCGGAAAAAGCATGGACCCAAGGAAGAAGGCAAAGGAAGTCGGAGAATCATCAACTCAAGGTTAGTTTTATACTTTTTTGTGGTTAAAACCGACCCCTAACCGGAAATATGTAGTGATAAACTCCCCCCGTAGGAAATGTTGATGAAGAAAAAAAAAATTTCGAAAAAGCGGTGCAATGGATAGAAAATCCGTTACCACCGTGGTGGTAACGGATTTTCTATCCGTTGCCCCGCTTTTTCGAAATTTTTTTTTTGTGCTCACAACTTTTTTCGGCGGGGGGGTTTCTTTTTTTCTTTCTTTTTAGTAAATTCTGTTTTATTTATGTTTTAATAATTTCGTTTTTAATAATTTATGTTTTAATAATTTTTATTTTTTGTTTCTTTAAAATAATTTATTTTTTTATAATTTATGTTTTAATAATTTCTGTTTGAATTAAAAAAAAAATTTGTGTTTATTTGGGTTTTTGTAATTTATGTCAATATTAATGTTAATTTATTATTTTAATTTTAATAGTTATTATGTTAATTTGTGTGATTATGTTGTAATTAGGATTTTATTATGTTAATGCATGTTAGTAACATGTTAGTATTATTTAATTTGTTTGATTTAATTATTTGTTTAATAGCATGTGATAATAGTATTATTTAATTTTAATAGTTATTATTTAATTAGTTAATTAATTTTTTTGAGCATGTTATTATATTATAAAAATATTTTAATAATATTAGCATGTTATTATATTATATTACTATTATTTATTGTAATGATATTAGCATGTTAATATTATTAGTTGTTTTTATTAGCATGTTATTATTATTATTAGTTGTTTTTATTAGCATGTTATTATTATTAGTTGTTTTTATTAGCATGTTAATATTAGTTTACGTAGGGTAGTTATTTTTATTAGCATGTAATATTAGCATGTTGAGCATGTTTAGTAATGATATTAGCATGTTAATATGATTTGTTGTTTTAATTTTAGTTAATTAATTATTAGAAAGTGAATAGTTATATATTAATTTACTTAGTTTGCGCATGTTAATATGTTTTAATAATATTATGTTAATGCATGGTAGTATTATTTATCCTTATAATTTTAGTTAATTAATTATTAGAATATCAATGGTTATAGATTAGTAGTAATTACAATATAATAACGTCGACATTAAATAAATAATAAGTAATTAACATAATTGATTATTAGGGTCTTGAGGGTCCTGAGGGATCGACGCCACGACACACTAGATCTCGTGGTGTTGATGCATCGAGTAGGAGGGCGAGGGCTGATGCTCAGGCTAGGCAGATGCCTATTCCTGAGGATGCGCCTGATAGTGCGGGATGGGATACTGCGGATGAGGAGGAGTTAGATCATGCTTTGAGTGGTGGTGATGAAGCTGATGTGGGTGAAGCCTCCTCCCGTGTGCCTGTGAGGAAGGGTAGAGGAGGGAGGTTTGTTTCGGGAGCGTCGAGTTCCGGAGGTAGTCGGATGACGAGCAGGGCTAGAGCTGCTAGGGATACTTCGTGGTTAGTTACCGAGGCGATGCTTGGGGGCCCACTTGACGGTAGCGTGATTCCTAGTTGGCGGGGTCACGTCGGCTCCCTTATATACCACGATCCGACGGCTAGTGATGTCATGCTATGCCATAACCGCTCCAGTGCCTTTGATGTGTTGACGACTTGGGCTTTCCCGCAGCGGTCGCTGCAGCGCATGGATAGATCATGTATTGCCCAGCTACCATGGATTATGTTTGGGCACCTTGACTTTCCATTGCTTAAAGCGTTTGTAGAGCGTTGGCAGCCCGACACAAACACGTTTCACATGCCTTTTGGAGAGATGACGATCATGTTACACGACGTTTGGCAGATCATACGTGTTCCTATTGAGGGTCGGACTGTGAGTGGTGCTTTGCCTACTTCTGATCTATATGTACGGTTTGAGGAGCTCCTGGGCATGACTCGTGAGGAGTTATTATGTGAGGAGTCACGGGTTTGGAAGAACGGTGGCGTTATCGTTCAGAAGATTATCGATAGGTGCAATGTTCAGGGCCGTTCAGCTGATGTGCAGCTTCGCGCATGGATGCTCCTGACACTTGGGTGTACCCTCTTCACTGATAAAAGTGGTTTCCGCCTCATGCCCCAGACCATTACTGAGCTGGAAGACCTTGATTCAGTTCGTACTTACTCATGGGGCTCAGCTGCTTTGGCGTACCTATATCGTCAGCTAGGGGTGGCGAGTAGAGCGGAGAGCAAACAGGTTGTCGGGTGTCTCACGCTCCTTGAGTGCTGGATATACTAGTACTTCCCATGTTTCCGACCTCAGCAATATGGGCTAGTGTTCAGTGATCATGATCCCCGGGCACGAAAGTGGGATTACCACCTCGTCGGCAAGGAGTTCATCCGACTGGAGTCCATTCATAGACGCTTAGACACCCTTCAAGTTTCAGAGGTACGAAATTTATTGCATTATTAATGAAATATATATTATTATGTTGTCATATATTACTACTACATTAGACTAATGAAATTATTACATTTATCCAATTTCAGGTCATGTGGACGCCATATGGGGATGACCAGGCTGGGATTTCGAGGACGTTGTATGTCGGTTTCATACGTTATCGAGGTATCATTGAGCCGTACAACCCATATCGTGTACTGCGACAGTTGGGTTATGTTCAGGTCATTCCTACCCCTCCTCTTCAGCCTGATTTCGCATACAGACCGAGAAATCCGAAGAAGTATGAGGTTCAGTTCTCGGTATCAGTAGCAGAGTCTACATGGCAGCGTTTCACACCATATTATGGGGGTCTCAATGTATCACAGTTGAGACAGGTTAGTCGTCAAGGACAATGTTCGAGGGAGTACATGGATTGGTATTGTACATATTCCCATCCTACCCTTATCGCTGCAGATAGGACGCATATTCCGGCCCGACCCAACACTACAAACACCCACTACGTATGCACTTTTAATTATTCTATGTTTAGCATTTCGTTGTTAAATTATTGATACATAACATAACATAACTAATTGACATTTTGCAGTGGATAGCCCGACATTTTGACGCCACGAGAGCTTTGACGGAGGATCGGCACAATGACCAGCGACCCAACACTTCTTCGGCATATGAGATGTTGGATGACCTCGCTCGGGATTGGAATGCTGCATTGCGGTTAGATCGGGCACGGGACCCTGATGAGGATGCGCATGATCATCACATGTACTAGTTCATATTAGTGTTTTCATTCCATGCTTTATGTACGGATGTATTATATAATTACGTTTTGTCCGGATATTATTTTGTTACGTAATATAACTGTGGTTTTATGATGCAATTTATTATTTCACTTTGCATCATTGCAACTTATTATTTCAGTTTCAATCATAGCAACTTATTATGATCCAACAATATATATTAATATCATATCAACTTATATTAATCATTACAAAAGATTGACTAATAGTTACCAACTATCATACATAAAACATTATAATGTATTGCAACTTATTATTTCACTTTGAATCATTGCAACTTATTATAATCCAACACTATATATTTTTATCATATCAACTTATACTAATCATTACAAATGCGATTTTCAAATAATACTAATAATTACAAATGCGATTATCAAATAGAATACATAAAATATTACAATGAATAGATCTCACTATATACTATATACTAAGTAGAGAGTAACTCCTCCTATAAACCGCGTCTCACACCATACAACTGATCCCAACCATCAACACTATCTTCATGCGTGTTATGCCATAAGTTATGAATTGGTGGTACGGGTGATCCGGGAAGTAACTCGAGTCTAATATAATGCTGAAAGGTACCAAGATGTGCTATCACGAGTTCGTTAGTTGGACCCATTGTGTATTCAGAAGCACGCCATGGAAGGACAGTGATACACACATATAGTTGTCCCTCTGGGCCCAGTCCTACCCAAATGACTGCGGCATTGAACATCTGGGCAATAGGAAACAAGTCTTGCGAAGTAACCATCCAATGAGCCTCGATGCCGGCCCCCCACTCCAAGTAATGCGATACCGATGAGCAAGCAATCTCATTTGCCATATTTTGGCGGACAAAACCCCAATGGTCTTCACTCCCTAAAAAACAATCTGCAATAGTTCGAAATCCACATTTACCGTCCGTCCGGACATTCGTCCATTTAGTAATGAATGGGCCAACAATCGCAGAATCCTGCGGTAAAATGGAAATCTCCTATTCTCCATCCACGCTTTCCCGACCTACAACAATCAAATTATTCACCATTAAATTTATCAGTACGTAGCAAATTAAAGTTATAAATAATCAATACATACAACTAACAAACATATTACCTGTAGAAGTTGACAAGCTCATAACTGAACCTACAGATCTGCTTCTCTTTGAAGACGAACTGGATGTGTGCTCAAAACCACTCTTCTTTCGTTTTGTACTCGGGTGATTCTTTCGTTGTGGTCTCCCTTTGGGGTTCTCGACAATCTCGGGCTCAAAAGCTGAATCACCAGGATTACGCAGATGTTCCTCTAGAACCCGGGTAGCGCTCCGCAATACGGCGGGATCACTACTTTGAACCCTGCTCAACCAACTCTAAGAAGTACCGAGAATCCCTGTGCCGCCTCGGATACAAACACAGGGTTGTTAACACCATCACCAATGATCAAAGTTGTCCAATAAGGATGTAAGTCCTGTCAGCACGGACTCTCTTTCGCCTCCAATCGTCTGCGTATGGCGCATGCAACGTGGGATTGCATGTGTGGTTCTCAACGAGCAACCGCAACGCCGATATACCTCATAGCCTAACTCCCGCATACGATTTTCCTCCCCGCAGTAAGAGTTCTAAACAGTAATGCGAGACTCGACCATTTAACTGATACAAAGCCTGAGTCTTGTACAAGATTACGTGCCGCGCCGACTTTCCTCCAAATCATTCTCAACCTTCTTCACCTGATTTTCTATCTCACTGTGAGCAATAGAAAAGATGGTGTCCAATGCAGTTGTGCTACTAAAAACCCAAGACTTCAATGCAGAGTGTGCACTTTCAATTCGGCTAATGCACGTGTTCCCAAGATGAAGTACATTGTCCGTCCATGCCCGCACAAACTTCTCCTTGTACACAAGCCAAGTTGTTTCAACGTATTGGATTATTTTAGGCCACTTTCTGTAAACATCTCTCATATTCTCAACCTCGGCCTCATAATTCCTCTCGTGGTCGCATTGACTATTCGATACCAAGTTCGGCTCACGAATCGCGGACCCGCATCGGTGTTGCCCATGATGTTACTCACTCTAGCCTGCACATCTTTGTTGATATGCCATTTACATAGCAAATGTGCAGAGTTAGAAACACTTCACGGATCGCTTTCATAAGGCCCAAATCACGGTCAGTAATGAGTGTAACAGAGACAACATTCACTCCAATAAGCAACCTAAACTTGTCCAACACCCAATTATAACTATCAGCTGTTTCGTTGGCCATCAGAGCATACCCAACCATAAAATTCTTGTTACAAGGCGTCATCCCAATGAGCTCTAGAAAAGGCATGTTATATTTGTTGGTTTTATATGTTGCATCCATACCAACAACAAGCGGATAATTGCGGAGGATATTTGCCGAACGAGGGTGCACCATGAATGCCGCAGTCATTGCATTTCTCTCCTTGTCTTGCCTAATCCAATGAAGGTAGCCGCTCTCTCGAGCAAGGTGAAGGAAGTGTTGCATCACGTCTCTACCATCCATTGCTTCCAATCTATCCTTTTCCTTCAGGTTGTAAAAGTGTCTCATATTTGGATGATCATCGGGAAATTTTTCATTCACAACTTTCATGATACTAGCAGGCCTAACGTGCGACTTTATCATATCGCGAGCGAAAACCTTAGCCGCCGGACTAAGGCCGCTGATGGGTCGGTGGCCCTCACGGTAATGAATGAACTCATGATTGTGCATGCCCCTAATCCCCCGTTCTGCTTTAATCACCCATCCAGTTCGATCTGGGTACTCCAAATGCTCAACCCTAACCCCCACTCTACATCCACATGCTTTTGTCTTTGTAGCTACACGTTCTGCTACACTAAGATCCCTACCTTCACCCCGATATGGTGCGCCCCGGTTACATTTCATATATACATATGGTCGACCACTAAGATCGTGTTTATGATTTGACATAATAACCATCACAATCCCGATTTCATGTGCCCTTTCTTAACCCAATCTTGTAGTTCCTTTTTCTCAGCCCATAGTGTATCATTATAAAACATGTGATTATAATCTATATAATCACCCCCAAAATCCGACAAATAAACCTATAATGTTTAACATTTTTCCATTTAGACAACATATAATCAATAATATTAATCACTATTATTTATTTACTTATCGTAACTAATAATCATTATTATTTATTTACCAATCACAACTATTATTAACTACATATTCAATTTCTCAACTTAATAATAACAACCATTCATAAATAAATTTTTACAACGACTATTATAAAATTACTACTTATTATGATAATAATTACAATAATATGAATACATATTTGAATAAAATATCAACAAATATTAACTAAATATTCATTAAAAAATTTAAGATAAACGGATGTACTATTATTCGCTAATTACAAAATCAATACTAATTATCACGGAAAATCAAATATTAACTAAATGTTTTATTTTTAATACTAATACTAATTATTTGAATAAAATATCAACAAATATTAACTACAATTTTTTTTTTACATGCTAATATTAACTACAATTTTTTTTACATGCTAATATTACATGCTAATAAAAACAACTACCCTACACAACTAATATTAACATGCTAATAAAAACAACTAATAATATTAACATGCTTAAATCATTAAATCAAACAAATTAAATAATACTAACATGTTACTAACATGCATTAACATAATAAAATCCTAATTACAACATAATCACAAAAATTAACATAATAACTATTAAAATTAAAATAACATAAATTATAACAACCCAAATAAACACAAAATATTTTTGTTTATAAAAACATAAATTATTAAAACAGAAATTATAAAAAACATAAATTATTTTAAAGAAACAAAAAATAAATTATTAAAACATAAATTATTAAAAACATAAATTATTAAAACATAAATAAAACAGAAATTACTAAAAAGAAAAAAAAAAGATAAAACCCCCCTTGTCGGAAAATATCACAGAAATTAAGAGCATGGTAACGGATGAAAAATCCGTTACCCCAATGGAGGCAACGGATGAAAAATCCGTTGCATCCACAGAGGCAACGGATAAAAAAACCGTTGTCTCTGTGGAAGCACCAGAAAAGTCATCCGTTACCAAGGTAACGGATTGCTTTTCCATTGCCTCTGTGGAGTCAACGGAGTTTTCATCAGAGGCAACGGTTTTTTTATCCGTTGCCTCCATTGGGGTAACGGATTTTTGATCCGTTACCCTGCTCTGGTGGCGCAAAAAAAAAAATTCCGGCGGCGTTAAAAAATTTCGTTCTGGCGGCGTTGAGGGTTCTTCCTCAAACATTTCCGGTGGTGCTCCAGTGTTGGTGGTTTTGGTCAATGTGCTAAGTTGGTTCGTCAGAGGTGGTGCGCCGGTGGTGGTGGTACGGTTGTGGTGATCCGATGGTGGTGTTCGGAAGGTGGTGGTGGTGTTAGTGCTTAATGGTAGAGAGAGGGATGAAGTTTGATGAGAGTTGAGAAAGTAGAGTGAGGTGAATGGGGGAGGGGCATGGAGGGTATTTAAAGAAAAAAATACGGACGATTTCAAGTAAATACGAAACCGGTAAATAGCGATTGGATTTCTAAAAGCTTTCGAACATTTAAATCCTCAAGTCAAGAGCGGATCTCATATTGGCGGGCAAGGGCCTGGCCCTCCAAATCTTGGCTTAAGTCAAATACATCAAGCAAAAATAGTATAAAGAGTCCAATAAAATAGTTATTGCCCCTATGTCTTGACCCACACTACTAAACTAGGATAATTTTTCTAACACAGCACAATTCTTTTATATTGCAACTCATCATCATTTTGGTATAGAAGAGCAATAAATAACCACTTCAGGAAAGTACTGTAACTTTTAATATGTAAGTAAAAAGAAAGAACCTTACCCAATGTCGGAAGAGAGAGGGTAAGTAAAAGAAAGAGAAAGAGTGAAAAAAAGAACCTTACCCAATTTCGGCAACTTTTAATATGTCATGATTAACTTTTTATATTACAAAGTATATTTTTATGAATAAACTTTTAAGGGTATTATGAGTGATTTTGTCCATTGAGAGAAATAAGTAACTTTTACATTATACCAGAATATCTTTTAATTATTTAAAGGTAACTTTACATCCACCTTTTAATATTTATTGTACACCGACTTTACTTAAGAGTTTGTGTACGTTAATTATTAAACTATAATAATACTTTTTAGTTATTGTTTATAATACTATGTGGTATGTTATATGGTAATATATATGGAGTATTTAAACTTTTCTATTTGCTTTAGCTTAAAATTTACGAAATATTGTTTCGTATTTTAATTCGTCCCTCTCAAGGAAAGTGGTCAAGATCCGCCACCAGACTGTAAGTCATTATCCAACCACCAAGTTATGGTTTCTTTTTGTGACAATGTCAACCCAAACCAACAATCTATCATATCCTTTCCTTACCAGATAACTCGGAGGATTATTTAGTCCCAACAGCTAGTTCTAAATTATAAGGTACTACTCCCTCCGTTTCTTTTTAATCTACACACTTTCCTTTTTGGTCCGTTTCTTTTTAATCTACACACTGTTGTTTTTTCTATTTTTGATAACATGTCACATCTACATTCTTCTATTTTTCCACCCATGTCATCTACTTTTTAATATTTTAACCCACTTTTGAATTTCTCTCTCTCACTTTTCAAGTTCTCTCTCCACCTTTTCAGTTTCTCTCTCATACTTTTGCACTTTCTCCTTGGTTCTCCACCAAAGTGAAGTGAGTAAATTAAAATGAAACGGAGGGAGTATATGACAGGTATCAAGATGTAAAACATTTTAACTATGTTCTTTTAATCTATTTATTTTTGGTGCTAACGTTTTAACTTCGTAAAATTATGGATATATATATATAAGGAAAAGGAAAATTTGCCAAAAAATTTAAAAGTCTAATTTTGCGAAAAAAAACCTTTTAAAGCATTCTTTGTAAGAAAAAACCACAAACTTAAATATTCTTGCAAGATGAAACCTATTCCCATTTCCGGTGTATTTTTTTCTCAATTTTGGCGTTGACCCTTCTATCTTCCTTTAACCCCCTATTTCCATTAACTGCACCACTACACTTATGCATCTCAAAAACCACACCGGAAAATGGGAATAGGTTTCATCTTGCAAGAAAAATTAAGTTTGTGGTTTTCTGTTTTTTGGTTTTTTGATTTTCAAAGTCATATGATATATGTCCTATAATGAATAAAAAATTAGTCAAATTTATCGGGAACATGATGATTTTGAAACCTGACAACTAAAAAGTGAAAACCACTTTTTCTGGTTTCCTGTTTTTGGTTTTTAGTTTTCAAAAAAACTGAAAACTGAGAACAAAAAATGATAACGAACGGGCCCTAAGTTTGTGGTTTGTTTTTGCAAAGAATGCTTTAAAATGTTTTTTTTCGCAAAATTGAACTTTTTAAAGGTTTTTTTTGACAAATATTCCTAAGGAAAAAAAATGCTTATTTACAATCATAATGGCTGAATATATCAAAATTGTTTTTTAAAAAGCCAAATACTAGGAAGTAAGTCACAATAGTATACGAGTATGCCTCATTGAATGCAATGGTCTGTAAAGGATATAATAAGTTCACTATAATGGACATTATCAATCTGAAGTTAAGGGTGTCTTCCCTTATTAAACTTTTTAGGTAGTGTCTTTCCGAGGGGACTTGTGCCATTTTTCTTTTTTCATGTTATATTTTGCTACATTGGAGAGTCTAATAAAAAAATTCCAAACTACTGTTATATTTTTCAACACTTTTTAGGTAGTGTATTTTCAATTCTTTTCTCTCATTTATATCCAGGCATTCAAACATGAGAATTATGGTGTTGATTTTTTTCTTAATGTGCTAACTCAAAAAAAGCCAAGGGCCAGTGGATTATCTCTTTTAAAAAATTTGCAATATTTTTGAAAAAAAAGATATATGGAATTTGGAAAAGAGTATTTCACATTAAGCTATTGTCATTTTACATAATGAGCAATATTAGTATATACTATATGACTAATTTTGATTCATTATACAATTTATATTATACTCCCTTCGTTTTAAAAAAATCTTCTTACTTTGACCAGCTTCTAGTCACAAATAAAATCTAAATAGAAAGAACGAAAAAAAAGATAAACCATAAGCAAAATGGTTTGAGAAACACTACGCTTAGGGATGTGCGAAGACCAGTGTTGGACAGGAATTTGAATCGAACCCGACCGAAATTTGGACCGGACCGGACCAAAGATTCCGGTCCGATCGTCGGTCCATAGAAAAACACGATTCTAGGTTTCCAGTCCGGTCCTGACCGGTAGACCATAATTTCTGTTTTTTAAGTGAAAAAAATATTTAAAAGTTAGAAAGCTAAAAACCTACTCTTTATTGCCTTTAGGATTATTGTTGTCATAATTATTAAATTTTAATGTATTTAATTGTAAATATGATTAAATCTAAACAAAGAAGATTTTTTTTAAATACAAATTCATGTCCAACAGGTCCAAAACCGGACCGGACCTCCAGTCCCCAACCATAGAATTTTCAGATTCTGGTCCACCGGTTCAATAAGTCCCAGTCCGGTCATGGACAGGTGCGCACCCCTAACTGCACTGACACATTCTCTTAAGACACTGGTAGAAGTGAAATCGAACTTCAAGGTTAAGTTCACTCGAAGTCACCTCTACTTAATTAAACTAGTCGTATATGCACGCGATGCGTGCGTCAACAGTCTTATATAGCTATATGTACAAACGAACATATTTTTTCAATCTAAAATTATTTTGGGAGTGATGTAAATTATTGAGGTTCTTTTGTAGATTTTATTATCTTTTTAAATTGAAGGTGACCGATTTTTAACTGTTCAATACCGTCCTTTGAAAAATTTGGTCGATGATTTAATAATTCCTTCTCAGCGGCTTTAGTATAGTTCTTTAACGATTGTAAATGTTAATCAGCCATAATTTTGAACTTTGTAAATACGAAATATTATGTTGTTCGGATATATTGCTAATTTTTTTGATTGAAGATTCTAATTAATTTTGTGAATTGATTGTGTCAATCTATTTTGTCAAGTTATTAATGTTGATTGCATATTCCATTTTTGACCTATTTCATATGGCAAGTTGCATTGATTCTCGTTTTTTATTTTTTATAAAAAGAAAACGTTGTTTTAAATTATTAAAGGGTATTATAGTCATTTCAAAGGGGGACACCACACCTCATCCCTTTGCTTATATAATAGAGATAATATGTAAGTACTAGTAATGTCGAATGAGACCTAAGTATTTATAAATCATTTTAAAAGGAAACAACATGGCATATATTATATGCGAATGTGTTATCGTTGAGACATTTAAATTTTTTCCCCATAACGATTTAAATATATGCACCGTTAAGGACTAATAATATGTATTACTATTATTATTATTATTATTATTATTATTATTATTATTATTATTATTATTATTATTATTATTATTATTATTATTATTATTATTATTATTATTATTATTATTATTATTATTATTATTATTATTATTATTATTATTATTATTATTATTATTATTATTATTATTATTATTATTGTGGTGAGTTTGTTTGCAAATAGAATTGATGGGTTATGCAGCTTGATGTAAGATCTTGAACGGCGGTTCTGCAACCGATTAGATTATATTATTTATTATTTTATTTTTTTTGAGAATGATGACTAGTGAGGTGGCATTGTCTCCTTGGAAAAAAAAATTCACTGTGTACTGAGCAGGATACATAGTTTATACATACTCAGTAGGGTATGTAGGTCTTTCTTGGTTATTAGTTGTCATCTGAGAGGTTGGAAAGTACTGAGCAAGGTACTATCTCACATCAGGGTGTGGCCCTGCTAGATATAAGTGAGCAGAGTCCTGATACTATAACCAACTAGGAGTCATGGGTTGCAATCCACTTACGTTCAGTTCCTACTCAAATGTATTAAGAAGATGATTTATTATTATCATTGTTGTTATCTATTTATCATGTAATTCTTCTATGATACGCATATTTTGCCTATTTATTATTCATACTTGGATGTTATTTATCAAGTAAGGTGAGAATGTTGTTTAAATTGTAAGTTGTGTTATGGTATGTCTTGCATAACTTACCTTGGTTAATTTATTTTATTGAAGCGGTCGGACCTCGAGATGAGGATTCCTACGTATCCTTACGAAATCAGACCATTCGTAGTTCTGGATCTGATTTGTTTTTTGTGCCTTAACTTTTTCCTAGGCTGCCCTTTCGGGTTTCCAACCTAGCGGGTTTGGACATACCTTGAAAAATGATTAGGTTTAATGAAAGGTTGAAATAGTTTGAGGTTGGAGGTTTTGATGAAGCTTCAATTGGTTGGGCTAAGGTAGGATCATTGATTTGGATTATATAGGTTAAGGTTTTGATGGATTGAAGGATTTGAATGAGGGGTAGAACTTGTGTGCAAGCCCCTGAGCTTGACTTATATTTTCTTTGCCTTTGCCTTTTTCTTTTTTGCTTTTGCATTGTTTTGTGCTTGCTTTTGTTATTTTCATTTTTTTCACACTTTGAATTTTTTCATTTCTTTATTTTTGCCTAGCATTGACTTTTTTAATGTATCGAGGCTTGCACACAAGTTTTTGTGGTTCGGGATATTAGAAGGTTTGAAGGATATTTATGGCGTTTTGAGTTTAAAGGGATTACTTGACTAGGGATCATGGAAGATGATGGCTTAAGGGATTTTTATTATTTTCGTCGCATGAGATGGCTTATGGATGATGGCTCTTTGAATGATGGAGGAGAGGGAAATAACTCTTAATCCAAAGTTTGTCCACTTTTCATTGTTTTTTTATTCGGTTTTTTCACCATATACTCCTGACAATTTTTGTTTTTGCACCATATAACCTTGTGGGTTTCCAAATTCACCATATACCCCCGACGTTTTAAAAAATACATCAACTACCCTTATGACTAACGGTGTTAGACTTTCGTTAGTCATGAACCCATAATTCCACCTTCTAACCCTCATTAACTCCCCTAAACCTTAACCCTCTCTAACCATAACCCTAACCCCTAAACTAATACCCTAACACTAACCCTAACCACCCAACCACCACCCTTCCCCCACCCCTACAGCCCAACCCCTTCCCCCACCCTCGCAGCCCAACCACTCCACGGCCCCCTCCCCACCAGGCCACCACCCCAGCAGCCCCCCTTCCCCCACCCCCCGCCCACACAAACCCCCCACCCACACAAACCCTCCCCCTCCTACCACTCCTCGCTCGCGGCCCCTCACACACCCCTTCGAATCCCACAGCCCCCTTCCCCCACCCCCTTCTAAAAAACCCCAAAAAATATTACAAAATTTGAAGGAAATGAAATTGAAAATTATCTAAAGATCAAGGAGATTAGAAACGGACCTTTCGACTGGTGGAAGAGGATTTATCTCGAATCCATGACGAATCCAAAAAATTACGAAATCCGGAAAAAGTTTGAAGATGTTGAAATTTAGGAAGAACAAAAGGGAAATTTTACCGGCGTGAAGAAACTCCGGTACGATTTGATTAGAAGACCGATAATTAGGGTTCCGATGGTGAAGAGGGGAAAAAAGAAGGGGAAAAGAAGGAGGGGGCCGCAGGATTCGAAGGGGTGGGGGAGGGGGCTGCAGGATTCGAAAGGGTGGTGGGAAGGGGAGCCGCCTGGGTGGTGGGGAGGGGGGCTGCAGGGGTGATGGGGCGATGGGGGAAGGGGTAGGGTGGGGGAGAGGTGGTGGTTGGGTGGTCAGGGTTAATTAGGGATTAGGGTTAGGGTTAGGGTTAGGGATAGAGAGAGTTAGTGATTTAATTAGGGTTAGGGGGGATTAATTAGGGTTAGGGGGGATTATGGGTCAATGACTAATGGAGGTTAACGCCGTTAGTCATTAAGGACAAGTGGATGTATTTTATAAAAAGTGGAGGGTATATGGTGAATTTCGAAACTTGTAAGGATATTTGGTGCAAAAAAAAAATTGTCAGTGGTATATGGTGGAAAAACCATTTTTATTTTCATTTTTAATTATTAATCGAGGTCATTTAGAAACAATTTTGTTTGAGTTTCATCATCAAACTCGAAGCATAAATGATGGTGAAAGGCCAATAATGAAAAATAAAAGAAATAAAATACAATGAAAATGATGGGAAGGCTGTAATGGATGAAATCCTATAGGGACATAGGCTTGATGGGAAAGGACATAAATGGCTTAGGGTAAAGACTCTATGACTCAACCTAAAATCTTAAAATAAAAGACTAAGCCTGTTGAATTGGGGATACACTGTGCAAAGGATTGTTGGTGATGCAAACTCTCGTTATATGAAGTATTAGCAGTCTATCGTCATTGCCCATGCTGTTTTGCAGTGCATTTGTAGGATCCAACACTAGATATCAGATGTTCATTATTCTATTGGAATTCGCAGTAGAAATATAGGTTGCACCTTTTGAATTTTCTTTTAGGTGTAGGGTTCGGAGTAGACCCTATGAAAGTGATCACGCCTCTACTGAAGGCGGTCAGTAGTAAACTCATGACTCTAAATGAAATAGGGTCGTGATAGTATGCTTAATAAGCATAAGAGTGGGCCCACCTTTTCGCTCCTCCATTAGGCGTTCCTAAGTTGTAATCTCTCGACCGATCATGAACAGAATCGAGTGGACCTCGCTTGTAAGATTTTAGAAATGAATTTCAAAATGGAAATGGAAACGGAGATGGATAATGTGGAAATGAAAAATGGGAATGAAAATGGGAAATGAGAAATAGAAATGGGAAATGATTTTGAAATGGAGGATTTGAAATGGATATGGGTTTTGGAGTAGTATGTGCTTGAACATGATGGAGACATGGGCCTAACTATATACAAATGCAGACATGGACTACACTGGACTAGGGGTGTAAGTTATTTGGTTAAAAACCGAAAACCAAACTAAATCAAACTGAATTATTTATTTGGTTTGGTTTTTTTTAGAATTCGATTTGGTTTAGATTGTAAAAAAATTTTATTTCGGTTTTTTGGTTTGGTTCGGTTTTGATTTTGGAAAACCGAAAAAGACCAAACCAAACCGAAATATACATATATAAGGGCCATATTAACATGGGCTGGTTCCAACTCCCATCAAATATGGGCTTTTAGTTCTTACGAATTCCTTTTCTCACCACTGAAACCTTAACTAAGACTAAGAGGCCGGTTTCCTAAGTCACCAACTCACTACTAAAAGTCTAAAACCCTAAGACTGAAGGCTTGTTTCTCTCTCCTAGAAGCTCACCGTTTCTTGCTTCTCTCTCCTAAGAGGCTCAGCACCTCAACTTTCTCCACTGTAATTCGAAACTCACAGTTTCCTTTTGGTTTCTCTAATTCCTTTTCTCTCACTCCTCTCACAGTTGAAGAAGGTCAAAGAATGTTGCTGCCATTTTCAGCTTGTTGAATGAAGTATATGTATGTGCATGGTTTCTTGATGCCTTTTGGGAGCGTTTAAGACCAGTACATCTCTCTTACCTTTATCTCTCCATCCTCCTTTTCTTCTACTCTAATTTGTTACTACCTTCGTCCCAGAATAGTTTGAACACTTTCCTTTTATGTTTGTCCCAAATTAGTTTGAACACTTCCATTTTTGGCATGGTCCCACCATTAATATATTATTTCTTTTACACATATTTGGCTCACACTCTACCTTTTATCAATTAAAAGTTACCCAACTTTCTCTCTCCTCTAATAAAAAATACCCCACCAACTCCTATCACATCCACTTTTTAAATAAAATAACATTTGATAATCACACCACAACTTATCACCTAAAACTACGTGTCCCAACAAGTGTCCAGATCTTTCTGGGACGGAGGGAGTATTTTATAGAAAACGATTCATTTTTATAATATAGATGATGATCCGATTTCGTACTCTTCACTAGCCCTGAAAAAGTTTTGTTTAGTTTTGATTTGGTTTGGTTTTTTGAACATGGAAAATTTTCGATTTGGTTTGGTTTGGTTTGGTTTTGGTTTTCAAAATTTGGTTTGATTTGGTTTGGATTGGACCAAATTTCGGTTTCGATTTGGACGGGAAATTTTTAAACCGAATTTTTTTCTGTTTGGTTTGGTTTTGCCCTAAAATCGAACCGAAAACCGAACTTACACCCCTACACTGGACTACGCAAGCATATGCTAGCTTCGCTAGACTTAATGGGTTATCTTATGAGCTTAGGGGCGATTGGCTATGCCAGACTCGATAATTTTGGGCTTAAGATCTAAGATGGACTAGCTTCGCTGGACTCAAAGGTTTTGAGCCGTTATGAATTTAGGGTAGACATAGTGTAACACCCCTAGGTGTGAAGGAGCCCACTAGTAGATATTGTCCTCTTTGGACCCTAGCTCACAAGGATTTGCTTTGGTACAGAACCGAAGTCCTATCCAAAATGCCTCTACTAGGTTGAGGTGTCCACCTCAATATAAAGAAGGCTTCGTTCTCCTCAACTTTCGATGTGGGATAGCCAAGATCTTAGGTGTCTAAGATCTTGGCTATCCCACATCGAAAGTTGTGGAGAACGAAGCCTTCTTTATATTGAGGTGGACACCTCAACCTAGTAGAGGCCTTTGGGTAAGATTTCGGTTCTTAACCAAAGCAAATCTGTGGGCTAGGGTCCAAAGAGGACAACATCTACTAGTTGGCTCCTGCACACCTAATGGTGTTACAGATGATATCAAAGCTAGAGCTCATTCCGGTGTCCTATAGTGCCTATCTGGGAACGCAGGCTCTTTAAAGGAGGGAAGAAGGTGCCTAAGATCTTGGTTATTCCACATCGAAAGTTGAGGAGAACGAAGCCTTCTTTATATAGAGGTGGACACCTCTAGCTAGTAGAGACCTTTTGGTTAGAACTTCGGTTCCCCACCAAAGCAAATCCTTAAGGGCTAGGGTCCAAAGAGGACAATATCTACTAGTAGGCTCCCCGCACACCTAGGGGTGTTACACATAGCTTCGCTAGACTAGAGGATTTGGCCTGCTATATAGATGTAAGGTAGAAGTAGCTTCGCTAATATCGGAGTGTGCATTTATGATCTTAGGGATGACTAGCTTTGCTAGATCTAAGGGTGTCATTATGGTCTTAAAGGGTGAGTAGCTTTGTTATACTCTAAGGGTGCCTTTATGATCTCAAGGATAACTAGCTTTGCTCGGTTCAAAGGTGTCATTATGGTCTTAAAGGGTGAGTAGCTTCGCTAAACTCTAAGGGTGCCTTTATGGTTTTAAGGTTAACTAGCTTCGCTAGCTAAGTTCAAATGGTGCCGTTGTGGTCTTAAAGGTGAGTAGTTTTGCTAAACTCAGGAGAATCCTATGTGGTCATTAAAAAGTGCTAGCTTCGCTAGACTTAGAGGTTTATAATTTTAGAATTTGGACTTTATCCAATATGAGTTTGGAATTGGACTTGACTAGACTTAGGATATGAGTTGGGCCTTTTATGGACCTAACTTTGGACTTAGTCCTATATTGGTTTGAAGTTAGACTTGGAGATGCACATGGGCTTGACATTGGAAATAGACTAACATTGGACTTAGATTGGAATGGATTGGGATTAGCCTTAGATTGGGCTTGACATTGGAAATGGACTAGCATTGGACTTAGATTGGAATGGACTGGGATTAGACTTGGATTGGGCTTGACATAGACTAGGGTTCACATAAAGATGCAAACGGGCCTGGATTTTGACATGGGCTAGACTTATATGGGCCTAAGATGGACTCTAATGCTAGTTGGCCTAATATGAATGCAAATGGATTGGAATTTGATTTGAATTGGATTGATGGTATTAGATTGAAGATATTTGGTTTGTTGAATTGCATTGGATGAAGGCATTTGGAGTAGGCTTAGAATTTTTGAAATTCATTTTTGAAAGGGACCCCTTTATTTTTATCTTTTATTGGGAAAAGATGATGGATTAATAATAAATTGATCAAATTTTTGAGAAAGACTTTTTTTTTTGTACATGTGGTAGGATGATGATTAGTAAATGTTTTTGAAAGAGATTTTTGAAATAGATTTGTTTTCAAAAGAGATGGAATATAATAGGTTAGGATTGATAGGGACGATTAGTTGGATAGAAGGGATAAAAAGGGAGGAGCTGATAGACATGCATGACGACTCTAACTCTGATCACTTTTCTAGATGCACTTTTTAGGAAAAACTCAAACTTAGATGATATGTATGAAAAGATTGATTTTTATGTTTGAATTAGGTGAGTTTGTTCGAAAAAGATGTCCTAAAAATGATCATGAACGACAATGCCCATATATATCGAAATCCGGCAAATAAACCAACGAAACCATAAAACTGCCCGGTGTTATTGCACAGATAAAAGTTGCGCGCCACGCAAGCATCTTGCGCCACACGTAACAAGCTTGAGTGCCACGCAGTCTGGTGCATCAGGCGCAAGCCCCTTGCGTGAGAAGCAAGATACGTGAACTTGGCGCACTACTCTGGCGATGCGTTTTTTCGTTTTCGACGATGGATTAGTCGTTTTTCGATGATTTTAGCCTAATTCGAGGGGAAATCATGTTGAACATAGCAAACAGGATATCAATAATGTCATATATGCAAATAGTATGCAGTTCCAATCTAAAGTTAAGATCTATGTTTAATACTATGGTCAGGCTTTGGTTAACGATGAAAAGGGTCCATGACTAAGAGATTGATCCCACGCTTCACACCTTTGCTAAAAAAGGTGGCCATGTGTAAGACGCACTCCAGTTTTCAAGTGAGGAATAAGAGAACAATGCCATGGTTGGGTAGGTTTCCTTATAACTAAGATCCAATACTATCGCAGAAGAAGTTTTTGGAAGGACGAAGCACAAACCCCCCGGGGGTGTCCTCACGCATAGAACATGCGTTAATGAGGCAGGGAAGATTATACTTATAGTGGATTAATCAGTAGCCATGCATATGCAAAACTGTAATGTTATTCAAAGGCATAAAACAAGTATGAATGTATTTTTCGAGTTTCACCCACTCATTTGTCCCTACAGTTTTCAATATCCAATTTTAAAGCCCAATTGATTATTCATGATAATTTTTTTTTTTTAAATTCTCCCCAATGAAGTCGTTAAATTGTAGGCGTGGTTTTAGTGCTTACGCCGAATGGGCGCATATTTGACTACCTTATTGTAAAGGTTTTATTAAAAAATGTTTTGAAAAATAAAGAAGTCACCAACAAGTTTATAAAGGAAGACTCATAAACCTAATTGGGTATTGGGAAATCATAGGGACAACTTAGGGACTTATCCAATGTAGATTTCCCCGTCATGACTCCATTAATGGTTAATGAACCATAGTTTGAGTTCGGGGGTGATGGTACTGTAGGCGTGATTTATTTTCGCCTACCGTGGTGTGAGCGTGTATTTGACTACCCCATTGTTAAGGTTTTATTGAAATTCGTTTTGAAGTCGCCAACAAGTCTTTTAAAGGAAAACTTATAAACCTAATTGGATATTGAAAACTGTAGGGACAACGGCTTGACTTATCCAATATAGATTTCCCCGTCCCGACTCCATAGATGGTCAATCTCCATAGATGGTCAATGACCCAAAAATTGAGTTTGGGGTGAGGGTACAAATATGGTCATAATGAACCACGTTTTCCCATTCTTTGGCCTTTACTAAATATCGATTCATATCATAGTTTTATGAAAAAGAATAACCATATAACATTTTAAGCACCCTAAAAATATCAGTCTAATTTAGTTCAAGAAACACATAAAATACTATTTTTTAATGACAAGTTATCAAGCAATAATATTACAAGGTACCTAGCAGGTTGTCCAAATTATCTGAATTAGTTAGAACAATTCTTTAGGTCTTGTTTAGCAATAATAACATGTGGGTGATAATATAATGCATAGAACAATCAAAGCAACATGAATATTATAAACAAAAATAAGAGGAAAAGGATTGATGTGTTTGATGTGTTTGGAGGTTCGAAGTATAATACGTAAGCATTCGTAATTTAAGGTGCTTGAGAAAATAAATTGAAAAGCCCTCCTTTGATTTGGGAATTCAAAGGTATTTATAGGAAAAAGGAAAGTGCGTCTCACGCGCCTACCTGTGCCAGGCGCAGGCTTACATGTTAAGCGCAAATCCACGTGTCAGGCGCACATTGGTGCACCTGACGCGACATGCCCAGCAGAAAACGTACACGTGGTACGCGTTCTTTAAAAAAGATAGAAAAGGAAGATGGCATGTCACATATAGTAGCGCGCTAGGCGCACGACTCTGTGTGAGTCACAAATCCACGTGTCAGGCGCAGATTGGCGCGCCTGATGACACAGCTTGGCCAATGCACTTGGCGCCTGTGGCGCGCTAGGCGCACCGCCTACTTCCAGCTCATTTGCCAGCCTTTTTTCCTTAAACGTGTTTAAAATATATCTTTTTATCCCTTAAAATCCGGAGATTGAGTTTTTGCGGAATAAAAATCTGATTTGCATTTATTAGAATATTTATTAAAAATAATAAATAAACATTTGGGCTTTTAAAATATTTTAAATGGACTCCATATATTTTATGAGCTTAAAATACAATTAATTATCATGAATAATCAATTGGGCTTTAAAATAAGATTTCAAAACACACTTTAAATTCATTTTGGGCTGGCTCTTCGGATTGCTCTTCCGTTGGGTTGTGCCAACTAATACCGCGGTATGTTTCATCATTGGACCCTTTAATAGGGAGACACGATTAGGTGTCTACAGGTACGAATAAGATCAGGAATCAAAATTTTCCGCTACTGGCGTCTACTTAATATCGATTCATATCTATATTTATGCAAATAAACAACCACATAATATTTTAATGCAATCTAACAATTAATCTATGTCGGTTCATTAACAGACAAAAGACTAATTTTTGGTGACATGTTATTAAAGCAATCAAATTACTTGGTTCCTAATAAGATTGTCCAATTATCTTATTAGGCATTAGAACACTTCTTTAAGTCTTTGATTATTAATAATAATCATGTGAGGTGATGAAAGTATTAAAACATACAATCATGCATAGGAATAATAAAGAAAATAAATAAAAAGAGAAGATTTTGGATTAGAATGTACAGAATAACGTTAATTCCTTCAAGATCTACATTATGACAAGTAAATTGTTAGTAAAAAGGAATTAAATTGGAGCTAACCCTCAGGAATTATACCTTTGTCGCCTGGGTCTTATGCATCGATCTTCAGGATGAGCAATCTTAAAGCTTGAAATAGGAAATCCGAAGGTATGAATGGGTTTCAATGTATTTCAATGTCAGTTTGAGAGTTTGAATATGAGTTTGAGTATAGGGGAGTATGTCGAGGAGTCGTAGGAAAGCATTGTGAAAAGTCGTTTGAAGAAACGAGGTATTTATAGGCAAAGGAAACCGAAAACAGTGAAAGATAAAATAAAGCGTGTGCTTTACGCACGGCACGTGCACCGGACGCACTTGCATGTGCGCCACACATACTTACTTTGTGGCTGGTTTTTTTATTATTCTAAGATTCATTTTTATCCTTTGATAAAATTTATCCTTTGAGATCCGAAATCAGCTATCTTTAAGAATAAAAATCTGATTTCTAAAATATTCTTTAAAAATTAATTATCGAGAATAATGAATATTAAAATATTAAAAAAATAATTAATTATCAAGAATAATTAAATGACCTTTAAAATTGGGCTTGGATTTAATATATAGACTTTATATTTTCGAAATGCTTTTGGGCTTAACTTGTTCGATTACTTTTCCTTTGGCCTGGACCAGTTAGGACAACGGTATGTTTCATCATTGGGTACTCAATGGGGAGACACGTTTTTGTGTCTACGCTTTGGGTTTAAGAGGTTGTATTTGCCTTGTTTGGAATATTTTAGTATAATGTCTTAGGATTTTAGTTTCACTTAGTTTTCATTTTAAACGGTGACTAGAGTGGCATATTCGTCTCAACGATATTTTCGCTATCATCATTATTTTAATAAAATACATTGTTTTGTTTATTTTATGTTTATTTATGGACGGAGTGTTACAACTTATGCACAAATTTAACCATCAATATCTTTAATAAGATAGAAGTTAATAATATTAGAAGTTCATAGTTTAATTATATGCATTAAGATAAATCCAATAACATAATAACATATTACATAATATCATTTGTTTTTATATATTAGTAAAAGAATGACCAAGATGGAGTATGAGCGGAAGCTGCTTCTTCGCATACTTTGTCTTTTGCATTATTTACACACTAAATGTAATTACTTTTATCTTACTAATATATTAAGATGATGTTAATATATGTATAATACCGTTGAATCCATCTCATTTATAGTATTCAAATTATCAACATTTAATATGTTTTTTAAAAAAGCTTAAATACACTATAAATTAAAGTTGTGCGTTAAAAGTAACTGACCCAACTTTTACCGAATCCGACCTGAAATAAGCGGGTTTGGGTTGAGATTCTGACCCTTTTACTCACGACTTACCCGTTTAAATAAATGGGTAAGTTAAGATTGACATTTTCAACCTGACATCAATCTAATTTGACTAGTTTAACTCATTACATATAAAGTTATTGAAAAGCTGTGTTGAAATTAGTGAAAATTTAAGACATACTAATTGTAGAACACATATACTGAAAACAAACTCTATGCATACGTTTAGGTGAAGTTATTATTGAAAAATAATTAGTTTTAATTAAAATGTAATAGTAGAAAATATATAAATAGGTTAAATGGGTAACCCGTTTAATAAATAGGTCGGGTTAGGGTTGAGTTTTTCAACTTGTTTAATTAATGGGTTAGGTTTGAATTGTGGCATATTAAACCCGTTTAATATCAACTCGAACCTGAACGAAAAAAAAAAATTTGACCATGATACTAGATACGCCTCAATTAATAAAGTACACTGCATATATTGAAATTGTTGTACCCAATTATAGATCTGTGCCGATAACTAATCCAAGAAAAGGGAGATCAGATGCTAAAATACGTTTTCAAGTTGATTTAACATCGCAAACGAAAGACATCTGTAGAAGCACATGAGATGTTTTCTGGATGATAAACTGGGGCTTCATGTGCTGGTAATGGGATACGACTGGGGCAGCCTTCTTGCAATAGAGATCAGGAAATTTCCCTACAACTTGCAATGATTAAATAAACTTTTGTCAAATAAAGTTAATATTAGACAAACTAAATTATTTTGACCTATAAAATAATACATACAAAAAATTCTCTCTTCGAATAAAATATAAAATATTTATTAAAACATTTTAAATTCACTAAGATATATTTATGAAAAACACGAAAATATGAGGGATTACATTTGAGCTTTGTCACGAAGAGATAATTCAAATACCATGACCTTCAGCTGATTTGGAGTGATCCCCTCATGCTTAATAGTACGACAAAACTGTTAGAACCTCTATAAATGATTCGCTTGGTCTTCGTTAGGATGTCCCCCAAACTAAATTTGTTGAATCATATTCAATAGAGCTGGCTTAATCTCAAAATTAGTTGTTGCAATAGTGGGCATAGTAGGACCTGTGGAAATACCATGTAGAGAAAATGTACTCCACAAGACTTCAAGAATTTGATGCTCAAGATCGGAATCAGGAGACAATCAGGAGGAACTAAATTAGCTAGCTGTTCTGGTAGACATGGGCATAAACAATCGTAGAAAGGAAAACGTAGTGAGAAGTACCTCAATTGGACTTCATAGTTCCAATGAGACAATGGAGTTATTCAAATAATCGTAAATAAATAGAAACTAGTCGTCTCCCATGCAACGATCCCAAAAATTTGATGGGTTTTCAAAGTGTACCGCAAGCGCACGAAATCTATTGTAGCACAAACTTAGCAAATACGGGTCGATTTCATAGGGGGAGGAGTTCTATCAATTTTTAATCCAATTATATAAACTATTTTGGAGACAATAATGTTTATGAGGTTACAATTACTAAACTACTAACTCAATTATACTAGTAAATGAATGGAGATTAATTAATTAACTAAAATTCTATGTCAAATTCGATTTGTCGTGCCCATACAATGATTCAAATGTTTTCAGACAATAATAATTCACTAGGCTACATGATCAAAGCAAGGGTTAATCTCTCTCAAGCATTAATACTCCCAGAAATTCAATAATGCTCTCGCCAATAAATTCAAACTGCTAATTGTAGACATGCCTCTAAGAGTATAATCTCTAGATTCTAAGTCAATATTAAGAAAGTAATTAATTCAAATACTGGCCAAATAAGTTAATCGATCAAAGGATTAAAAGCCTAATCAACTAGAATCATCTAACTAATTAAATAACTATTGAATTCAAATGGATTGATATAGCTTCCCTACTTAACCTTATACTCCCTCTGTTTCTTTTTGTTCTTCCTATTTTGACTTCCACGTTTGCCAATGCACGTCTTTGACCTTAAATATCTTTCATTGTGTATTAATAAAAATTATAATGATTAAATATTAATAAAGTACTCATTGAGACGAATCAAACAAGACCCCACATAACTATATTTTTTTTATCATATGTTGAAAATATTTAGAAGATTCTCTTCAATTGTGAATAGTGTCAAGATTCTAAATAGGAAGAACAAAAGAAAACGGAGGGAGTATGAAGAACTATCCACTCATGATGGAGTCAACGAAAGCAATAGTCAAAGAAGAAATCAAATAACTAAACATGATTGTAATTAATTAAATTAACAAGAATAAAAGAGAAAGTAAAAGAACTGAAATAATACTTTCAAATCAATGGTGGAATAAAGTTAAGGTTTACAAGAACAGAGATGGAAGAGAAAACTACGTAATCTTGCTTCTAAAAGAAAAATAAGAAAATAAAGCATAAAGCAAAGAAAAGAATTCCCTTGAGTATTTATACTTCCTAATTTCTAAAGTAAAGTAAAAGGAAAAGAAAATAAGGTCATAAAACTAGTAAGTAGTAAGCATAGGTTGATGATGATTGGTCGATGGATTTGATGCGGTGAAGAGGCATGCCGATAACGTTTGCTAAAACCCACGCCAAGTGCCTCCTCCACCCCGCGGCTGGCAGTTGCAAAGGGGAACGCCTAACCCAGTGTCTGCAGCCTCGTCCCTGCGGGATAGCAGCAACACTTGGAAAGTTGGGCATGGTAACCCGAGGGTGCGGGTTTGGCCGAGTGTGCGCCTAGGACATTGCTTGCCTCAGCATTGTTATTCGATGAGTCGCTAGGACTTCATAAATCTAAGCAAGGCTTTGCTTAGAATTTAAACATGTATATGAATCTATAGCCCATTGAGGATTATGAAAATAAGCCAGATCGTCTAATTCTTTTACTAAAGGCTTGTTTTCAATCCGAAACAGCATGAATCAACACCAAACGCTACAAAAATCAACCTGAAACATCATAAAACGGTAAACAAAGCATAATAGAGTAGAATAACAACTTATGCAGATGTGACCTTAAATGAACTAAATGTACCAAAAATATCTATGAAAACAACCTAGAATGCATGAAAACACACTACACAAATATACCCATTCATTTAGATCATATTTTAGCCGAAAGATGATGATACTGATTTCGTTTTTTTCATTTTGTTACAGAAAAATTTAAAGTTACGATCTCCCTAAGTTAGCCATTTTTTTAGACTCACATTTCCTCAGTTCCTTTGTCCAAAAAGTAGAAGTTTATTTCGTTATGTTGTTGATTTAATCAATTAATATGACTAACTAAGATTGGGTCAAAAGGTTGTGACTAAAGTCGAGTTTCTAGTTGCTTAATTTACTCTCCATTTTTTATAAGCTTATCATTTGTGTGACTATATTTTTGGCGAACCCATTTAATTTGTTATTTCATATTTGATCTGCATAAGTTTTTGCTAGACTCGAAAAAAGTGTGAACCTCCAATAGATTGTTACCAAACCTTTTTAACGATATCGTGAGAGCACTAATTAATCTAATATCCAAAAATTTAAGAACTTAAAAGGACGAGGGAAGAGAGTTACCACTTAAGTTCGAATTGTAAATAAGTGACGCATGATTAGAGACGGTAAAACTCTCATATGTGACTTTACCATCTGGGAAAATTTTGAAAGATCTATGATGGCCGATTGCTCTATCAAGACGCTCATATATTATATATTGTTGTGAAGATGCATTTTCTATGAAAAGGCATTCTAGAGCAAGGGATATCTTGAGGATTAAGTTGATAAAATTTTGGAAATGATGCAATTGGTTAGGAAGGATAGGTCTCCCACCATCTTTGTCTTGACGATGGAGAAATTCCTTGTAATCACCCACCACTAACCCTGGGTGACTAGAGTTGCTAAGAAAAGTTTGATAAATTTAGTAGATCTCCTTTTCTTGATTTTGTGATGGATAGTTTACGACAGAGATAAGGATATCTTGATTTAGCAATCGGAAATTCATGAAGAGATGAGCGCATTTATTCTGAGTTTTCATAGTTTTTAAGTTGAATGTTACTGCTATTCTAACAAATCCAAATGCCTTAGTTAAATGGATCTTTGGAGATTATATCATTTTCTATATATAATGAGTAATACAAAAAGTAATTTTCTTACAATTTTTTTAATCTTTCCTTTCCTACCCACTACTCCATATTCAACAATTTAAGCTACCGAATGTTCGTTTAGACAACCCAAGTGTCTCCCAAAATCCCTCTTATAAGCTTTTCCATTTCCTACTTCTACTCTGACAAACACCACATGAACTCTATGGATTTATAGACTGGTCCACCCTCCCACCCACAATTATATTGTCCATATAAATTTGAGCTTAAGGAAACTGACCACCCCCACATTCCACATCTCTCATCCGTCTCTTTTTCCTCCTAAAAACCATATTAACAATAATAATTCCTAATTTTAAAAAATTTATTATCTATCATGTGTTTTCCTATTCACATACTTTACTTTGATAATTGTAACAAAAAACAAAAGAATAGTCACCTTTGTAACAAAAAACAAAAGAATAGTCCGGTTTATTCTTATAAGATTGGTTAACATATGTTTTTTCAAATTAATTTGTTTTAACAATTTTTCTTTGGTGATTTATTAATTTATTTATTATCAAAAATTATGCATCAATAAGCGTTAAAATTTAACTATACCAACTTAACAAAGTAGAGGTAGTAATACCCCTCAAAAAAAAAAAGTAGAGGTAGTAATAATTGTTTATATTAATAAAATGATATCATTATTATTATTATAGTTTTTGAGGGATCATAATTATTACTTCATTCTACATTATAAAGATATCATCTCTACAAAAAAAAGTATTTTGGAGAATTGATCATATCTTGAAAAGGCATATCGTGGTACAAATATTTTTGGACCCAACTATTAATATAGTGTATATATTTCGGAATATCAATCAAGCAATCAATATTTGACCTCAAAAACCCCCCAAGAAACTGGGATGAGGAAAATTAATTTCTTGGCAAATGTCAAACAACATATCTAGTCCATTCGAGAGAATAAGAATATACCCAGATATATTATAAAGAGAAGTACCAATTTTCATATGAAGTTTCAGTTAGCTAAGAGGGAAATCAGTTGACTCCCAAAATTTCCCGGGAAGTAGATTTGTCTAGAAATTAAAGTTCAACATGTGTTTCGTCAACCAAAATCGATTCATAGTTTTCCATATCCCATGAAATTGAACATTTTCATATGAAGTTTCAGTTACCTAAGAGGGAAATCAATTGACTCCGAAAATTTCTCGGGAAGTAGATTTGTCTAGAAATTAAAGTTCAACATGTGTTTCGTCAACCAAAATCGATTCATAGTTTTCCACATATCCCATGAAATTGAACTTTTTTTCTTTGGTAAGTTAAATTCCCTCACAATAAAGGGGTAACTTAGGGATTTCTTTGATAAGAGATGCGATTCGATCTCAAAACCTCTAGGATCGGAAGTAATACTATACCACTATGACATCACCTACTGCTCCATGAACTTAAACTTCCTTTAACACTTCCAATGAGAGAATTTCCATCCTAAATAGTTATAACGGTAACAATAAAAAAATTCACGTCAATATTCATGATAATCCATATCTACTCCCAAACTTGTGATTATTCTTAAAACCTAAGTCATACTAATTGAAAATGAACATTTGGAAAGATATTCATATGTTTGAGAATGAGATTCACATTATCATGGTAATAATAAAGAGATCAGTCTTTATATATTACATACATTATCATAACAGTCATTTTTAATATTGCTTACTAAATAGACCGAGTATTGAAAAATAGGCTGAAAGATGGAAAAATATGTATCATGTTCGAAATGGACTGATCTAAAATACTCGTATCATAAAAGTGCCCGAGCTCTGAAGAATCCATGTGATGATCAAAGAGACAAAGGAAAACCCTTTGCAAATAAATTATCATTACAAATAACCTAAAACTTCCAAAAGAAGAAACTACTTTCAAGTACTCAAGTATATTATAAAAACAATAAACATATAATGACATGTATTCATACAGTGCTTACATGTAGCAAAAACCAGTAAGGAAATGATAGTAAGCACATTCATTAACTAATAAAATAAAAAAAACAATTCCCGAGGTCATCTCCACAAAGACTTTGATATAATAATGTGAGGGACAGTCAGTCTGATTCAGAAGCCATGCAGTAAGCATATAATAGCTGCCTTTCTTTGAGAAAGCCAGCAGACAGAACATACAATACAGATCCCAGAGAGAATTTTCTTTTGCTGTTACATGTGAATTTCCAGAAAAACATACCCTTTTCTTGCCTCATTTCCCTGCAACTTTCTAAACTCATCATCATCCGATGATATATCATATAATTCATCTCTCTTTTTCCACGTAATTTCATTCCTTTCTTCCTCTTTAAACATATCTATTGTCTCTCATTTTAGTGCTAATACTACCACTTATCAACATTTTCAGAAGAAAAAAGAGTCACCAATTAAGCAAGTTTCTGAAACTTGTAAATCAGCAAATTTTTAGCAAGAAATTTGTCATGTTTTCAGCCTCATTAATGTGCTAACTGAGGCATTTCCTTTTTTTTCTATCTTAAGAAAGAAAGAAAAAAAATGTCTGCAAAGCTTTTATACTCTATGTCAGATGATAAGCAGAATCTGAAGAAGCAGATTGGATGTATGAATGGGTTGCTTCAGTTTTTTGACCCAAATCATTTCATCAATAATCGCATCATTAGCTGCCCAAGTACTAGAAGAGATCCTTCAGGTAAAGGTTTTCTTACCATTATTCTTGTTTCTTAATATGAATTATTCATGATCAGTAAAACCAATATGATTGATCTAATGATCATCCGTCCTATCATAAAGATTATCATAGAGATTAGCCTACTTATGGGAAAAAGAAGCCCCTTTTAAGATTAAAAATATGGTGGATACTGGATAGCAAATTGTTTGGTAGCAAACAAGATAGTGGAAGAACATTTTGGTAATTACACTTGTATGAACGTCCAGCAAATTCTCCATCATTGATGATATATTAAACGTTTTTCCTAATTGTTTCACTTTGACTTTGTGTATTATTCACATACTTACCCATCCTATATTACTTTGTGCGTATTTCTATCATAGTCCTCCTAATTACTCCCTCATAAAATATTGTGTCAATTTCCTATTTAGTTGTCTAATAAAAAATTCCCTCATTTCCTTTGTTGTCATGTGGTCTCCACAATTTCTTTTTTCTTTTTTTTCTACAGCACATGAAAAAAATACAGAATTATCTACTCGCTCAATACAACTCTTAAATAAATAACCATACTAACATGGACAAACATAGAGATGGCCACTGGTGCGAGCTGCGCGGGCCAGTCCATGGACCATAGCGGGCCGGGCTGGAATTTTACGGCCCAGGACCAGACCGTGAAATTCACAGTTTGGGCGGGCTGGTCCACGGGCTGGAAAATCTTGGCCCGCACCGGTCTGTTACCGGTTTTCACGGTTCGGGAAGCGATTCTTGCGGTTCATGGGCCTGGCGGGCTGGCGGGACGGCTTGATTTATTTTTTTTCAAAATTATTGAAATAATTCATTATTGTTACATAAAACCTTTAAAATTAATTAAAATATATATAATTATTAATATTAATGAATAATTTCATTATTTTTGAATTTGATTTAATTATAATATATGCAATTTGATTAAAATATATACAATTTGATTTAAATATACACAATTTGGTTGAATAATTACTTGGGTTGGGCTGGTCTGGTTCATGGGCCGGGCTGGTCTGGTTTCGAGGACCGGGCTGGGCGGTTTTAGTAGCGGGCTTTCGTGGGTTGGGCTCAAAAATTCCGGCCCACGATCCACCCACCAATTTCACGGTTCGAGGAGGGCTGGACCAGGCTTTTCGCTGGTTGGACCCACACGGCCCACGAGGTGGGTTGGATAGGTTGGATTGGCCCGCACTGTTGGCCATCTCTAGACAAACATTAAGAAGAAAGGGAATACATCCAACAATTTTTTTTCTCTTAAAGTTATATCCCACATGCATCGACTCACTTTTTTCTATTTACATCTCGAAACTAAATTGGGGCGAAGGAGATATTTCACTTTGAGCATATGCTTTATCAATTTATAAACACATGTAAATTTTTATAGGATTTGTGCTCTCAATTTACATTTCTAGCTATCAACTTTCTATAATATTAAACTATACTTCATCCGTTTTAAAATAAATAAAACGCTCCTTACGAGCTTTTTGAGGAAAATATTTCCCTTATTTTAGAACGGAGTAGGTATGTAATTATAAAAATAAATAAGAAAAAGTTGAGTGTTGCTAGATTTGGCACAAAATAATGGGAATTTTTATCATACACTAGGGTGTACCATGCTCATGGTTCATTCAAGGCTATTTTTTTTTGCTCATTGCTCATTTGAAACCTCCAAATGAGCATAATCACATAATAGGTAAGCTCCAAATGAGCAAATGAGCAAAACATAGCATTGGGTGTACATGGTACACCCGGGTGTATGATGAATGCACTCTTAAATAACTACAAAGCTCCTAGTAGGTTTAAATGTTTCCTATACAACCTTGATAGTGTGGTAATTGACATTCTTTTTCCCTTTTCTTTCCCCTGATTGGAATTTAAAAAAATTTATTCTGATAATTGGTGGCGTTCTAATCATGAATACTTGCACCGTACCGCATGACATGATGTCTTAAATTTCCAGTTTTGCTGCCCCTGAAACGATGGCATGTGATGCTTGTTAATGCGATATAACTATAAAAGTGGTTGGTCTTTGCCTTTATTTCAACCAACATAGTAAGAGCAACTTCAATGGTTAGCTAAAATGATACTTGGCTAAACATGCCACATCATCTTCCTTAGCTAGTTCCATTTTTAGCCAACTTCCCTTTAGTGGTTTAGCTAAAGTATTTTGTTGGTTAAGTAGGTCCCACAATCACCTTTTTCTTTTTTTATATAATAAATTAAGACTTATTGAAAAGCTATTTGTTGTGTGGGACCCAACATTTTAGCTAAGCCAATTTGCTCTATAGAGCCAATTTGCTTAGCAAAGCAAAACTCCAATTTATGCTCCAATGGTTAAGCAACTAGCTAAGTATTTTGCAAAATTGCTAGCAAGTTCTTCTTTTGCACCATTGGAGTTGCTATAAGGACCCATATAAATTGCATTCTAATACAAAAAAATCAAAATCTTCTTTATAATAAGCTTTGAGTAATCTAATCCGTCTATTGGAAATTAGTGATCCAGGTATACTATTTTAAATTATTTGAATAGAGTTGTGACGTCCTCTAATAAAATAACAGCTTATTAACACAGCGATCATAAAGATGCTTTAGTAAAATTATGTCAATATTTTTAATTATAAGAAGCTGGAATGTGGAATAATGTGACCTTTAATATGGAGGGTACGCAGTATATATTTTTGACCATTGTCAGAGCATTAGAAATCTTCTAATCACAGATGCATGAACTCAAATGTCTTTTTCATAAGAGCCTTATCTTCCATTATACAGAGCACACCTTACAGCTAATATACATGGTTTTCATGAGACCATAGACTCTAAAAGTCTCCAGACAACATGACACAAAACGGCTACTTGAGTCTTGAGTACAAGGTCATAAATAGTGTATCGATAACAACTCCTTCGTCCAGAAAAATAGTCCCTTGTCCCAATTTTTTTTTGACGGGCCCTTGTCCCAATTTATTTGCCACAAAAACTTTTTACACAAGTTTTAGGAAAGCGGAAAAGTAGAGAGGATAAAGCAGTTGTGTGAATGTGGAGCCCAATATGGAAGAATTGTAGAGAGTAATCGATTTCCAAAAGGACACGAGGCATGTTGGAACACCCAAAAAGAAATTTGGGAGAGAGAAATTGGGAGGAAAGGAGTAATATGCAAATGTCCTAAACGAGTATTTGGTTGAGGAAAATATTTTCTTGCAAGAGATATTTTTATTTTCATTTTTGTTTGTTTGATTTGAATAAATTGATTATAGTTTTCTCAATGATGGAAACCATTTGCCTTCATAAAGGCAATAACGACACGTTTTCCTCCTTTTTCCTCGCCTTTTTCTTGCTATTTTGTTATGCATTCTCTCTAATCCATTTATATGCAGAATATTTTTCCAGGTGCCACACAAAAATGTTTTCCATCCGACCATATAAATCCTAATGTTGGATCGATGCATCTCAACTTCCTAGATGTATTTTGATAGTTTTTTTAATAGGAAATGTATTTTGATAGTTGTGATCATGAACACACATTACTACAAGTTTTAGTGGTACAAGAGATTATGAATACTTTTTTTAAAACCCGAAATTACACATACATTTTTGGTAGTAGATAAGCATAACATGGACATTGACATAAAGAATTCAATTAACAATTACACCGTTACATTTTTCTTACCACCGAAGGTCCAGGAAAATCAAATTTCTCCTAACGAATTTGATACTGATGACACTAAAACTCAATATCTTATCACTGAACAGGTGAAATCAAGCAAAAAGGAAGAACATTCAATGATGCTAGCAAGAAATCAAAGGTGAGACATTCGACTAATATAACCTTTAGTTTTACCATGAAAGATTTTTAACTGATGAAATTGTACCTTAACATGATTGCTTTCTTTTGCAGGAGAGACATCGAAATGTCACAGATGAGATACAAGTGAGCCCCCTAGAATCATCCAGACTCTCCATTTCATCCTGTGGTTCAACAACCATATCATCATCAGAGTATGATTGGACCATGAAACTTGAACAATCACCATATGCTAAAAACATTGGCAGAGAAAGACGTTCTTGGGATAACCAGGTAAATGACCCACATGCTTCGCCACAACAACCAAGTTCACCAGCAAAAACAAGCCACTCCTTCCACAAAAAGCAAACTAGCAGAGAGCCAAGCGCCACCTGTGCATCACCGATAAAGACTGCATCAAGAGAAGTGATGAAAAATGACTTGAAGCATATGGACTTCCCAAGACTTTCACAAATGTACAGACCAGATAGCCCGCGACTTGCTGCTCTCAGTGAGTCATTTAGCTCAACTAGTTCCAACCACGCTGCACCAGCTGTGACTCCCAGAAAAAAGGATCCTGCTCGATTGTCTTATGATGGCAGGGAAACAGGAAACAGCTACATTTCTAACTTGAAACTTAAAGACCTCCCAAGGCTATCGCTAGACAGTAAACAACAAAAGATAAAAGTATCTGCCCACGAGTCAAAAGAATACACCCCACATGAGCCAGCAAGTTACAGGGCACCGTCTAACATTGTGGCAAAACTGATGGGACTAGAAGCTTTACCAGATTATATACCCCCCAAAAGTCAGCTAGAGCAAGATGGCTCCAGCACTTTCCGAAGTTCTGATTCGTTCTCGAGATCTTCAAGAACCATCGATGAAAGCAAAGTAGATCGTGTTTTACACTCCCCGAGAAGTACCTGCAAGGAATATAGAGCTTCGCGGTCAAACAAAGCCAAGTCGGGACAAACAGCTTGCGTATACCAGGAAGCTCATTTAGAACCAGATGACTCTCCTCTCACTGTCTATGGTGCGATTGAGAAAAGGTTGGCTGATCTTAATTTCCAGAAATCGGGGAAGGATCTTAGGGCTCTAAAACATATACTTGAATCAATGCACAAGGAGAAAAACAGGCAGGAGTTCAGAAAGGAAAATCAGTCTTCACATTGTGCATGTCAGACGAGCAATAGCTACTCAGTTGATATCAGCCAAAAACAGAATCCAAAAAAGGCTACTCCACCAACAAGTAAAGGGTTCAGGTCTGTCAAAGACGTCAAATCAACTAAAGAAATAAAGCCAACTAAACTTGTCAAATGTTCAAGAAAAGAACCAACTCAAGTTGTACAAGAAATACCTCGAACGAGCCTTCAGCGACTCAGGATTGTTCAGCCTGTAAATGACACCAAGGATTTAGTACAGAAGAAAACTGCAAAAGATCTCAAAGAAACTCATCACATCATGAACAAGTATTCTGGAGAAAGAACTCCAAGGTCAATAAGAACTTCAAAAGCATCAGAGACCAAGGCAAATGTGACAAGCTCAGTAAGGATCTCAGATATTGGAAGCCCGCCTGCAACAACATCAGGTTCCGGACTAGAGCAAAGCCAGCGAGCTATGGGCTTCCTTTCTCAAAATCAGAAGCTACCACAAAATTCATCCCTTTTTTGGGACAACAATGACCGATCCAGTGAATTCAGTGATAACTTTGCATGCCAGAATAAACAAGGAAACACAAATTTGTTGTTATCCCAAAGCAAAAATAGCACGATCACACATATACACAGAGTAACTAAATATGCTGATGAATCGTGCATGAAATATGAAACCCTGCAGCAAGTGAGCTACAACAAAGTAAGTTTTCTTGTCTTTCCACTTTACTGACTTTTATCTATTTCATCAACTCATGTAAACCCTCATGAATCCACCTTCACTAAACTGGCGTTTTTATTATCAGGATCCAGAAGGAATTCAAGATGACATGGCATTTGAAGAACTAGCAATAACTCTAAGGGAGCAACCAAGCCCAGTTTCAGTTCTTGATGCAAGTTTCTATGAAGATGAGTGTCCGTCTCCAGTAAAAACAAAACCAACAGCATTCAGAGGTAAAGATGAAAATGATTCATACAGTTAATATGCATTACCACCCTCAAGAAATGGTTTTTGATTTATGTGCAAAAATATACATGTTATTGACATGACTAGAGTACTTCGTCTGCTATTCTGCTCAATCGTGGCAGAGAAAGAGGCATGATGCACAAAACCAATAAAATGCTGGTGACCAGGATACTGTATATATGAAAGTAAATAAACCCATTCACAATAACATGTAAGGCCTATTACGCTTAGACACAAATGCGACCCACACCCTAGTTCTATATAGCTTTTAGTCTTCTATCCCGTTCATGATTATCCTAACTAGGTCAGTCCCTTAGGAGTCTATTAGTTCTAAAATGCCAATTCAAAAAGATTACAGAGTTCTCTTTTCAATTCACCAGTATTATCATGCATTAAGTTGACACTTAAAAACACATAGTATGCAACAGTGCGTTCCCGGCTGGATAAGAATTTACATTTTTGTGGTTCAGCTTAATGGAACATGGTTACTTTCATGTATATAATACACTGTTATTAAAGCAAAACTCTTACGAAAAAACACTGATCAAATGCTTTTATCTGGGATTCCATGCAGATTTTGAGACCAATGCAACATGCACTGAGGTAGAATGGAGAGAAAGTAATCCAGCATATTCCCCTTACAGTGTGAGACCAGGATTTAGCTATGCCAATGATTATCAGAAACTAAAAAACATCAAAGAATCAGCTCCAGCTATATGGAAATTGAATTCTTATCAACATGGAAACATAAATAACACCACACCTCCATACGAGGATGCAAATCTGGAAAAGTCATACGTGTCCGAATTATTCTTAGCATCGGGATTCCCAGATCATCTTAAATACACAATGGCCAATCGTCTCGTGCACCAGTCCAAAGAAGCAATCGACCCAAACTTGTTCTTTGAGCTGGAAAAAACCAAAGGAAGAAGCTTTCTTTCAAATAAGAGATCCAACAATAAAGCAGACAGAATAACAAGGGCCAATGAAAGGCGTAAGAGAAGACTCTTGTTTGATGCAGTCAATGAAATTCTATCTCAGAAACTAAATCGACCACGGCCACTCATGAAAAAGCACTTAGGGCTTAATCCAAGCAGGTCGCAGCTCCTGCAAGATGTTATCCAAGAAATTGATCAGCTCCAAGCTATCAACTTGCCTCATAGCTTCAATGAGGAGGACGACTTTCTGACAGCCATCATAGGGAAAGATCTGACACATAGATCAGCAAATTGGACTGAAGTTAGTGGTGAGATACCTGCTTTAGTGATAGATACTGAAAAATTAATTTTTAAAGACTTGATTGTGGAGCTTATTCATGACAGTGCAGCAACGTACAGGCCCTGAAACCAAAAACAAAAAAAAAGCAATAACCTCAGTATCTTTACAAACTCTTCTCTTTTATTTGTCAAAGAAGCTTCACTCTTGTAGTGATCTTTAATCTCCTTTTATTTTTCTCTCTTTTTCCACTTGATTAAACTTTAGTGACACACAAAATATGAAAGAGAGAGTTGAGTAATTCACTACAGTATGTTCAATGTTGTAAAACAATAAAAGTATTTTCCTTCCTTTTGCTTTCATACATCCTTGATGCATCTTACACAAATTGAGTAGGCTATTTTAAACCCTTCTACAATTGGAACAAACTACGTGTGTTTTAACTAATAGTAGCATATTAGTGTAGCTGTAAAGGAAAACAAGAATCAGTCTATGTGCATCTATCGACTGAAGAGAATTATAAGGAGGAGCATCGTGATGCGGCGGAAGGTCGCCTTAAACTCTCAAAGCCTCAAAGCTAAGTGAAAGCTTTCACTGTCGCTATGTATCATGGCATTTCATACTAAGAACGTGAGAACAGTATATACAGATTACAGTCGCAGAGGATAGATAGGGGAACATTAATTAGAACATGGTACTTTCCAATATCAAAACTGCAAGGGTTGGGAAAACACATTCACAGAATTGACCACTGTTGCACACTTGTTTATCAACTGACAGAGAAGGCACTCTGCAGCACATATAAAAGGAACCTCTGTTAGTGGACAGTTGCCACCCAGATGGCCAGATCATCAGGACAACACATATTTCAACAATGGTTAAAAAACCAAATAGATCGCTATTTGTCAGGTGAGAGATGTGACCAACCAATAAAGAGGAAAATGTAAGATGTATTACCAAGCCAAACAGGTAGCCACATATATGATGCTTAGAAAGGAGAATGTATCAAACAGGTAGCATGTACTGATGCAGCTACTTTTTATCACAGTATTAATTCAGGCTTTGGACAAAAAAAGACACGAGATCTTTTGGCATAGATCGTTCAAGCATTATAAGTTTAACTAATACCCAAAAGGCTCTTTCAAAGATGGGTTATTAACTTATTATGTTGATTCTTTACCTAAAGAGTATGACAGAAAAGGAACAGCATGCTCGTAACCACAGGAATGAAATTCCATTGGTGATTGACCAAACAATGCTGCTAGATGATTCGCAGGGATGAGATTTCGAGTTTAAGTGATCCTTTTAGTCTTTTGGTGTAAAAGTAGATTCTGCTATGCAATCTCATAAAATTTGTATTTGTCAAACCTAATTATGTAACCAATCTAAAATTTTAGAACTGTAATATAACCTTAAAACCAAACCAAGAAAAAGCAAAACAAATAAGGAGATTACGGAAAACCTAAAGCAAAAAGTGTTTTTATGAATCTTTGAACTCCATTCTTAAGTTATCACTAACTACCCAATAATCCTTCTACTATAACTGAACCACTTGGGGTTCATTGGGGACCCATCTTCAATTTGTTGACAAGCTAACTCATTTTCAATCTCAGCTTAACATGTGCTTTAAGTACTTCTTGGCAACCTTGTTGCTAGTTCACAACCTAACTTTTCATGCCCAAATCACAAGACATACTATCTAGTGTTGTATATAAGTGCTTTACACCCAACATGTGAAATGCACATGCTTAAGGTCTCCTCCTTGAATTAAGGAAACCAAGAAATAATACATGCTGATTGTCCATTTTCTTATTTGCTCAAGTTTACACCCTTGATTTACAAACTAGCATTTCATGTTTACATAGAATCTAAAGTTTTTCCACTCATCTAGATTAACTACAAAACATTCTCGGATTTCAAAATCTTCTAGACACAAGCAGCTAATAGACTAGAAAATTTGTTGGTAAATTACAAACAATAATGTTATCCGAAGTCAGAAAGGGGTGGGTGAAGACAAGTAAATAAGCCTTTCAAACAGCCATCACCAACATACAAAAGCATTATAAATATGACATAACACAATCCCAGTCCACCAACAAAACTCACGCGCACACATCAGATAACTTTACCCTCCCTAATTTTCAGGCCCATTGAAGCAAATGGATGCTATATGTGCACCTAGGATCCAATAATAAATGCATTTTCTTTAGCAGATCAACAATCCTGTTTATTACAGGCCAAGGGACTTAAACCTATACTCATGTCACAGTTGGCATTACAATAATAATTGCCAATGAAGTACCAGACAATAAACAGGCAAGCTTTTTCCAAGGAAGGAGAGAAGTAAAAATTTTAATAATACAAGCAAGCAAGCTAAATTTGCAAACAAGTTCCTAATATTCTACCTTTCTAGAATCAGGACAGCATGAATGGAAGGCGATTAAAAAAAGTGAATGACATGGTTTCCCCTCATCATGTAGCCATAAACCAGCGAGGGATTGGAGACATCTTGATCTCCAACTTTAGACTTTGATGAAAATACAATTCCACCCTCATGCCAGAACTCTTGAGGAGTGCTTTAATCAGTATATATTAAGCATCATTACATTTTCCTCATACAAGGGATGAATAGCTAAACCGAAAATCTCCAATACCCAATTGGTTGAAGATGCAAACTTTTTATCAAATTTAAATAACAAGGGTAAACAAAAACAAATTAAATTATGCGGGCACTGAAAGAAGCTTCTGGCTTATTTTACTTTCTGTTTTTCCCTTTAGGTAAAATTCCCTTTGGGGTATAAGCGAATAAGTTGTTCATTGTTCCCGAAACACGAAGGTATCATGGTTGCACAAATAAATTTTTTCTTTCACAACACAAAACAGAATTGCCATTTATTACATTAGATCAGTAGACAAAGTTTATGAGGCTGAGACGATGAATGGCAACCTTATATTACAAAAAAAGATTCTTCTCCTGAAACACAATATAGTTTTTAATCAAAAATGCTTCTTCAGCATATGGACATAACAGCATCACAAAATACTGAATGACAAAGAATTATATCCAAATTCAAAACTAGAACTCTGAAGTTACACACACAATAGCACAGGAAGCAGAACCCTCATTAGTATTATCAGGGGGGATGAAGAGCAAAGAGCCACAGAATCATGATTGATAGTAAATATAATGTGTAAATATTTTATTAATGTAAACTTCCCATAAGTTGTGTATATTTAGGATTATTATATCGCGAGGATTCGTGTGTACTGGCCTATATATATTGTGAATAGAATATCAATAATTTCACAAAATCCAATTATATCATTTCACAAAACCAGAATCTAGATAGATATGCATTGAAGTGAAGGAACAAGAGGAAACATTACCAAAAATGTAAAAGCACTTGCGGGTCAAACAGTATACTTATATAAATATTAGAGTGATAGTCAACAATCTACTAAACTGCTTATCAAACCCTCAATTCAAGACCAATGAGAATACTAAGGTTCTATGTCCTATAACTGGTATCAATCAGAGTAAACATTTAAAATAACGAAATTAGTGGAGCAGGATTAACAAACATCTAAAGAGGTTGACTGTAGATTCAGGGAGAAATCAGCGTTTGCATTAAGATTCAATAATACTAAACAGGTGGCTTCCCAGCATTGTACAACTAGCATACTACACACACATAAAAACTATTGGTATTAGATCAAACTTGCCAGGACTTCTTGATTCAAAATACTAAGCAAAAAGGCCAAAAAAATTGGGGTGAGCCATCATAGAAACCTGACCAGGCAGTCAAGTTTAGCATGTGGTTGGTGTTACAGAATAACATAAGGGAAGCAGAATAAACCATGGATGGCAGAACAAGGTCTACTCAAATTAAGATAAAAGATATATGGCTTTTGGTCACTTGGTGTGAGGGTTCAAATTCAAGAAAGGGAAAAGGAATCAATCCCCTTGTATCCCTTTGTGTGTCAGGCTCAGATTTTTTGCAATCCTGATTCCCCACACCCCTAATGGAACTTCAATTTCCCAAACCCCTCTACAGCATAAATCGGCCCTAACCACCATCATAAAACAGCCTCACCATTAAAGCCACCAATGTTCCCCTCACCACCAACACCACAAGTTTAACACCCCTCCATGAACGGTGTCACAAAACCCACACCAGGGACCTCAATCTTCACAGGCCTCTCATAACCGCCATGACTCATGAGAACCTCCAGCAGAACCATTATCACTCCCAGAACCCCCACACTTTTTCCCACCACCAGGCTTACCCTTCACAGCCACAACTTTTCTTCCTCCCACAAAACAAAAGAAAAACAACTCTCTTATCCACCGCCCTCCACCACAAGCACAATGTACAAAAGCGAGAGACTGAGGGAGGAAGGAGGAGAGAAGAAGAGAGCAGATCTAGCACACCATAGGCTGATAACCGCCATGAAATTTGGTTGATGGGTGGTCAACTTCGACCTTCAAGATTAAAAATAGAGTCTGGTAATCTAAAATTTTCTCAACTGTGGGATCAAAAAAAGGCATTGACAGCATCTAAGTGATGACAATAGATGACAGCTAATGATGATGGTGAAGCAGGAAGATGCTATGTTTAAACTTTGGCGGAGGGAAAGGGGAGAAGGGTATCAAACAGGTGGTTAGGGTGATCGGTACATAAGAAAAGGACCTCCTGCGTTGGCTGAGGGGGTGACAAGCAGCAGTAGTTGAGCTTTCGTGGTGGTGAAGGGAGGTTGGAAAGTGATGGTGGTTATATGATTTGATAAAATGCCGAAAGTAATAGAAAAAGAACAGAGGACTGGGATCGGGAAGGAGAGAGTCAGAGAGTTAAAGGGGAGGAGAAATTTTAATATATGTACTTCCTCCGTTCTTAATCTATTGCAACAATTGAATTTTCACGCTTGTCAATGCATAACTTTAACTATTAATATCTTTAATTACTTTTTAACACAAATTATACAAATTTGATGTTTTGAAAGTATATAACGAGACGAATCTAACAAGACCTCACATGACTATATTTTTCCTTACGTAAAAATGAAAATAGATAGTTATAAAGGATGGTTTGTGAATAGTGTAAAAATCTCATTGTTGCAATAGAAAAAGAACGGAGGAAGTATATACCAAGCACAAAAGGGATTACAAACTTTTTCTTCATTTGAACCCAACAAGATATAGACTCTATTTTTCCTTCCTTTTTCTTTTGTTTGGTTTTGTTTTGTTTTGGGGGGGGTTCATTCCTTAAAGCAAGAAAGAAAGCTATTTTAACAAGATTCTGATATAGGATATTTTTACTAGGAAGCCAAAAGAAACAGAACAACAGCACCAGCAGCAGAAGAATACATAGCAGTCACCAATGACTCAATGCTTAGTTTTAAAAGGCGCGAGGCGCACCGAGGCGCAAGGCGCAAGGCGAAGGCGAGGTCATCTTGTAGGCGAGGCGCACTTATTATGATTATTTTTATTAAACTTTTGTGGTATTAAATTTTTTAACATATGAGTTCCATTTCAAAGTAATATAAATATGTTATGTAAAAAAAAAAAGTAAAATAAATATGTGGTTTAAAAAAAAATGTTAATATAATACAAAAAAATTCATGTCAAAAAAATATAATACAAAAAAATTAACAGCATTGGATAAAGAAAAGAAAAAAAAGCAAAAAAAAAAAAAAAAAAAAAGTGGGAAGTCACATGCCTCTTTTATCACAGGGGGCAGCAGTGGGGTCAAGGGAGTGGGTAAGTTTCCCACTATCCTTCAATACAGCATTCAATATTAAAAATAAAAGGAAAAAAAAGAAGTTGAAGCACAGAGCCCCAGACGATCGAAGAACAGAAGAAAGGAGAAGAGAGAAGATAATCAGAGACAAAAAATTCAGCAGAAGAAGAAAAGTAGATCGAAGAGGTGAAGATAGAAGATCGAAGAAGAGGAGAGAGTAAAGCTCGAAGAACAAATAGAGAAAAAACTGAAGAAGTTCGAAGAGAAAGAGAGAAAGAAGTGACTGACCTGCTTGCCGCCGCCGACCACCGGAGATATGGTGCCGAGAACGATGGTGCTTGGCTCGCCGGTATTCTCCGTCACCTCCGGCGAGTTGGCGGCCATCAATTGCCACCAATTCATGAATTAGGGTTTTTCTCCCAAATTACAGATTAGGAATTAGGGTTTAATACTTCAATTTGATGGAATTTACTACAATTAACAAAGGGTTTTTGCTCGAAAATGGTAAATTAAACCAAGGTAAGTCTAAATTTAAACATTTTTGGGATTTTTTGAACTTTTTAACTCAGATCTAGTTTCTTTCCTCCTCTCCTCCGCGCCTCTCCACTACAAGCGCTCAGGCGGTGCGCCTTGCGCCTCTGCTAAAGGCGGCAAAAAGCGCGCGCCTCAAGTCGCCCCTCGTGTTGCGCTTCGCCTGGGTCAAGGGATGCGTTTTTGCCGGCGCCTCTCCTCGCCTGCCGCCTAGGCGCGCCTTGGGCGCGCTTTTTAAAACTAAGACTCAATGTAGTACTAATAGCCAAAAGAAAACATCATAAATGAAGTAAAACACTTACCATGGTAGAATGCCACTAGGGACATAACCAGCAGGCTCACATGTTCAAGAATCTCAGTATTCCCTAGCATCAGCTCCACAGTGATCTAGCTGAGCCAAGTCATGTCTGATCCAGCTCCAAATTTTTACCAGCACGTCCTCTTCTTCTCTGAGAATATTCGACTCTGATACTTTGACTTGCTGAATCGATGTGAAGGTGTTTCGTTTCTGCTACTGAACCTTTGAGAGGGAAACAATTTGATGACTTCATCTACATCAATGTGATGAGTGATTGACCAAGGAAATTTGGCACCATTCACCTCCAACAGTCGCTAAGTTGCACGCCAAGTCAAAAGCCCACCATACTTTCACTTTCGAGACAAAAAAAAACGCAGAGACTTATCCTTAATCTTAACTAATCAAGACCAGTAGACGAAGTTCAAAAGGCAAGCACATGGAAACAATGAATTCCATGTTGGACTTGACACTACCTCCTCAAAAAGATAAGAGCTTGCAGGTCACAAATAAGTAGCCATGATTAAAAATTCAAAATAAATTACAGTGTTTGTACATCAATAGCTTACTTCAAAATAGATTATATTTCTTACTTGTACAGTTGTACATCAATAGTTATCTCAAGGATATACAAATTAGAGAAAATACTTGACTTCTTTGATATCAGTAGGCAGAACACTCAGTAATATTGGACCTCTGATGATAAATTGGCACCAAATAAAATCATAAGCTAAACATTTGTGTTCTTGGGGACTAGTCGTACAGCAGTTAGCACTGGCAGCAAGCAGCAGACAAGCTACTGTCAGTTTGTTAGTCAGATCAAGGATCCCCCAACTTTTTGATACAGTAAAGAGTCCAGATATTATCATAATGTGTATTCTTCCAAGTTACGGGACTGTTGCCACAGTCAACAAGGGAAATTGGTTTCCAGTTCAAAACACAACTTCATTTCGTGAGGGCAATCCACCAGGATAGCTAATAACCATATAACTAGTTATTTTGAACAGTTGTTAAAAAGGTTCGAGATGATCTGAGGTGAGAGGGGTCCTAGATCCCATGTGCAATGCCCAGGTATGAGGCAAACACCTTATTGAAGTGAGGCACAATTTGTCAAAGAATAAGTTGGGTAAAAACAGTTTGCAGACCTGAAATGAATGCCCTCTCTGAAACTGCCTTTTGGTGGGCCTTTGTGCGCCTTAGGTATGCCTAACTGAATAGGTAACAGCCTGTGACTTAAGCAGCAGCGTGCCAATGCATGCCTCAAGAACGGTATTCAGACATTGGTCTTAGCTTTTTCTCCCATCTTGCTACAGTTACATCAAGAGAAAACCTTGTGAAGGGCAACCTCTTGAGTTCAATGGCATTGTCAGCCAACACATAGATGCCCAAATAATTAAAAAAACAAGGAAAACAAAGAAAAGGAGATAAGGTCTAATTATCATACAGATCTGGATCTATTCAATCACGCATATTCTTATATCTATGCTATTCCAAACATAATGCGGAAACCATGCCAGATAGCAAATAAAAAGATTAAAAAGAAAAAAAAGAAATGGATACCAATATAAGCAAGTAATCAGCAATGTCTCATGACTATTGTAAGATTGTAATTGAAAGTTAAGGTGATCCAGGCTGCACATTAAAACTGCACAGTGAAGATGAAATTTGGACAAAAATCACCCACACAACTACTTCAAGCCTTTGTCAACAAATAATTATTCTACACTTGGATCAAAATTAACTCGTACACAATCAGATTTCAAGATGTTACTACTACATCTTTCTTGGCTCATGGTTTATATATTACATAATTAGGTCAACTTTAGTTTTGAAAAGCGCGCCCAAACCAGATAAGTGGAGGCGCAAGTCAAAACACATCCGGTAACTGCAAGTCAAGCCCAGAGCAGAATGAGAGGCGACAAAAGGCGCACACTTTCGTCACCTAGGTGCCCAACACCATTTAAAACTAGGAGGTCAACAATGTTGCTGAAATCATGATTCAGAGTAACTATCCCGATTGCTCGCATTCTGTTTTGTCTTTCAACACGGAGTGTTTAGCAAGCAATGTCACAAGAACTCCCACCTTACAATTTTGAATTAAAATCTAATCGTGAATATGCATATAAGACTAGTGGCACAATCAGCTGCATATGTGGTTTTGCAATATTTTTGTTTCACGCTTTTCAATCCTGAAGAGGTGTCCCAGATTTTTTTATGAGAAGCTCTCATAACAACAAAGAGTTGAGGTGATAATGCTGAAGCGAACTAATCTGAACTTATTGACACTAATTTTATAACTTTTATTGGTCGTAATCCGAATTTATGAGAACTCAATATTTCCTGAAATATTTTTTTTAAGGCGAAGAAAACGTACCCTAGTTACTTCATCATGAAACTGTTCATTATCGTTAAAACAGAACTACGTGAATTCAGCTTTACCTTTCGAAATTCAAAGGACAAAAGGTTGGGTCTACGAGCAACTTGGAATCAAATTGAGACAGATTCATAATCAGCAGACTGTCAATTATTATTGTCATCACTACCACCATGTCCATCAGACCATCACTACCTCTACCCTACAACAGCATAATTCAAGTGCCAACTTACCGTTCCAAGTGTTGACCAAGATTTCACTCTTTCTTTCTCTTGCAGTACATCTTACAACTAAAAGAAAGCAATGGTTCTCCCTCTCCTTCTTCGTAATATAAAAGAACATCATCTCTAAACTACACACTATTGGAGATGAAATTTAAACCCAAGTCACTGCATGCAATCAAAAGAACATAAGACGCCAAGGTATATAAATGTGTATCTTCCAAGTAGATTATCATAAAAGAACATGAATTTCAATCAGATAAAGAATTAAACACTGACCACAGTTTACAAGAACAACTAACACATACATACCTCCACAACTTGTGGAATGCCATCCCTAACAGTCCAACTATCTCATCAGCAAACAAGAATATCTCTTTGAGACCAGCTCTAGCTGCTAGTTTCCTAGGAAAAAGTATACAATGTCTGACGAACAAACCTAATTTACAACTCAGTTGTATCCAACGATGTCTCCGTTGACTCCTTCAAAATTTGCTCAGCCCTTCTTTTCTTTTCGTCATTCTCATCATTCCTCTCAAATAAAATTGCAAGCCTCTCATCCCCATTTGTTTGAGCAACCACATTCTTACAAGTACGCAATGATTTCCTAGCACTACTGAACTTAAGTCGTACAATCGGCCTCCCATCCAACTTGATATGCTTATTTGTATCCTCAATCTCAGAAACCTCGTTTCGTGCAGTTTCAGAGACTGGAGCAAACGTATCCATCACATTAATATGATTAGCATCCCAAATCCTACAAGGGGGTTCAATAGAAGACACTTCTTTCTCCCCATATTGAAATGGAGGAGCGAGAAAAGGGTTAGTTTCAACAGCTTCTGACCCATTATTAACAGTCAATTGCTGCGGTTGTTGCTGCTGTATATTCATCAAATCAGCTTCTCCCTTTACGGGTACTTCCACCTCCTGCTCTTCTTCTATATTCGCCGTAACTGCATTTGTTTCTCTCTCTCCAGACCCCGGCGAATTCCCACGAGCTTCCAGAAAAGGAAAAGCCGGTAACCATGCCGGAATATGCTCAGGAGGATCCTTCCCAATCTGTAAAAAACTAGAAGGAGGGTTCCTCTCTCTTGAAACGGGAAACCTTGGAAGCGAAAACACAAAAGGAATTCCCTCTACTAAACTTACATACTGACTAATCTCCCGAATAGTCCCTGAATTCGCAAGCGAATGATGAATATCCGAAGCACCCGAAAACCCCTGAATTGAACCCAAACCCTCTAATCCTTGAATCACATCAAACACATTACACTCTAACCTACCAGCTTGATGAGCATAAAGATTCGAAGTCTTACCAAGTTCTCTCATGAATCGGGCCGCAACGTCAGCTAAAGCTTCAAGCGCTGAGTGTTGGAAACCCTGAAAACCTTCATTCTCGCAAATTTGAGCAACAGCAATCCTCGCAATCGCTCGCACAAAATCCTCATTTCCTGCTGGTTTTCTCGTGTTATGCGGTTCAGAAACTTTTCCATTATCTTTACCTCCATCGCTCATTTCAACAGAAGCTCACTCATATCATCATTCACTCGCCTCGAATTCAAATCCTCATGTGAAGGAATTCAAAATTACCGTCGCTGAAGCATTTCTTGCGAGAATTCTAGGGTTTTGTGACGACTGCAGAGTTGAAATCGACGGAATTGAGTGTTGTTGATAAGTATCGAGAAAGATGAGAGCATGTGATTGGAGCGAAAATGGCGATTTAAAGCCCTAATTGAACCCCCGAGATCGAGCAGAGAACAAAAGAAGAAGGAATTATAATGGCGAATAATTTGCTGTTGTTTTTTCTATTCTTTGAGCTTCATTTATAGGCTTGGAACTTGGAAGGAAACAATTAAAGCATGCGTGGAGATAGTAGCCAGCTAGGCAGGCAACGAGAAATGCCTATAAATGATCGGCCGTCAAGGTGTCAATTCGGATACTCGGATCGGACACATTTAAATTAAATTATCTTGAATTTCAGGGCACTTTTAAATCTGGTTATGACGATGTAATGTACTTTTTAGGGAAATTTCTTTAAGTACCTTAAATGTATGATGTAATTCTCAAATTATTATGCACATTTGGGAAGTTCCTCAAATACCCCATGAACTCTGACTTTGTGATCAAAATTTACTATTGATAAACCTTTACGGCCCGTTTGGTTAGTGGTACTAGATTGTAGTAATGGTAATGGTTTCTGATATAAATTTTTGAAGGCATTCTCATGTCAACATCCATTGTAATGCTACTTTATCCCAAAACACCTATTTTCTTCCTAAAATTTCATTACCATCAATTACCACTTGGGTGGTGGTATTGAGTGGTAATGAGAATTTATGAAGGAAAATCCATGTTTTGACATCAAGTTTCATTACCATGGATATTAACTTGGAAATATCTTCACAAATTTACACTAAAAAGCATTACTATTACCACCATTTAGTACCACTTGCCAAACATGCCGTTAATGTCGTTAGTTTTTTTTCTCTCTTTAAATTTTCTCTCTCTCCTCCCACCATTCTCCACTAATGACTATCTAAAACTCCTAGCTTTCTCTCTCCTCCCACCATCCTCCACTAACGACTATCTAAAACTCCTAGCTTTCTCTCTCCTCCCACCTACATGTCTTTCTCTCTCTTAAACACATTAGAATCCCTAGGTTCGAAATCTCCAACCCTAACTTTGAACCTAAATCAGCCATTTGGATACCCAATTGCTTCTGAGCTCGTACCCTTTTGGGGAATCAACAATATGTTTGTGCCCTCTTTGGGTGATGATGAAAAAGATGCGGTTATTCAACAACTGGTGAAGTTGAGTAAGTGGAATTTGGAGGAGAAAGAATATAGTTCGGAAATTGGTCCCATAATTTCGAGCCTAGATGCAGGTGATGGGTTGAAATTATTTCAAAATACTGATTTACTTCCTTGTTGATCAAAGAAGGGGAAAGTTATTCTACTGGAGATAAAGATTTTATGTGGAACTTTGATGCTGATTATCAAACACCTCATTTTTTTTATTTTTTATTTTTGATTTTTTTGATCCAATCGATTTAATTGTTCTTGCAACTTTTAAGTTAGTATCAGGTACCGACTAAATGGCCTCTTTAGATTAATTATTGCTTTTGGGTAACTTAATGATATAGTATTTTTTTTGTTTAATGTTGAATTTTTTGTTGAATTTAATTGATTCAATTTGCTATTATTATAATATTTGATTTTTTTAATGAATATAAGTTATGATCTTGGGTTATACAATTTCTCTGTTAATTTTTTGGTGTTATTGTTGTTGATTGAAGTTGTTTGTTACTTATACCAAATGATGTTGTATAATTTCAGTTATTATGAAGATAATGATGAAGATTGAGAGGAAGGAGAAAGGCATGGAGGTGGGAGAAAAGAGAAAGTTTGGAGGTTTAGATGGTCGTCAATGGTGGATGGTGGGAGGAGAGAGAAAATTGAGGAGAAAGATAGAAAAACCTCACAGTGTTAGGGCTCCGTCAATAGTAAGGGTATTTTGAGCACAAGTAAAAGTTCCGGGGTATATGAGGAATTCTCCAAATGTGGAGTAATTTGAGAATTACATCAATTCTTAGGGGTATATGAGGAGATGTCCCTACTTTTTATGTCCAGTTTTGTGTAATTTTGTGTTCCGCTAGGTTGATTTAGAGTCACGCAAATTCTAGAATAGGAGGGTGACGTGGTTGTTGATGACACGACAAATTAATAACCTAAATTTGCTATATAGTTAGCTAATTAGAGAGGAGATATAGGTAATCACAGTCTATTCTCATTGCACAATTAACTAATGAGCATTTCCACACATATAATGATTATCAAACAAATCACTAAACTTAAAAATCTTATTCTCATGCATGAAAATTCTAAATCAACAAATAGTCCAACATTAGATTCATTTCTCATTCTTTCACTAAGGTACTCGAATCAATGGTGGATTTAGGAGGGTACAGTGGGTACAATTGTACCTTCGTTCCTAAAAAAAAAGAAGAAAATTAAGTGAGCCAAAGGGAACAAAAATTGATAAAAAAAAGTTGTGCATTCTCTCTCTTTTTTCTATTTCCTCTATGGCTCTATCACGTTTCTTTCTCTCTCTCTATTTTTCTCTTGATTCTGTGCGTTTTTGTTATCTCTTTTTTTCTCTTTCCTCTGTCTTTACTCTTTTTTTCTCCTTCATTCCTTGTTTAATGAGACATGGTTATGAATAAATAAAATTATACATAGTGAAGATCACTTCAAAATAAAGCTTTCTGAAGATTGCTTGCTTTAGTTTATAGTTTATGAAATGAGTCAAACCACTCGAAATCTTAATAATCTATCTACTAAATTAATCCAACTCATCACCTCGTTCAGTTAATAAGTTATGTTTCCTGTTTTAAATTCTTTTAAGTATATGTTGACATAATCAATTTCTTCTTTAAAGAGTTCAATTAATTCGTAATAGCTACTTAGCATCTTTACTAATGCAAAAAGAATTTATTCCGAATACAATAAGTCTTGTTTTAATGTATTGTTACTATCTTCAAGCAACTAGTCAGTTTTCTCTTTTGGGTGATTTCTAATAAGGAATGATTCTTGAGCATATTCAAGCTTTTTCTAGGCAAAATCATGTGCTTACTTCTCAAAGGATTCATGCTTTTTGTATATTATTCTCTAAATATCTAATCTTTCCTTTTTCTTTTTATTTATATATTATCATACTCATATGCATGCTTATATATTTACTGCTTTCATCACCTCAAATGTCTATTATTACTAATTACAAGACCTAAATAAATGTTTCAACGCTTAATCAGATAATAAATTGTAGGCATATCTTTAATGCCTACGCGGGATGAACGAGGATTTGACTACCTCATGGTAAATGGTTTTAGTTTTGAAAGCCTTTTGAAAAAGAAGTCCCCAACAAGTCTTTTAATGAAAACTTATAGACCTAATTAGACGTTGGGAAACCATAGGGACATCTTACACTAGTGGAATAAACCATAAATGACACAAGAAAACTGATTCGGTTCTAAAAAAAGGGGATTTGTTAAATCATTTGGAGTGGGCTCGCAACAAAAAATTCGAATAACAGATCAGGTTGGGCTACAAACGAGATCAGTTATGTTAACTGATCCGGTTTGTAGCTCAATCAGATCCGTTAATGGGCTGGGCATTATAAAGCGCTGAACTCCCTTGTGTAAACCTTCAATTTCTCGTCTCCTTCCGTAACCTTCAGCCCACATCTCTCATCTCCCTCCTCCCATAATTTCTCTCTTCTCCCTCCTCAACTTCAACTTCAACCCTAACCCTAACCCTAACCCTAATCTCCACGGCGCCACCTCTCACTTCTCTTCTCTCTCCTCACTCAATTTTTCTCCTCACTCTTCTCCTCTCGCACTCCTGTCCTCAAACCCCACCGACCAACCACCCCTCCTCTTCTATCTCCAGTCGTCGCCAAACATCGCACCTAACCGCACCGCACAAATGAATCGCCTCTCGCCATCACCAGTACCAACGCCACCCATCGCTTTCGGATGATGAAGAAAGACGAAGCTACTACGACGACAATGAAGAAGAAAGAAGACAAAAATTTTAGAGTGCGAGAAATTAGATCTAGGGGTTGAGGTTCCTTTTTTTGGTTCTTAGTGATTTTCATTTCATTTGCGTAATTATATCTAGGTTTCTTATTTTATGTTCTAATTTATATTGTAAATTTTCGTAATTATATCTAGGGTTGTTTATATTTTTGTAGTTTTTTTTGTAATTTTTGTATTTTCCCTTTTTTCTTTTTTTTTTGTAATTTTCTGTAAATTTTTTGTAATTTTCTGTAAATTTCTGTAACGTTTAATTTTTCATTTTTTCAATGTAATTTTCTCGTCTTTCTCATTTATGGATGATAGTTTTTATTTTATTTTTGGGTGTTAATCTGAGTTTTGTTTTGGTTCGTTTGTTTTATTGTATAAGTGCTTTTGTTTGTGATGGTGTGATGAACTGATGATATGTTGGTGATGATAATTAGACGTTGTGGTCTTGTACTCTTATGTGGATGTTATGACTGGGCTGTTCATTTTTTTATTATTAATGATGATCAACTGATCCGATCATGGCACAAAACCGGATCAGTTAATCAACTTAACAAATCCGGTTTTGTGCCATGACCGAATCAGTTAATTCCTAATTGATCCGGTTCGAAACCGGATCAGTTCACTCCCCATAGCCGCTCCGACCCCATATGTTTCTGTCAAATAGGGGATCCGTATGGCCCATTTTGACCGGATCAGATGAGGTTTTTTCGACTAGTGTTAGGACTTATCCAATGTAGATCTCCCCGTCAGGACTTCATAATTGCTCAATGAACCAAATATAGAGTTTGGAGGTGAGTGTACGAATATGATTAGGAATCAAATTTGCCCATTGTTGGCCTCTATTTAATAAGAATTATGTATCTACTTTTATGCAAATAAATAACCACACAATTGATTTCAACACCCTAAAAAGATTAATCTAGATCGGTTTATTATATAGAAAAAAGATTAAATTTTTTAGTGACCTTTTTTATTAGCAATCAAATTAATGGGATCCTAAATCAATGGTCCATATTATCAGATTAAGTGTTAGAACATTTATTTAGATCTAGTAATTAGGAATAATAGATATGTGCGGTGATGAAAGAAGTAAACATGTAAGCATGCATATGAATATGATAATATAGAAATAAAAAGAAAAAGGAAAGATTAGAGATTTAGAGAAGAATATAGAAAAAATGAATTATTTAATGATCTACATCATGAAAAGTATATTGTTAGTATACATAATAAGAAATAAAATGGAATTAACCCTCAGTAAATTATACCTTTGTCGTCTGGGTTTTGAGTAACGATCCGTAGGAGGAGCAATTGTAATATCCTAAAGATTTAAGCTTAATTAACATTAATAATTAGCATAATAAATTATTTGAATTTAATTTATTTATTTAATCACTCTTATAGTATATTTGAAAAAATGAAATCAAGTGTTTAATAAAATAAGCTAAGTTAGTTTGGTTGTAGAGTAAAAGAAAGTAGGAAAATTTGCTAATTCTAGTAATAGAAAAAGAATTAGAATATTTCCAAAAATAGAAAATCACCATGACCACCAATTTCATCTGCTTCCTCAAGCTTCCTCTCCTTGCTCCCCAATTATTCTTCACATTTAAGCTTCTAATTTCTTAATGAAGTTTTCCTCCTAAAATTTCTATAAATAGTGGCCTAAATTCACCATTCTTCACCAACTAAAAATCTGAAAATTATACAACCATTAGCAACCATCCTCCATTATTTTCGGCCACCACCACCACCACCACCGTCTGCCGCCCAGACCCCTCACTGTCGCCGACCAACTGCCAGCACCACCACCCTCTCCATCCCGCGGCCCCTCCTCTCCCTTCTCTCTCTTGCTCGCTACTATCTTTTCCCCTGCTGCTACTCGCCACCACCGCCCACCTGAGCTCCCGCCGTGCCTCAGAGCTCTGACGACCCCCTACTATCCTCGCTGCGTCATTAAGTAGAGGTAAGTGTTGTAAACTAAAAATGAAAGGCTGATGAGAGGACATGTGGACCAATCAGAGGCCTCCACGTGTCCTTGCAAATGGAGGAAAAATTATCTTTTTGAAAGGGATCATTCATTATGATATTTTAAAGCCCATTTATAGAATGAAGGCATAATCAAGCCCAAACCCCAAAAAATGATTGCATATGATTGGCTGATATGCCACTTTCAATCATTGCCTGCTGATTTCAGCCAATCAAATGCCCCCATTCTAGGGTGACATCAAATGGCAGCACTCAGATTCCAAACACTATAGATAGTCCCCTCAAAATCAGGCAAAAAGTAGATGATTGAATACTGTGTTATTACTGTGTTAAAATATACTCTCTTTCTCTCTCTATCTCTAAATCTGATTCCTTACCTAAACCGACTTAAGTTTCGGAGGGGGAACCACCACCCAAACCTCAAGGGTTGGTTTCCTTTGCTGCAGGTTCGGAGCAAGGAGTGAAGGCATCGCTAGCACAAGTCTCTCCAAGAACATATTGAAAGAAGAAGCAGCTTGACTCTCAAGTGCACATAACATTTGGCGCCGTTTGTGGGGAGACACAGCAATGACTGATTGTCACTCATTCAACATAGCTCAAAATAGCAGTTATCAGGTTGTGTTTGAAGATACAGTGGATGATGATCGTCCACTCCGAGGCCGAGATAGACTCCCGTCCAATGCTCCTGATGTTTGTTGAGAGCCTATCCTCGAAGAGAATCTTGAACGTCCGGTAACTGCTTCTCATATGGAAAATGTGCTGAATGACTTTCAAACAAAGATGGCAGCAGTCGTCCAGGATTAGATCAAGAACAATATGCTCTTCTTCTAGGTGAATGCTGAGCCGACTATTCCCAATCCTACTCCTCCCCGAGGACGTTCTCAGGAAAATCTTTCGGGTCCAAGTCGACCTACTCATCTAGAAGTTTCTAGGAGGGTAGCCAAAGAGAAGCAGCTTGTGTGTAGTGAGCAGCAAAGGATGTTAGACTGGAACTTGGTAGTAAGATCTCAGGATGATAGGCGTCCGAATGGACATCAGATGGAAACAGATGCTCTGGAATATTAAGCAAAGAAAGTTGCTGCCTTGTAGCGATCGACCACAGGGTCTACTCCGTATTTGAGAGATCCACCTTTGAGGATATACTCTCGGACATAAGAAAGAAGTCTGGGCCCTTCTCTTCTTCGTCCACGCTAGGAGAAAACAGTGGTTCAGCCGATGGTATATCAACGTGCAGCCCCAGCAAATACCTCAACTAACACTGTTTTGAAGGATTACCGTAAGGAGTTCATACCCATCGAAGGGAAGCTGGGAGCCCTCCGTATCAACTGGCCAACTCCTTTCTCAGCCAGGATAATGGAGGCTCCCACTTTCCCAAAGGTTAAACTCCCTACAATTGAGCCGTTTGATGGAACGACTGATCCTGATGATCATCTTTCTGCCTACAAGCACCAAATGTATGTTCATGCAGTAGATGATGCTACTTGGTGCAAGAACTTTCCAGCTACTCTGAAGGGAGTAGCTCTAAAATGGTTTAACAATCTCCCTCCTAACTCAGTTAATAACTTCACTGAACTCAGTTACCTATTCACAAGCCACTCTGTAGCAAATCGACAAGAATAGAAGACTAGCATGCGTTTGGGGAAAGTCATTCAGGGTCCAAAGGAGGCTCTTCGAAATTTTTGTTAAGAGGTTCAATCTAGAGGCTTTGTAGATCCAAGATCTTAATGGTGGAGTTGTCTTTGATGCTTTTATGAGAGGCCTACGACCAAGAAGTTTTAAGTTTGATCCCGTCAAGAAGAAGATCACCAGCCTTAAAGGAGGTTGAAGCATTCATACATGCTACAAAAGTCTATGCTCAGGCAAAACACCCTGAGGTTAAGAAGTCTGAGGAAGTGGTACCAGCAAAAAAGAACAACCCGAAAAAGGCTGAGACTTGAGTAGTGACCTCCACAACCACCTCGTCTAGACGAGGAAAGAGAAAAGAATCAGTACCCTATTCTTATGGAGATTAAAGATCAATATAAGCTCAAAGCTCCAACTGAGATGAAGACTCCCTATAGGAACAGGGATCGAAGCAAGTATTGTCATTTTCACAAGGACTGTGGACATGGGACCAATGAATGTAAGCATCTTAAGAGGGTTCTAGAGGATTTGTCCCGGTAAGGAAAGATGAACTAGTATTTACCCCTAGGGGGAAGGAAGTTTCAGAAGAAAGATGATCGTCAAAGCAAAAAGAAGAATAGTCAAAGCACAAACAAAGATGTTGTCCTGGTCATTTCAGTCGGGTTTGCAGCTGGTGGACCTATCAATCGAGAGCACAAAAGCTATCTGCGGGAGCTCGGCCAAATTTTGTTAACTGACCAGAGAAAGGCTGAGCCCTTCCCAAAGGTAGTGGTCAGTGAGCAAGACCAGGGGAAGTTGAAGACCCCTCATGATGATCCTCTAGTTGTGGAAATGAAGATAACAAATCTGAGGGTGAGAAGGATTTTGATTGACACTAGAAGTTCGACGGACATCATCAGTGCAGATTGTTTGTCCAGGTTGAAGTTTGACGAGAAAAACTTGGTCCCAGTTCATCACCCAATTATTGGGTTTGGGGGAGGATTTATTCATCCTATGGGGACGGTAACTTTGCCGGTCCGGGTAGGAGAAAAGGATGTCTCGCGAACTTTGTTCATTAAGTTCTTGGTCGTCAGAGATTTGACGGCCTATAATGTTATTCTTGGACGACCAACCCTGAATCATGTTAAAGTAGTCATTGTTACTCATATGATGCTCATGAAGTTTGAATGTGATGGAGGGTAAATAGGGACGCTTTATGGAGACCAGCAGGCAGCTAGAGTGATGCAAGTTCAACTATCTTAATTTGCTTTCTAGGTTGTTGCATGATTTTACTTTACTCTTAAAGTGAAGGTTTTACATGTAACCAAAAATATGTCTTTTATTGTTATGTTAGTTAAAGTAGTTGAGTTGTATTAGTTGAATAAGATCTGAAATTATTGAGTTGAGAATGGCGTGTAAGGATGCTGCCTTAATGCCGTGTGGTTTTAGTTGGTTTAAGGAAAATTTTGCACATCTTTCCTTAAACTAGTGTTTCCTTAAGTTCTAGCTAGATTCTAGGCTTTAATTTAGGGGAAACTTTCCTTATTTCTTACTAGTTGATCTGTGGCATATGATGTACTTAGGGAGCAAGGTTTTCTTGCTGCTCCTATTATAAATAAAGGGTGCCTAGCCTCCTAAAGAGGTAGAGAGTTGATTTGAGAATTTGTGAGCGTTGCTTATTTCGGTTGTTAACCAAAACAATACTTGTTGCGACTTGTATTCATCTTCTAATTGCGATTAGGAAGAGACCCTCTAATTCCTGCGAGAATCAAGAGTACTATCCTTTGTTTTTACTTCTTATTTTCAGCATTCATTCATAAAACACATAAAAAGACGTCACTTAAAATCTAGGAAAAAAATTGTGAATTTTCGGACTTCGAAATTCATATCAGTTGGTATCAGAGCAGTGTGGTTGTGGAGGCGCGTGAGGGCGCGTGGAATGTTGGATCGTGCTGAAATTTTGTATGGTGGAAGTAAACATATTCAAGTTTATTTTATCAAAATTTCGTGTGAATCAGAGCTATAACCAAGTCACAGAAACCAGAAACATTTGCGTAAACTTTCTGGCAGATTCAATAAGTTTTAAGGTAAAATTTAGGCAACTCGTTCTCCTAGCATATAACGAATTTTAGAGAGTTTCTTGGCTTAAAATTAGACTGCTTTTTATCTAGTTTAATACTGAAAAGTTTCACAATTTTTGAAGAATTGTTACTAATTAATTGAGCACGTTTTGGATAATTGGTCAAAACCGAGCTATTCTGAACCAGTTTTGTGAGAATAAATATTGCGAACAATTGACTTTATTTTTTTGTGTGAAATTTTGGTCGAGTGTTCCAAACACATAGGGATATGTGCTGACAAAATTTCATAAGATTTTGGGTAGTTTTGAATAAATTTCGAAACCTGAACTATTGACAAAATATATGGGAAGTTTTATGTCAAACTGAGAATTATTCTTGTGTATGAACGAATTTTTGCTTTTATGATGGATCCGATGTGCAATGATGTATCAACTTCTTTTCAAGAGGCTTATATAAGATTTGAAAGGGCTAAACAAGCACTACAAGATCTTAGATATTGTAATCCCCCGTATTTTTATAAATTTTATAAGTATATTTTAATATATAGTTATTTATATTTCAATACATTTTAGCATTTAATGGTTTCATATTTCAAAGGTTGACTATTATAAAGTCAAAAGAATTGTTTTAATAATTTATTCGAGTCAAATATTTATTAAAGTCATGCTTTGAAAGTACTTTAAATTGTTTAAAACACTTAGTGGATTTGAAAAAGGAGTTTAAATGGGCTTGAGGAACCCAAATACTAATTCTAGTGATGTTAGGAGTTCAATATCATTCCTATTCATCATCAAATTCTATTTGAAGCCCAAATTGCCTTTTCCTAAGCCCACAAGGGAAACACCCATATAAATACCTTGAACCCAAATATTTTACCTACACATTATTTTCTCTCTCCTCACTCCCTCAAAACCGGCACCCTCTCTTGCTCCTCCCTCTCGGTTTTTCTTTCTTCTCTTCCAAGAAACGATTCTTCTTCAACAAGAAACCTTCTTCAACAAGAAACCTTCCTCCTCCACTTCGAACCACGTCGACCACCGTTAAGTCGCCGCTGCTGCCACGTCAACTAGCCGGTGCCCTTTTGTCCTCTTCCTTCTTTGTGTTGGTTTGTTTCTTTTCTTCCTCCTCAAGTTTTATTCAAAGATTGTATTTTTAGGTTTTATTTTAATTAATTTATATTTAAAAGTTATAAGTTATTGATTTATTATATAAATCTAAGTTATATAATTTATGTGTTGATGAAATAAAAATCAGATTTGCATATTTGAGTTTAAAGTAGGTTTTTAATTATCAAAGCATGAATTTTTAGGGTTTAAGAGATTGAAAAATCATAGTAGCATGTTATAAACTATGAAATTGATTTAAATTATGATTTAAAGCATATTTAAGTATGTTTAAAGAGAGTTTTAATAAATTATATACTGCTGGAATTTTAGAAAGGTTGTTATTAATGGAGTTTTAAGGATTTTAACAACTAGTATAGTAGTACTATGCTAGGAAGCTTTAGTCATTGAAGTTTTAATGATGGAAACAACTTTTAAATATTTTTAAGGGAGATTTAAAGTATTTTAAAGTTGCTGGAAATTATTTGAGTATTGATTATAAATTTATATTGGTTGTTTTAGGCGGAGATTTCTCTCTAGGCGACTTTTAAGATCGTTAAAGTGGCCTATCAGTTTGTTTACACAAGGTACGTACATACCTATGTGTTGATTGAGATAGTATCATGATTTAAGGAAGGAAATTATGTAGTATCATGTATAGGAACTATGTTGAGTTCATATATGATATTTATTATGTTGGATTTTGCATGTTTTATGTTGTGGTGTAAACATGTGGTTTATGAGATTATATTATGAGATTTATATATCATGTTTGTATCGAAGATTGATGCAAGCATGTTGGTTGGGAACTTTATTGTTACTAATTCACATGGGGGAATTAATATATTTATTAGTATTGGATCATGATTGATCATTGTTCCCTTTTAGTATTTCACTGCTTTATAAGGACCGAGGGCCTTATTTGGTAAGTTGATATTTTCTACCTATGAAAGGCAATTTGGTTGTTGGCTAGGTTCAACAAATAAGAAAGTTTGGATTGAAGTTGGAAGTAATCTTGGATTGTTAAGTTGTGTGATGACTTACCTAATCCTAAGATAAAAAGAGAATTGTGATTGTTTGATGATTATTATTTGCGTTGCTTGTGAGTCATAACAAGTAGTAACTGGTAAATCATGTAAAGTGAAACTGGATAGCAATAGATTTAGACTGGTGCACGTCTGAAGTATTGGACAATTAGGAGTTGGAGTACATGGTGGTAGCCCATGGCTTTTTCTGGGTTTTGGGTTAATCACCGTTCCTATTTTATTAAAAGGTTCCTCGATATCGTAGGTCATTTTGGAATACGGAGTCGCGCCCGTATTTTGTCTTCATAGGGAAGGCTGTTTTAGATGAGACAACTCGGTCCATTGACTATTCCATTTAAAGTAATAAGAATGTTGTTTAAGTTTAGTTCAGCAAAAGTTATCTGCAAGTTATTATGTTAATATTTATTCCTGCCTATTATTTATTAGTATCATGTTAGGATTGTGATTGTTTACTTGTTTAGTACGTAGTACTCAGCTTCGCTTATTACGTGCTTTTGTTGTGTATGTTGATCATGGCTTTGCCTTATTGATCTTGTGATGACCCATTTTGGTGAGCAGTCTCTAGGGATCAATAGTGCATAGTCCATCTAATAGGTTCGAAGATGATGCATCATTGAGATCGGGATTTTGGAGAGCTTGTGTAGTTTATATTATGTACTTTTGAGTTATACATTTTATAGTTGGTTGAAATTGGGTTTTAAGGTTGACTTTGGTTGTCGGTTGGTTTTGGAGTTGACTTTATTGTTGACTAAGTTTATTTATAAAGTTTATTATTATTGTTTTCCGCTGCAAAATTCTGAATAAGCCGATACGTTTTCACACGGGAGATAATACTTTGATAATTCTCTATGTTTTATAGTAAAAAGGTATTTTAGAAAAGAGAAAATTGTCGGGGTGTTACAAAGTGGTATCTGGGAGCTTTAGGTTTTTATTGGCCTTTCGTGTCAACTATAAGTTTTTAGGCGCCTAACTAGCTAGTACTTAAAATGAATTTATTAGAATTGAGCTCCTACTTATTCATGGTATTCAAATTACCTTCGAAAATTCTTTTTCACGATTGCGATAGAATTCCGCATTCGAATTTAATTTTTTTTTAGGGTCTGAATATTTTTTTTTGGTATTCGAAATTTTTATTTTATTTTCCTTATTAGGTTCCAAATTTTCGAACCACAATTTTTTTTTTATTTATTTAAATTATTTTCAATACTCTAGTTTTTTTATTATTTTATGAGAGATGGGTAGTATAGAAAGGGTATATAGGATAGAAATATTATATGTCTGCATTAAATAGTTAGTTTAGCACGATTATATTTTTCTTCCCTGCTAACTATTTATGTTATATATATGCTTTATGTTGTGGGTTATTCTTGTTTATTGTTGATTGTTGGGATTATACGTTAAGCGAGAGTACCAATTGCTTATAGAAGTTAAATTTATTGTTATAGATTCTTAGCCATGTCTGAAAGAGAAGATACTAGAGTAAGGAGCTTTTACAACCCTATCGTGCTAAGTGATGATGAGAGCGATGGAGGTTATGAGTCTGATGATGATAGCTAGAGTTCATTATGCGTAATGTATTAAGAGCAGGCGTGCCTGATAGTGATGATGAGATCCTTCATGAGTTTGACCATGCTAGAGGCCAGACCAGGAGCGATATCTACTATGCTTCCTTCAGATATGAGACTGATTCTGAGTCTGAGGAGGACGAGCCTCAACCAGAAAGGAGATCTACGAGATTTAGAGATATGTTTACTATAATACTGAGGACATTGATGAATTTGTAGATGAACTTTTCACTCAAGAAAACTACAGGGAATCAGAGGATAAGACTGATGATGTTTCACCTTAGTTATTTATTTATTCATTTATGCTTTAAAGAATAATGTTGGATAATTCGTCCAGCAGTGATTTAAATTTATAGTACCTTTCGTTTAGCAAAAGTACAACATTATTGTTATTAACATCTTTGAGGAATAAAAGTTAAATATTTAGTTATCCAAATGAGCAAGAATTTATTTTGGGCACGCGAATGGGAACATTTTTATTTATTTGTTATGATTGAATTTTTATTCACGATTCTTAAACTGGGTGTTTTGCTGTGAATATTCTTCATGGATGACTGATGATGATTATTCTGTAATATTATTGTAACTTCATGAGAAATTGTTTGTTGATGCGATCTTTATGGTCAAATAAAATGCTGTCTTTGTAGAGAATGGCATGTAATTATGTATCGAACCTAAAGTAGAGTACGTTAATTTCAGGTCACGCACTAGAATGGCAAACAACAATAACGATTTAGCTGCTGCTATTCGCCTTTTGGCGGAGAAACTGACTCAAGAGAGAGATGAGCGTCCCAATTCTGCTGGGGACATGTTTGAGAGGTTAGCCAAAGTTAAACCACCATATTTTAAGGGGCAAGTTGATCCTACCTTTTTGGAGAACTGGATTAAGGAGTTTGAGAAAATCTTTGGGGCTGTGAACTATCCTGATAATATGAGAGTAGGTCAGGCTGTGCTGTATCTAAAGGATGAGGATGATTTGTGGTGGAGAGAAAATGGGGTTAGACTGAGTGCTGTTGAAGGTTTCAATTGGGATTCTTTTGTTACTACCTTGAGAGGGAAGTTTTACCCTGCCTTTATGAGGAAACAGAAAGCCCAAGAGTTTATTAACCTGAGGATGGGAACTATGACCATTTCTGAATACTATAGCAAATTCATAGCACTGTCGAGGTTTGCACCTGAGGTAGTAGCCACTGAGGAGTTAAAGGCTCAAAGGTTTGAGCAAGGTTTGACTGATGAAATCCAGCTGGGGTTAGGTGGTGAAACTTTTTCATCCCTAGATATTGTGTATGGAAGAGCCGCCCACATTTATGGTCTTCAGTCGAGGCGTGATAAGAAAAATGCTGTAGTGGGTGAGAAAAAGAAAGCATTTCAATGCTGGAGGAAACCAAAGGAACTTCATAGAGAAGGGACACGATTATGTAATAACATATTCCTTAACCATTCTGCTTCCTTACATGCGGCAGCTAAGGCTAAAAATTCAGCCTCCATGGTAGAGTGTGTAATACATGTCTGCTTCTTAGAAGCCCAAGAAACTGCTCCACTACCTAGTGTAAAAATCCAACCACTTGTAGATTTATTATCACTAGCACTAGTTATCCAACTAGCATCACTATATCCCTCTAAAACTGCAGGGAAATTGCTATAGAAGAGTCCAAAATTTTTCGTTATTTTCAAATAACCAAAAACTTTCCCGAAAAAAGCTTTCCAATGATCGTTACTTGGATTACTAGTGAACCTTGATAGTTTGCTAACTGCAAATGCAATGTCTGGTCTTGTGCAACCCATTGCATACATTAAACTTCCAATGGCACTAGCATATTCCAGTTGGGCAACCACTCTATCTTGATTCTCACCTAGTTTACAAGAGGTGTCATATGGAGTATTGGCTTCCTTGATGTTCAAGTGCTTAAACTTGTCGAGCATCTTGTCAACATAATGTGACTGACACAAAGCATAGCCAACATTGTGTTTTTTGACCTTTATCCCTAAGATAGTATCTACTTCATTCAAGTCTTTCATCTTGAAACAAGAAGTCAAATACTCCTTAGTCTCATTTATGCCTTTCATGTTGGTTCCGATTATTAACATGTCATCAACATAAAGACATATTATCACACCATAATCCTTTGTAAACTTAGAATAAATACATTTGTCAGCAGAATTATGAGAGAAACCATTTGATATAACTACTGAATCAAATTTCTCATGCCACTGTTTGGGTGCTTGTTTTAAACCATACAATGATTTAACTAGCTTGCACACTTTATTCTCATTTCCCGGTAAAACAAATCCCTCGAGTTGGTCCATGTACACTTCTTCACTCAAGTCACCATTTAAAAAGGCTGTTTTAACATCCATTTGATGTACGTGCAAGTTATAAACTGATGCCAATGACAAAAGTACTCTAATGGACGTTATTCTAGCTACTGGTGCATAGGTGTCAAAGTAATCTATCCCTTCTTTTTGCCTAAACCCTTTAGCAACTAGTCTTGCTTTGAAAGTTTGTATTGATCCATTTGTGTTATATTTAATTTTAAATACCCATTTACATCCAATAGCTTTGGAACTGGGAGGTAAATCAATTAATATCCATGTTCCATTAGCCATTAAAGAATCCATCTCATCATTGACTGCTTCTCTCCAAAAGGCTGCATTTCTTGAAGCCATTGCCTCTCGAAATGTCTTTGGATCATCGTCAACATTAAAAATAGGTATTTTTCTTAAAACATTATCTCTATTTCCTTCAACTAGGTAAACAATAGATTGAGGATCAATAAAATCTGGACCAAAACTTTTTTCTTTCCTAGCTCTTTGACTTCGTCTTGGTTCACTTGGAATTTCATTATCCAAAACTCTTTTGCTAGATGAACCAATGTCAGTAGTAGGATTTTGAGTTAATGGTACAATGGGATCAATATTAGTAGAATCCTTTCGAAACTTATTTTCGAAAAATTCAACGTCTCTTGATTCTACAATAATATTTGCTTCTAAATCCAAAAGTCTATAAGCCTACGAATTTTCCGCATATCCCACAAAAATACTTTTCAAAGCTCTAGGCCCTAATTTGGTTCTTTTAGGATCTGGAACCTTATAATAAGCCAAACATCCCCAAACTCTAAGATAATTTAGGTTTGGTTTCCTCCTAACTCGTAAGGAGATGTTTTCTTTTTCATAGAAGGGACACGATTATGTACATGACAAGCTGTTTTCAAAGCCTCTCCCCATAAATTTTTTGGAGCATTAGCATTAAGGAGCATGGCATTCACCATGTCAGTGAGAACACCATTCTTACGTTCTGCTACTCCATTTTGTTGTGGGGTATATGGTGTCGTTCTTTGGTGTATAAGGCCATTTGCTTCACAATAGGAATTAAATTCAGTAGGATAATATTCTCCTCCCCTATCTGATCTTAGAATTTTAATTTTCTTCCCAGTTTGTGTTTCTACCTTAGCCTTATAAATTTTAAACATGTCAAAGGCTTCATCTTTTGATTTCATTAAATGCACATAAGTGTATCTAGTACTGTCATCAATAAAAGTGATAAAATATCTACATCCCCCTCTTGTCAAAACACCATTAAGTTCACAAATATCAGAATGTGTTAATTCTAAAATTTCAGTTTCTCGGTCAACTTTTGGAAAGGGTTTTCTCTTCATTTTAGCCTGCACACAAATTTCACATTTTTCTTTATGAACTTTGTCATTACAGCTCACAAGATTATAAGTTGACATGAATTTTAAAGTTTTGTAATTAACATGTGTAAGCCTATAACGCCACAAATTGAAAGGTGTGCATTCAACGTTGAAACTAGAAGTAAATTGCAAATCAATATAAGCAGAATCATTCACTTCATTAATGCTTAACTTAAACATACCATCACTTACATAACCTTTTCCTATAAACACACCAGCCTTACTAACAATCACCTTATCATATTCTAACACAACTTTAATCCCTTTCTTGTTTAACACATAACCAGAGACTAAGTTCTTGCTAATTTCTGGAACATGGAGTACATTAGTTAAAACTAATTTCTTTCCAGAAGTAAAAAACAATTCTACAGATCCTGATCCTAGGACTTTTACAGGATGATGACCACCCAATAAGACTGAATGTCCTTCAGGAGAATTGTTGTAGTCCTTGAACAATGACCTCTTGTTGCAAATGTGAGTTGTTGCGTCGGAGTCATACCACCAGTCATTACTTGAGATACTTGCAGCCATGTGTAACTCTTGTATCATTCTAACATTCAAACTAGAAACCATGGCAACGATCTCATTGTAATCTTGTTCAACCACATTTGCTTCTGCAACAACTTCTTTCTTTTTCTGGTTTTGGTTAGACTTTTTCTTGGGATTTTTATGGAAACGCTTGATATGTCCTTGCTCTCCACAGTCATAGCAAATTTTTTCCGACATGGGAACACGTTTCTTTTTATTCTTCTTATTCAGATTGTCATTGGCTTTTCTTTTTCTGCCTTGTTTGTTCTGAGAAGTACTTCCTACAACATAATTTACTTTGCTAGCAATTTCAGAATCATTAAAGTTTAAATCTTTTTCACGAATGCGAGTTTCTTCTTCTATTCGAATATGTTTCTGAAATTGCTCCATAGTAAAGTCCTCAGAAGTATGCAACAATTTCTTCCTGTAGTTATGCCACTTAGAAGGTAATTTAGCAATAATGGAACCAATAAGAAACTGTTCAGGAAGTACTATTTTCAGATTTGTAATGGCAATGCGGGTAGTAACCAAGTGAGGTCTGGACTTAACCAGTCAAGAAATCAGGGTTCGAAGCCTGTAGGGAACAGTACAACCAAGGGAGCTACAATAAGCATGCTAGTGAGAGCAACCAGAACAAGGCTCCGGGTAAACTGTTCGTGATGAGTCGCAATGAAGCTAAACGATTTGTCGACGTAGTGTCTGGTACTTTTTCTATTAACTCCGTGCTAGTTAAAGCATTATTTGATTCGGGGGCGACTTATTCTTTTGATTCGGGGGCGACTTATTCTTTTGTTTCGTCGTCTGTTATTTAAAGTTTGGGGTTAGTAGATTGTGAGGTGATTGATTTGCCTGTTAGTATACCTACTGGTGAGACCTTCAGAAATTTGCCTCTGAAGATAGGTGACTATGTTTTTCCTTCTGATTTGATAGAGTTTAATCTGGGAGACCTAGATGTAATTCTGGGGATCGATTGACTAAGTTTATACAAGGCCAAAATAGATTGTGAAGTTCAAAAAGTAGTTTTAAGAAACCCTTTGGGGAAATTGACCTCGTATAGACGTTTTGGGAAGTTCAAGAACTTTGGGGTTATTTCTGCAATGCAAGTAAAGAAGTTGATGAAGAATGGGTGTGAGTTATTTTTCTGTAGTGTGCAAGATGTGAGTAAAGAAGCTGAGGTAAATATTGAGGATGTTCCAATTGTGAATGAGTTTATGGATGTGCGTCCGAGCAAGATTTCGGGTATGCCGCCTGCTAGAGCTGTTGAGTTCACCATAGACTTAGTTCCTGGAACTGCACCTATATATAAAGCACCCTATAGAATGGCACCTCCAGAGAAGAGTGAATTGAAGACGCAGTTACAAGAACTGTTAGATAAAGGTTATATTAGGCCTAGTGCATCACCTTGGGGAGCTCCTGTATTGTTTGTTAAGAAGAAAGATGGGTGCGTGTATGAGGTTGTGTATCGATTATAGAGAATTGAATAATGTAACCATCAAGAACAAGTATCCTTTGCCTAGGATAGATGACCTATTCGATCAATTGAATGGAGCGAGCGTGTTCTCGAAGATTGATTTGCGTTCGGGGTATCACCAGTTGAGGGTAGCTGATAAGGATATACCTAAGACTGCGTTTAGGACTCGTTATGGTCATTATGAGTTCACTATAATGCCTTTTGGGTTAACCAATGCACCTGCCATGTTTATGGACTTGATGAATAGGATTTTCCATGAGTTCTTACAGGTTCGTTGTGGTATTCATTGATGATATCATGATATATTTGAAGAATGAAAAAGAGCATGATGAGCACTTGAGGATTATATTGGAGACGCTTAGGAAGAATCAATTGTATGCCAAGTCCTCTAAGTGTGAGTTTCGTTTATAGAAAGTAGCATTTTTGGGTCACTATGTGATTAAGGAAGGAGTCTCTGTAGATTCTGCTAAGATTCAAGCTGTGAGTGAGTGGCCTACTCCAAAGAATGTGTCTGATATTCGGAGTTTCCCAGGTCTAGCTGGCTATTATAGAAGATTTGTGAGAGATTTCTCGAAGATAGCGAGGCCAATGACAAATTTGATGAAAAAGGAGTCAAAATTCGAGTGGAGTGAGAAGTGTGAGGAAGCTTTTTCAGATTTTAAAAGAACGTTTGACCTCCGCACCTGTTTTGACCCTGCCTGATGGGGATGAGGGATTTGAGGTGTATAGTGATGCTTCAAAGAATGGTTTGGGATGTGTGTTACAGCAGAATGGGAAGGTGATCGCGTATGCATCGCGTCAATTGAAACCTTAAGAGGTTAATTACCCTACCCATGATCTAGAGTTAGTTGCTATTGTGTTCGCCTTGAAGATTTGGAGACACTACCTGTATGGGGTATCCTGTAAGATCATTACCGACCGTAAAAGTTTGAAGTATATTTTCACCTAGAAAGACCTCAATATGAGGCAGAGAAGATAGTTAGAGTTGATAAAGGATTATGATCTAGACATCCAATATCATGAGGGGAAAGCAAATGTGGTTGCTGATGCGTTGAGTAGGAAGTCGAGTCATAGCATGAATGCCTTGGTAGTTCCTGAGGAGTTGTGTCGAGATATGCAAAGACTTAGCCTAGAAATCTTAAATCCTGGGGAGATCGAGGCAAGATTAGTGCTTTATTGTTGGGGTTGTCAATTTTCGACGAGATCAAAGAGGGTCAAGTTGGGGATGAGCACCTAGAGAAGATTAAGGAAAAGATGGGCCAAGGAAAGGAAGTTGATTTTAAGATCCATGATGATGGTAGTCTGAGGTTTGAGGGGAGGTGGTGTGTACCACAAAAATTTGATGAGCTTAAGAGACGTCATATGTATGAGGGCCATAATACACCGTCTTCTGTGCACCCTGGGGGTGACAAGTTGTATAAGGACCTTAAGCAGATCTATTGGTGACCAAACATGAAGCGTGAGGTTGCCGAGTTCGTGTCTAAATGTCTAACCTGTCAAAAAGTCAAGATAGATCATAAGAGACCCATGGGGAAGGTTCAATCTTTAGAAGTTCCGGGATGAAAATGGGATTCCATTTCAATGGATTTTGTGACTGCTTTGCCTAGAACAAGGAATGACAATGATACTATTTGGGTTATTGTGGACCGTCTGACGAAGTCGGCCGTGTTCATTCCAATTAAAGAGACATGGTAAGAAGAAGCAACTTGTGAGGACATATGTCAAGCATGTAGTGAGATTGCATGGGGTTCCAACTGATATTATTTCAGATCGTGATTCGAGATTCCTCTAGAAATTTTGGCAAAAGGTTTAAATCTTGGGACAACATTGAAATGAGTACTGCCTTTCACCCTGAGACTGATGGTCAGACTAAGAGGACTAAACAAACTATGGAAGATATGTTGAGAGCCTGTGTTATTGATTTTCAAGGTAGTTGGGAAGACCAATTAGATTTGATTGAGTTTTCATACAACAATAGTTATCATGCGAGTATTAAGATGGCACCTTTTGAGGCATTATATGGAATAAAGTGTAGAAGTCCCATTTGCTGGAACGATTTTAGTGAGAACATAGTATTGGGGACAAAGTTCATTGAGGAGACTGTCAAGAATGTGAAGTTGATTCAGGCTAGAATTCAAACTGCTCAGGATAGGCAAAAGAGTTATGCCGACTTGAAGCGAAGGGAAGATGAGTTCGAAGTAGGTGATAAAGTGTTTCTGAAAGTATCACCAACTAAGGGTGTGATGAGATTTGGGAAAAAGGGTAAATTAAGTGCCAAATATGTAGGTCCATATTAGATTCTACAAAGAATTGGGAAGGTAGCTTGTAGGTCGGCTTTGCCAATGGAGTTCGAAAAGATGCACGATGTATTTCATATTTCCCAACTCAAGCGTTATATCCCTGATGAACGTCATGTCTTGGAGCATGAGAGGATCCAGATTGATAGTAGCCTCACATATGAGGAAAGGCCTGTGAAAATTCTTGATAAGAAGGTGCGTAGTACACACAATAAGGATGTCAATATCGTGAAAGTGCCTTGGTCAAACCATGAGTCCGAAGAGGCGACGTGGGAAGCTGAAGCTGAAATGAAGAAGAAGTACCCAGATTTATTCCTTGAGGTGAGTTACGAGGGCGTAACTCGTTTTCTTTAAGGGTGGTAGAATGCGATAGAATTTCGCGCTTTTACCTATCTTTATGGTATTTTTATGCATTTTTTGGCGATTTGCACATGTTTTGTGCAAAATAAATAGATTCTCCGCATAAGAAAAGGTGCTCAAGAGTAACACAAGTAATTTTAAGTTGGCAAAAGAGTGCACATGAGTGGCACAAGTATCTGTCCAATAGGAGTTGAGTTGAAAAACTTTTGAAAATGTGTGAGTTTTCGTGTCATGTTTCGGGACGAAACTTCTTTTAAGAGGGGTAGACTGTAATCCCCTGTATTTTTATAAATTTTATAAGTATATTTTAATATATAGTTATTTATATTTTAATATATTTTAGCATTTAGTGGTTTCATATTTCAAAGGTTGACTATTTTAAAGTCAAAAGAATTGTTTTAATAATTTATTCGAGTCAAATATTTATTAAAGTCATGCTTTGAAAGTACTTGAAATTGTTTAAAACACTTAGTGGATTTGAGAAAGGAGTTTAAATGGGCTTGAGGAACCCAAATACTAATTCTAGTGATGTTAGGAGTTCATTCATCATTCCTATTTATCATCAAACTCTATTTGAAGCCCAAATTGCCTTTTCCTAAGCCCACAAGGGAAACACCCATATAAATACCTTGAACCCAAATATTTTACCCACACATTATTTTCTCTCTCCTCACTTCCTCAAAACCGGCGCCCTCTCTTGCTCCTCCCTCTCGGTTTTTCTTTCTTCTCTTCCAAGAACCAATTCTTCTTCAACAAGAAACCTTCCTCCTCCACTTCAAACCATCGTCGACCACCGTAAAGTCGCCGCTGCTGCCACGCCAACTAGCCGGCACCCTTTTGTCCTCTTCCTTCTTTGTGTTGGTTTGTTTCTTTTCTTCCTCCTCAAGTTTTATTCAAAGATTGTATTTTTAGGTTTTATTTTAATTAGTTTATGTTTAAAAGTTATAAGTTATTGATTTATTACTAAATCTAAGTTATATAATTTATGTGTTGATGAAATAAAAATCAGATTTGCATATTTGAGTTTAAAGTAGGTTTTTAATTATCAAAGCATGAATTTTTAGGGTTTAAGAGATTGAAAAATCATAGTAGCATGTTATAAACTATGAAATTGATTTAAATTATGATTTAAAGCATATTTAAGTATGTTTAAAGAGAGTTTTAATAAATTATATACTGCTGGAATTTTAGAAAGGTTGTTATTAATGGAGTTTTAAGGATTTTAACAACTAGTATAGTAGTACTATGCTAGGAAGCTTTAGTCATTGAAGTTCTAATGATGGAAACAACTTTTAAATATTTTTAAGGGAGATTTAAAGTATTTTAAAGTTGCTGGAAATTATTTGAGTATTGATTATAAATTTATATTGGTTGTTTTAGGCGGAGATTTATCTCTAGGCGACTTTTAAGATCGTTAAAGTGGCCTATCAGTTTGTTTACACAAGGTACGTACATACCTATGTGTTGATTGAGATAGTATCATGATTTAAGGAAGGAAATTATGTAGTATCATGTATAGGAACTATGTTGAGTTCATATATGATATTTATTATGTTGGATTTTGCATGTTTTATGCTGTGGTGTAAACATGTGGATTATGAGATTATATTATGAGATTTATATATCATGTTTGTATGGAAGATTGATGCAAGCATGTTGGTTGGGAGCATCATGGGGGAATTAATATATTTATTAGTATTGGGACATGATTGATCATTGTTCCCTTTTAATATTTCACTGCTTTATAAGACCGAGGGCCTTATTTGGTAAGTTGATATTTTCTACCTATGAAACGCAATTTGCTTGTTGGCTAGGTTCAACAAATAAGAAAGTTTGGATTAAAGTTGGAAGTAATCTTGGATTGTTGAGTTGTGTGATCACTTACCTAATCCTAAGATAAAAAGAGAATTGTGATTGTTTGATGATTATTATTTGTGTTGCTTGTGAGTCATAACAAGTAGTAACTGGTAAATCATGTAAAGTGAAATTGGATAGCAATAGCTTTAGACAGGTGCACGTCTGAAGTATTGGACAATTAGGAGTTGGAGTACATGGTGGTAGCCCAAGGCTTTTTCTGGGTTTTGGGTTGATCACCGTCCTATTTTATTAAAAGGTTCCTCGATATCGTAGGTCATTTTGGAATACGGAATCGCGCCCGTATTTCGTCTTCCTAGAGAAGGCTGCTTTAGATGAGACAACTCGGTCCATTGACTTTTCCATTTAAAGTAATAAGAATGTGTTTAAGTTTAGTTCAATAAAAGTTATCTGCAAGTTATTATGTTATTATTTATTCCTGCCTATTATTTATTAGTATCATGTTAGGATTGTTTACTTGTTTAGTATATAGTACTCAGCTCTGCTTATTACGTGCATTTGTTGTGTATGTTGATCATGGCTTTGCCTTATTGATCCTGTGATGACCCATTTTGGTGAGCAGTCTCTAGGGATCAATAGTGCATAGTCCATCTAACAGGTTCGAAGATGATGCATCATTGGGATTGAGATTGGGATTTTGGAGAGCTTGTGTAGTTTATATTATCGACTTTTGAGTTATACATTTTATAGGTGGTGGAAATTGGGTTTTAAGGTTGACTTTGGTTGTTGGTTGGTTTTGGCGTTGACTTTATTGTTGACTAAGTTTATTTATAATCTTTATTATTATTGTTTTCCGCTGCAAAATTCTGAATAAGCCGATACGTTTTCACATGGGCGATAATACTTTGATAATTCTCTATGTTTTATAGTAAAAAGGTAAGAAAAGAGAGAATTGTCGGGGTGTTACAGATATCCACCAACACTTGAAGAAAGATTGGCAAGACTTCAAAAGGATAAAGAGGAGATTGAGATGTTGATTCAACAACGAAAAGAGAAAAAACATGAGGAAAAATCCAGAGATCTAATTCTTGTTGAAGATGAAACCACAAAAGAGGTTCAAGAATTTGTTCTTAATGTTGAAGAAGAAGAAAAGACTGAATCTTTTTCACATTTGGACAATAAAGATTTGATTTTGGAGGTTCCAATCATTGAAGAAAGATTACCTATCTCATGTTTTCCATCTGATTTGTTCAAGGAACATAAATTATTGCATGAACTAATTAAAAGCTATGTTCATAGTAATTCAAGTTCTCGAGACATGGGGTTATTTGTTCAAGGTCGCTTAAATCTTTGCTCGATCTTTGATTTATTGCAAATGGTGATCTTGTTGGTGATCATTCGATTCATATGGATGATTTCATGGAGTGGTTTGAAGAAATTTGAGGTCAATTTTTTTTTTCAAGAGGGGGAGAACGATGCATGTTCAACTATCTTAATTTGCTTTCTTAGGTTGTTGCATGGTTTTACTTTACTATTAAAGTGAAGGTTTTACATGTAACCAAAAATATGTTTTTTTATTGTTATGTTAGTTAAAGTAGTTGAGTTGTATTAGTTAAATAAGGTCCAAAATTATTGAGTTGAGAATGGCGTGTAAGGATGCTGCCTTAATGCCGTGTGGTTTTAGTTGTGTTAAGGAAAGTTTTGCACGTCTTTCCTTAAACTAGTGTTTCCTTAAGTTCTAGCTAGATTCTAGGCTTTAATTTAGGGAGAACTTTCCTTATTTCATACTAGTTGATCCGTGGCATGTGATGTACTTGGGGAGCAAGGTTTTCTTGCTGCTCTTATTATAAATAAAGGGTGCCTAGCCTCCTAAAGAGGTAGAGAGTTGATTTGAGAATTTCTGAGCGTTGCTTATTTCGGTTGTTAACCAAAACAATACTTGTTGCGACTTGTATTCATCTTCTAATTGCGATTAGGAAGAGACCCTATAATTCCTGCGAAAATCAAGAGTATTGTCCTTTGTTTTTACTTTTTATTTTCAGCATTCATTCATAAAACACATAAAAAGACGTCACTTAAGATTTAGGGTAAAAATTGTGAATTTTCGGACTTCGAAATTCATATCAGTTGGTATCAGAGCAATGTGGTTGTGGAGGCGCGTGAGGGCGCGTAGAATGTTGGATCGTGCTGACATTTTGTATGGTGAAAGTAGACATATTCAAGTTTATTTTGTTAAAATTTTGTGTGAATCAGAGCTATAACAAAGTCACAGAAACTAGAAATATTTGCGTAAACTTTCTGGCAGATTCAATCAGTTTTAAGGTAAACTTTAGGCAACTCGTTCTCCTAGCATATAACGAATTTTAGAGAGTTTCTTGGCTTAAAATTGGACTAATTTTTGTCTAGTTTAAGACTGAAAAGTTTCGCAAATTTTGAAGAATTTTTACTAATTAATTGAGCACGTTTTGGATAATTGGTCAAAACCGAGCTATCCTGGACCAGTTTTGTGAGAATAAAAATTGCGAACAATTGACTTTATATTTTTGTGTGAACTTTTGGCGGGGTGTTCCAAACACATAGGGATACGTGCTGACAAAATTTCATAAGATTTTGGGTAGTTTTGAATAAATTTCGAAGCCTGAACTTTTGACAAAATATATGGGAAGTTTTATGTCAATCTGAGAATTATTCTTGTGTATGAACGAATTTTTGCTTTTATGATGGATTCCATGTGCAATGATGTATCAACCTATTTTCAAGAGGCTTATATAAGATTTGAAAGGGCTAAACTACAAGATCTTAGATATCCACCAACACTTGAAGAAAGATTGGCAAGACTTCAAAAGGATAAAGAGGAGATTGAGATGTTGATTCAACAACGAAAAAAGAAAAAACATGAGGAAAAATCCAGAGATCTAATTCTTGTTGAAGATGAAACCACAAAAGAGGTTCAAGAATTTGTTATTAATGTTGAAGAAGAAGAAAATACTGAATCTTTTTCACATTTGGACAATAAAGATTTGATTTTGGAGGTTCCAATCATTGAAGAAAGATTACCTATCTCATGTTTTCCATCTGATTTGTTCAAGGAACATAAATTATTGCATGAACTAGTTAAAATCTATGTTCATAGTAATTCAAGTTCTCGAAACACGGGGTTATTTGTTCAAGGTCGCTTAAATCTTTGCTCGATCTTTGATTTATTGCAAATGGTGATCTTGTTGGTGATCATTCGATTCATATGGATGATTTCATGGAGTGGTTTGAAGAAATTTGAGGTCAAGTTTATTTTTCAAGAGGGGGAGAATGGTGCATGTTCAACTATCTTATTTTGCTTTCTTAGGTTGTTGCATGGTTTTACTTTACTCTTAATGTGAAGGTTTTACATGTAACCAAAAATATGTCTTTTATTGTTATGTTAGTTAAAGTAGTTGAGTTGTATTAGTTGAATAAGATCCGAAATTATTGAGTTGAGAATATCGTGTAAGGATGCTGCCTTAATGCCGTGTGGTTTTAGTTGTTTTAAGGAAAGTTTTGCACATCTTTCCTTAAACTAGTGTTTCCTTAAGTTGTAGCTAGATTCTAGGCTTTAATTTAGGGGAAACTTTCCTTATTTCTTATTAGTTGATCCGTGGCATGTGATGTACTTGGGGAGCAAGGTTTTCTTGCTGCTCCTATTATAAATAAAGGGTGCCTAGCCTCCTAAATAGGTAGAGAGTTGATTTGAGAATTTGTGAGCGTTGCTTATTTCGGTTGTTAACCAAAACAATACCTTTTGCGACTTGTATTCATCTTCTAATTGCGATTAGGAAGAGACCATCTAATTCCTGCGAGAATCAAGAGTACTATCCTTTGTTTTTACTTCTTATTTTCAGCATTCATTCATAAAACACATAAAAAGACGTCATTTAAAATCTAGGGTAAAAATTGTGAATTTTCGGACTTCGAAATTCATATCACAGAGAATGTTATCTAACTATTCTAAAACCATCGTCTTGGAAGGCCAAAGAGAAAGACCGGACGAAGATTGCTTGTGAAGGTAGAGCGGCCAAGATCATAATAACGCAAACAGCCTCGCTGAGAAAGACAATTGAAAATTCTCAGACGCAGATCACTCCCTCAAGGAGGGCGGCCGAAACTCTCCCCAGCAAGAAGAGGAAGTATGTGCCAGTAAAGGAAGAGCCCCGCTTGTCTGAAGAAGTTATAGCCATCACGGGTTTGGCACTTGAGTGTCCAGAGCCTATTGAGGTTCCAGAAGACATATGTTTAGATGATGCTTGTCCAGAAACGACCCTGAAGATTGGATCTTCTCTTTCCCTTGAGTTGCAAGGAACTTTAATAATCTTACTCAAGGAGTTTCAGGATGTGTTTGCTTATAGTGTTGAAGAGATGCCTGAAATTGATCCAAAAATAGTTGTTCACCGACTGAATGTTGATTCAAACATGAAACCAGTTCGTTAGAAGAAAAGGCATCGAGGACCAGCCAGAAATCAAACGGTTGATAAGGAGGTGCAAAGGTTGTTATAGGCCCATTTTATCAGAGAAACTTATTATCCAGATTGGATAGCAAATGTGGTCATGGTGCCAAGCCCAATGGCACATGGAGGACGTGTATGTACTACACTGATCTCCACAAGGCATGTCCCAAGGCTAGTTTTCCTTTGCCTAAGTTGGATCGGTTGGTTGATTCCACGGCCGGCCATACTTTGTTGAGCTTCATGGATGCCTATTCCGGTTTCCATCAAATTCCTATGTGGCCAGACGACCAGGATAAGACGTCTTTCATAATAGAGAAAGGGCTATATGGTTGGCTGATGATGCCTTTCGGACTCAGAAATGCGTCGGCCACCTTTCAGAGACTGATCAATACAGTTTTTCAGCCACAGTTGGGTAGGAACATGGAAGCATACATAGATGATATGATCGTCAAGAGTTAGCAAGAAACATACCATATTGGTGATTTGCGAGAGACATTTGAGACTCTCAGGAATTACAAACTGAAGTTGAATCCCAAAAAGTGCATTATTAGAGTCATGGCTGGAAGGTTTTTGGGATAATTAGTAGACCAGAGGAGAATTGAGGCTAATCCTGAAAACATCCAAGCCATTCTAGATATGGAGTCACCGACTAAGATTAAGGAAGTACATCGCTTGACTGGCTGTCTCGCGGCCCTTGGCCAGTTCCTATCTAAGTCAGGAGACAAGTGCCATCATTTCTTTGCTACAATCAAGAAAAAGCTAAGTTTGAATGGGCAGCTGAGGTAGAGCAGCCTTTACAACAAGTCAAAGAACATCTTCGTCAGTTACCCAGGCTAGTCAGCCCAACCGAAGGGGAAAAATTGTTTATATACCTGGCAGTGTTTCCTCAATATTTAAGCATCGTTTTGCTGGCCGAGCGCTACTTGGTGCAAATTCTTGTGTATTTTCTGAGTCATGTGCTTAAAGACGCAGAATACAGATATTCATCGGTCGAGAAGTTCGGATTAGCACTTGTCATGGCTGACCGAAAGCTAAGACCTTATTTTTTACTCCCTCCGTCCCAGAATAGTTTGAACACTTTCCTTTTATGTTTGTCCCAAATTAGTTTGAACACTTCCATTTTTGGCATGGTCCGACTATTAATATATTATTTCTTTTACACATCTTTGACCCACACTCTACCTTTTATCAATAAAAAGTTACCCAACTTTCTCTCTCCTCTAATAAAAAATACCCCACCAACTCCTATCACATCTACTTTTTAAATAAAATAACATGTGATAACCACACTATAACTTATCACCTTAAACTACGTGTCCCAACAAGTGTTCAGATCTTTTTGGGACGGAGGTAGTAGCTCACAACATACTGGTCTATACTGATCAGCCTTTAAAGCAAGTGTTACAAAAGATGGAGGCGCTGGAAGAATGTTAAAGTGGGCCGTTGAGTTGAACATGTTTGACATAACCTTTGAGCCAAGGAAGGCTATTAAAGGCTAGACCTTAGCTGATTTCATAGTTGAGCTAACTCGGCCAGCTATAGATCAGGTAGCGAATCCAGCCGAAGGTAGGAAATTTTGGACTCTTATGGTAGATGGATCATCAACAGCCAATGGATGTGGAGCAGGAATTATTTGTCAATCACCGGAGGGGGATAAGTTTGAATATGCTTTAAGATTCCGGTATCAGGCGTCCAATAACGAGGCTGAATATGAGGCCCTACTAGCTAGAATCAAGATGTGCAGAGCGGCTGGGGCTTTACAAATTGAGGCCAAATCAGACTCTCTCTTAGTGGTCAGCCAAGTAAATGGAGAATATGAATGCAAAGAAGCATCTATGAGCGATTACATGCATCTTATCAGAGATGAGATTGAACCTTTAAAGCGGTTTGTGCTAGAGCAAGTACCAAGATCAGAAAACCATCAGGGGATGCTCTTTCAAAGCTAGCCAGTTCAGCTAATTGTGATATTCCAAGGACAGTATTCTGGGAAGTCAAGTCAAAGAAAAGTATTGATCATGAAGAAGTTTTGTTTCTAAGACGAGGAACATTATGGATGGAGCCCATTATAAACTTCAAAAAGACGGGCCAATTACCCTCAGACCCTGTGGAAGCTAAGTATGTAAAAGCCAAAGACAAGTGGTTTGAGCTGCGGGATGAAACTCTATATAAAAAGTCTTTTTAATCGGCCTCTACTAAAGTGTATCACTCAAGAAGACTGACTAGATGTTTTGAAGGAACTCCATGAAGGAGCATGTGCATCTCATATTGGGGGAAGAGCCTTAGAAGAGAATGCCTTAAGAACTGGGTGCTATTAGCCTACCTTAAAAGAAGACGCTCTTGCCTATGCTAAGAAATGTGACAGTTGTCAGAAGCATAAAGACTTGCACCAGAGGACATCCAATGACCTAACTCCTATTCTGTTCCCTCTTCCTTTTGCTAAATGGGGCATGGATATCTTGGGACCCTTCCATATGGCCACTGGGCAGAAAAAGTTTGTGATTGTGGCTGTTGATTATTTTATTAAGTGGGTAGAAGCGGAGGCAATACGAGGCATAACTACCAATAATGTCAAGAATTTCATTTAGAAGAACATCATAACCCGGTTCGGCATGCCGCAGTCAATCGTCTTTGACAATGTCCGCATTGTGAAACACCAAAGTTGAAAGATTGGTTGTCCGAAAGAGAAATCAAGGCTCATTTTGCAGCGGTATCCCACCCACAAGCTAATGGGCAACTGGAGTCTTTCAACAAGATCTTGTCAAATGGAACCAAATGAAAGTTGGAAAATGGCAAGGGACTATGGGTTGAAGAACTACAGCTGGTTCTATGGTCAATTAGAACCACGGGTAAGAAATCCATAGGCAAGACACCTTTCATGTTAGTCTATGGAACGGAGGCTATGTTGCCCATTGAGATTGAAGAGCCCACCCTAAGAGTGATGTTATCACTAGTGGAAAAAACCTTATATGTCACAACACAATAAATCTGGTTTTAACAAAATCGAATCCGTAAATCGTCCGTTTTTTGGGAAGCAAAACGCGGCAAATTTACTGATCTGGTTCTTTAGTGAACCGAATTATTTAACAGAAAACTGATTCGGTTTTCTGTTAACTGATCCGGTTCGCATATCTGGATCAGTAACTGTTTGGGGCGCCAAAATTTTCGTTCGACCCAGCACACTAATTCCTCGGCCCAATTTTCGTTTGGTGGATATAAGGCTCAAAACTCTCCTTTCTCATCACTTCCCTCCTATGCTTCAGTACACCCCCCAAACCCTAAATTCCTCTCCTCTCTCATCACTTCCCTCCTACGCTCCAATACACCCCCATACCCTAAACAAGGTGTCCCCCTCTCCTCTTCTCTCTCTCCTCCCTAGCCACCCCGAAACCCTACCACCCCGAAACCTCCTTTGAATCTTCTCTCTCCTCTGCGCATAAAAATCAATGGCTTCCATAACTCGCTTCGATGCTACTGCCACTGCTAGCTTTAATAACCCTTATTTTAACCCTAGAAGTTCTCACTTTCAGAGGCGAAGAGCGAGGAAGTGAGGGTAAGTGGAATTGTTGAAATGGCGGGCGACGGTGAGGGTGGTTGAGGACGACATCAATGGCGGAAGAAGAAGATAAGTTTTTGCAGAGTCAAATATGAAGGGATTCGAGAGTTGAAGAAGAAAGACAGATTGAAATATTCGCCGTCATCCCGTTCTCCCTTGGTTTTGTTAGCGTTTGTACTTGGTTTCATTGGTTAATTTAGTTTTTTTTTTCGTTTTTTTAATTAGATTTCGTTTTCTATATTCTAAATCCGGTTCATGACAGTGACATACTTGTTAAACAAAAAAGTTTCAATCTTCCGGACCAGACTGATTTAGATAGAGAATAAGTTTTTTTTTTAAGTCTTCCCTTTTCCACACTTTTTCTAAAACATGACAACAGAACTAAGTCTGGAGGGATTAGGTAATAGGCTAGAGTGTATACACATAATCTTGTTATGGTTGGATGTTGGTGGTGGTTGATTATTTTTTTGTAGTGATGTTTGTGAGAGAAGAATAAGAATATAACATTGTACAAAGATGTAAAACATCTATGCATTACCTCACAGTAAAACATTTATGCATTATCTCACAATTTTGACTTCGTTTGTTGTTCTCTGTAATTCCTTTTTTTGTAATATATTATATATCGTATTTAATTTGCAGATATGATTTTTTTTCGAATTTTAATTTAATTTGGAGTTTTTTGCAGGGATATACCAAGGTAATAAGGAATTTTGTGGGGATATACCTCTCACTAATTTTTTTTTTGGGGATGTACCAACCTAAATTTTAGTTTTGTTAAAAGGTACCAAAAACACTATTTTCGGCGAGAAAGTCAAATTTTCGGCCTTTGACTTGGTAACTTAACACTAATTTATACCCTATAGCACAAATTCAAACCACATAGTACAATTGAATAACACAAGAAGTAAATTGAATTGAGATTAAAGATAAAATAAGACATCATACCTTGCAATTGATGATTTTGGGCTGCCCTTTTTTGCTGAATTGAACAGCGTTCTTTTTCAAGGTTTAAGGATAGAGAAATGTTAAGGGAGGGGGCTGGTCATTAAGGGAGGGAATTCTTTAAAAAATTGTTTAAATAAACATTTCAATAGTATGCGCGTGGTTGAGGGGATAAAACACAACATTTGTGGCTCACTCGTGAGTTCCTACCAAGTCAAAGGCCGAAAATTTGACTTTTTCGCCGGAAATCATGGTTTTGGTACCTTTTAACAAAACTTAATTTAGGTTGGTGTATCTTCACAAAAAAAAAATTAGTGAGGTATATCCCCACAAAATGCCCTATTACCCTGGTATATCCCCGCAAAAAACTCTAATATTTGGGGATCATATTTAAGAATGAAAAAGGATCGTATTCAAGAGTGATGGTTTGTACTCTTGTTGTATATATCGTATTTGAGAATATAAAAAAATGAAAAAAAAAATTTTTTTTTAATCTTTTGGGGCCTTAACCGATCCAGTTTTAGGTGAAAACCGGATTAGTTACCCTATTAACTGATCCGATTTTTGCGAAAATCCGGATCAGTTAATATTTACAAACTTCTGCGAGCACACCCGATCCGGGGCCAAAACCGGATCGGTAAGTCCGGTTTTGACGAGATCGGATGGGCTTTTTTCCACTAGTGTGTACACAGAAGAGGCCAACTAGGCCACCTTACGTATTGGCTTGGATCAGCTACCAGATGTAAGGGGCAACACATTGTTAAGAATGCAATTGTACAAGCTTCAAATAGCTTGGGAATTTAACAAGAGGGTCACCAAACGACCGTTGAAAGTAGGAGACTTGGTTCTGAGGAAGATGGAAGCTGTAGGAAGATGGAAAGTGGGAAGGTCCTTACCTTGTTGTAGAAGAAGTAAGAGGTGGAACATTCCGTCTTCAAGATTTAGATGGACGACCCACACAACGAACCTGGAACTCAGACACTTTGAAGAAGTATCATGTTTGATCTAATGCAATTCTCAGCAATGGTAGTTTGTAAACAGAAAAAGTGCCACGGCACAACAAGAGAATTAGGAATGTATGCATGTACCTTGGTGCTTTGCCAAGCAAAATTCACATAATACAATTTCTACTATCTCACTATACATATGATTGTCTCTCTATTTTAAGTCATTCACTTTGGGGCATTTTTACCACTGGTTAACCATTAGTCTTAAAGTGACAGTAACTTAGATAAAATTTGAAGAAATTAATAACGTCTAAAAGAAGAACGTCAATATAATTTGCCTTAAGAATGAAAAATACCAGTAAGGGACAATCATTTATATGACGCACATTGCTTCCTAAAGGAAGCCGACCAGAAGATGTAAAGTGCATAACTCCTTAACTATTATTTTGTTCTTGATGTAATTGAGCTCTGTTGGCGTAAGATATGGTGCTTTGCTATCGTGCGCATCCGAGCTCAAATGGGCTGGAAAAAGAAGGCAACGGCGTCGGTAATGGCTTTCCGGCACCGGAATCATCTTTTGGTAACAATAAGAGTCTTTCTAAAGATGGAGAATCGGGTAATGGGAACCAGATGAATGGAACAGTAACTACTTCCAATGAGGGTCTAGGTTCAAGCCCGATGACTGAAGTTTCTTCTCTGGTTATTCAACCACCTGATACTCAGCATCTTGAAGCGGCTAATCAGGAGTGGAAAGGTTTTACTGGTCAGAATCGAATGGGAGAGAAAGTTATGGGTTTAAGCTTTGTTGCTCCAGTTTTAGTTGATGGTAAAGCAATTGCTAAACTAGATAAACTTGAGATTTAGTGATTAGGTGAATAATGGGCTAATACTCTGATAATGTATGTTGTGGGCCAAAACCCTACCATTACTGCGATGAATGCTTATATGAAGTCACAATGGAGCCTAACTATTGATCCTGTTATATATAAGCATGAAGAAGGTTATTTCATAGTTAAACTAGGGTGCCAGGAGGATAGAGATTCTATCATATATACTGGACCTCATTTGTCTTTTGGGAAGCCTTTGATTATCAAACAGTGGACTGCTAGCTTTGATTTTCATTAAGAGGTGCTGAAAGTGATCCCAATCTGGGTTAGATTGCCTAACCTTCCACTTAATTGCTGGAGTGATAACTTTCTTAGTAGGATTGGAAGCTTGTTGGGTGTGCCAATTTATGCTGATGAGTGCACTACTAATGTGCTTAGAGTGTCTTTTGCTAGGATTCTGATAGAAATGGATGTTACAAAGGAGATACCTAGAGAGCTGAATATAGAGGATCTTAATGGTAGGGTGTTTATATAGAAAGTCATTTATGACTGGCTATCTGCATATTGTAACAAATGTCAACTTCTTGGACATAATTGTGATATAATTATGTCTAAAAAGCCTATTAAACAAGTGCAAAAATGGGTACCAAAGGTCTCAGTCCCTCCTCCTTCTACAACTGTGGTCGTCTCTGCTAATATTGGTGCTCCTCCTCTAATAGTAGATCCTAGTTCATCTGGTGGTCCTACTAGGGAAGTAGAGCTATGTATTGTAGAGACTCCAGTAACTACTCCAGTTACTAATCCTGAACCTACTCAGGGAGAAGTAGAAGAGGAGCCTTGGAAGGTGGTCACTAGGAAGTCTAAAGGTAAACATGTGTCTTTTCATTCAGCTAGAATGGTCACTTTTACTCAAGACCCAGACAGAATTGGGGGTGCTAGGGGACCTAATCCCTATTTGTTCTAATGAATCTAGTTGCTTGGAATGTGAGGGGTCTAAATGATCCTATTAAAAAAAAAGAAACCAATATTTTCTTACAGCATCATCAAGTGGAGGTTTGTGCTCTATTTGAGACTAGAGTAAGAATTCACAAAGCTTTTACTGTGCAGAAGAAGTTTGGTAGTAGTTGGACTTGGGAGTGTAACTATGACTTCTCTCTTAGGGGTAGAATTTGGATAGGATGGAAGCCTGGGGTTGTTACAGCAACTGTGATCAGGAAGACAGAACAATGTGTTGTGGTGCAAGTTGCAAATCAGGCTGATGCTCAAGCATACACTCTTATTGCTGTGTATGGGTTACACACTATAGCAGATATGAGGCAACTTTGGGTGGATTTGAGGAGTATTGTGGATAATGCACTGTATCCATATATTATAATTGGAGATTTTAATGCTATTAATCAAGCTTCTGACAGGATTAATGGGGCTCTAATAAGTGAAGCTGAAACTGTAGATTTCTCAGATTTTATTATGGATGTGGGAGTGATGGAAGCTCCTTGTAATGGAGCTTACTATTCTTGGAATAACAAAGGCATTGGTGACAACATAATCTCTAGTAGGATTGATAAGGCTTTTATTAATGATCTTTTGTTTCACAAGTATCCTGATGTAATGGTTGAGTACCTTGCAGAGGGTATTTCAGATCATACTCCGTTGATTGTTTCTTTTTGTATAGCTCAAGAGGAAGGTGGCAGACCTTTTAGGTTTAACAACATTTTAGCTGAAGATGTCAACTTTTTAGCCACTGTGAGAAGGGCTTGGTCTTCTACTGATGATCGTTTTAAGCTTAAGAGTGTTTGGCTTAAAGCTTAAAGCTGTGAAAGTTGCTATGAAAAGTTTGCCTAAAAACCACTACTCCCGTGCTCATTTAAAGGTTGAGGATAGGAACAAGCTTGCTGATGTTCAAGCAAGGCTTGTTGATAATGTTGAAGAGGAGTTCAAGCTAGCTGAGAAAGAGTATGTGGACAAGTTAAGACACTGGTCAGGTATTGAAGATAGCATTTTAAGACAAAAAGCTAGAATCAACTGGATCACTCTTGCTGATTCTAACACAGATTTTTTCTTTAATGTTGTGAATGTGAGGAAAGCTAAGAATGCTATTACAGTGCTGCAGACTGCTAATGGTGATCTTTTGAATAAAAGAGAAGATATACAGGCTGAAATTATTGAGTTCTATAAAAATCTCATGGGATCTAGTGCAAGCTTTCTTCCTGCCATTGACTTGCAAACCATTAGAGCTGGAAGATAGCTGGGTCATGATGCTAGGGTTTTTACTTAGTAAGCCAGTGACTCATGAAGAAATTGATCACGCTTTATTCTCTATTGATGATAATAAAGCGCCTGGAATTGATGGTTTTGATGCAGTGTTCTTTAAGAAGAGTTGGGAGATTATCAAGACTAATGTTTATGCTGGGATTGAAGAATTTTTTCAATCTTCTTTCATTCACCACCCTATTAATTAACATTACAGCTATTACTCTAGTGCCTAAGATTGCTCAGGCTCTTCATGCAAAAGATTTCAGGCCAATTGCCTTTTGCTCTTTACTTTATAAGATTATAGCAAAGATTCTCACTCATAGGCTTCACTTTGTTATAAGTGAGGTGGTGAGTAGGGGTGTTCAGAAAAAACCGAAACCGAAAAACTGTACCGAAAAACCGAAAAACCGGTCAAAATGGGCGGTTACCGTGTCGAAAAAATAGGGGTTAAACGGTACGGTTACCGAACCGGTAAAAATAACGGTTAATCGGTACGGTTACGGTTATGATTTTGTATAGAACGGTTAACCGAAAAACCAAATATATTTATTTTATTTTATTACTCTTTAATTTTTATAATAATCTAATTAATTTGTTACTAGTTATTACGAAATGTATTTTGACTTTCAGTTTTTAGTCTTGTTACTATCTTACTACAAACAGTTGTTATGCTTTGTTAGCCTTCTTATTGTCTTGCTAGTTGCTACATATTGACTTGAAGTAAACTAACAAATTAACTACTGTCTAAATTCTAGTAATTAACTATAAGAAAGGTTGATATTAGCTATCAAGACAGTAAACTTAGCTTAATGACTTAATAAGGTGACTACAAGACACTTACTACATAATAGAATCTCCTAAGTCAGTATGTAGGATAGTTAGACAGTAGTTAGTGATTCTATATATAGTTAAAGTTAGTATATGGTAACTAATAGTCTAAAGTAAGTCTGTAGTAAGTCAAGCTAAAGTACTAAGTCAGTAAGTCACTAAGTCACTAAATCAATAGTCTAAAGTAGAAACTAGAACGGAAAGTAATCTATTAGGATTTTGTAATAACGTTGTAAACTTATAATAACTCTCTGCCTCTTGTAACAATATCATTTTGTATTAACATTATATTTTTTATGTAGAGAAAAAGTGAAAATTATATGTATAAATTAAGTAAAATAAATTGTTAGTACTTGAGTGACGGTTAATGGTTAACCGGAAAACCGTACCGAAAAATCGGTTAACCACTTAGGCGGTTACCGGTTTGAACGGTTACGGTTCACAAAAATGGCGAACCGAAATGCCGTTTCGGGACGGTTAACCACCCATGAACACCCCTAGTGGTGAGCCCTTCACAAGCAGGATTTATTCCAGAGAGATTCATTGCTGATAATATTTTATTAGCAACTGAATTGATTAAGGGTTACTCTAGAACTCATGTTTCCCCTAGGTGTGTTGTCAAAGTTGATATAAAAAAAGCTTATGATTCAGTTGAATGGAGGTTTATGGATAGTGTGTTGTTGGAGCTTGGGTTTCATACTATTTTTGCTAATTGGGTTATGGCCTGTGTGAGGGGAGTCTCTTATACTATCATGCTGAATGACATCCCGTCTCCCCCTTTTCAAGCTAAGAAAGGGTTAAGGTAGGGTGACCCCCTCTCCCCCTTTCTGTTTGCTATCTGTATGGAGTACTTAAGTAGATGTCTTGGTGAGTTAAAGGATAACCCTGATTTTAATTTTCATCCTAAATGTGAGAGGTTATTTCTTACACACCTCACGTTTGCTGATGATTTACTTTTGTTCTCAAGAGCTGATGTTAGTTCTGTCACTAAGATAATGGTTGCCTTCAATAAATTTTCTCAAGCTTCAGGTCTGGTGGCTAGCTTAAAGAAGAGCAATATCTACGTTGATGGGGTTAGTGATCAAGAGGCTACCCACCTAGGTGAAACTGTGCAGCTTCCTATTGGGGAATTACCTTTCAAGTATTTGGGGGTCCCTCTTTCTTCCAAGAAGCTGAACTTCTCTCATTGCAAAATCCTGATTGATAAAATTATAGAGAGAGCCTAAGGGTGGATAGCTAAGTCTCTTTCTTATGCTGTTAGATTGCAACTTATGAGGAGTATTTTGAGCACAATGCAAAATTATTGGGCTCAAACTTTTCCTCTTTCAAAGAAGATTATAAGAGCTGTGGAGTCTGTGTGTAGGATGTTTTTGTGGACTGGAAAGACTTTGGATTCAAAGAAAGCTCCAATAGCTTGGAATAATTTTTACAACCCAAGAGTTGCTGGGGGCTGGAATATGATAAATATGGAGATTGGGAACAAAGCTGCTGACTGCTGTCCTAAAGCTGCTTTGGGCTCTTGCTTTCAAAGCTGATAAGCTTTGGGTCCAGCGGATCGATGCTTATTACATGAGAAGATCTGATGTGTATAATGTTGCTCTTAGTAGCTACATGTCTTGGCAACTAAGGAAAATTATAGAGTCCAGAGATAAACTTCAGGACATTGGAGGGTGGAATGTTGTTGTGCACAATGGTAATTACAGCATTAAAAAGGCTTATAATTTGATGTTGGGTAACTTTGAGAAGGTGCAATGGAGAAGGCTTATTTGTAACAACAAAGCCAGTCCTAAGAGTAAATTTATGCTTTGGATGGTGCTGCAGAACAAGTTGGCTCCTACAGATAGAATTAGCAAATGGAATATTACCTGTTCTGTAACCTGTAAGTTGTTTGATGTTGAGGATGAGTCAGTTCAACATTTGTTTTTAAGTGTGCCTATGCTGCTGTAGTTTGGCAGGAGATTCATGATAAGCTAAACTTGAATTATCAGGTTAGGCCTTTCTGTGAATAAGTGAGGAAAGCTAAAATTAAAGCCCATGGGAAAAGTAGACAAGCTAAGCTCTATGTTATGCTGTTCACTGAGACAATTTATTCAGTTTGGCTTCAAACGAACAACAAAATCTTCAATGATGTGCTTGTTCCTCCTCAGGTGCTGGTAAAAGAAATTATTTTTAGAGTCTCTTGTAATTGTAATGATGAAGAGAGGTCATTGTTAGTTTTCTAGGCTTGGTGGCAGTGTAGGCCTTCTTCTGTTTGTTTGGGTTTTTGTTGTTTGCCTCTGCGTAGGCTTTGTTTGATTTGGTTTCCTTGTAAAATATTTTTTTTGGTTATCAATAAAATTTTGAATTGCCAAAAAAAAAATCTTAGTAAAGGTACATTATTTTCAAAAAGCATGGTCGGCCAAGTCGTAATATTCCCTAGTAAGGGAAATATTATTACAAGACAAATATTGCTTCCTAAAGGAAGTTGGCCTGAAGATAGTAAACCTTAGTAAAGGTATCTTATTTTCAAAAAGCAAGGTCGACCAAGTAGTAATGACCCTAGTAAGGGAACCATTACTATAAAACGAGCACTTAATGCCACATGCAGTAGAAGTATGGGCTATGGTGGCCGGGCTCCTTCTTAGAACACAGCTCATCTTGAAGGTTCGGACGAGCTCAGTTCCAGGAAGGGGGGAGTGACCAAGGTTTGGAACTTCTAGGACAAGCTCATTCAGGACGAGTGCCTTTGACTTGGGCAAAATGGTTTACGTCATAATCGTCCATCATTCAGGACGAGCGCCTTTGGACTTAGGCAAAATGGTTTACGTCATACTCGTCCATCATTCGAGACGAGCGCCTTTGGACTTGGGTAAAATGGTTTACGTCATACTCGTCCATCATTTAGGACGAGTGTCTTTGGACTTAGTCAAAATGACTTAAATTATAATTGTCCATTATTCCTTTGGACGAGTGCCTCAGGACTTGGATAAAATGGTTTAAGTCATAATTGTCCATTATTCAGGACGAATGCCTCTGGACTTGGCTTGATAAATGAAAGTGCAATCGTCTAGTATTCAGTTTTAGGACGAGTATATTTGGACTTTAGCTTGTTCAAAATCATGGTCGTCCAATATATAGATCTCAGACGAGCACAATTGCAAACTTATACTCCCTCTGTCCCAGAATACTCTTTACACTTTCCTTTTTCATCTGTCCCAGAATACTCTTTACATTTCTATTTTTGGATATGAACCAATATTATTTTAATCTTTCTACCTTTTAACCATTGGCCCACACTCTCTTTCCTCCAAATAAAATAATACCACTCCTACTACCTACCAACTCTAACCATTGGCCCACACTCTCTCTCCACCAAATAAACTAATACTACTTTTACTACCTACTCACTCCTATCACATCTACTTTTTAATAAAATAACAATTGATAACCAAACAACTACTTATCATCTAAAACTACATGCCCTGATAAGTGTCAAGAGTATTTAGGGACGGAGGGAGTTATAAAGTCTCAAGAAGATTACAACCATAAAGTACAGGATGTAAGCAATTTAAGAATAGAATATCCTTTGCAAAATATGGAGATTGATTGCCAAAATAAGGCAGAGTTACAACATAATTGTTCAAAAGGCAAAAGTAAAGCTAGACTGAAAATGGCTACAAGGGTGGCAAATCAGCTAAGATACAACAACAATAAAAGCCTAAAAGTTGTTCATTCTGATCAGCCAGGGTTGCATCTTCGTCGTTTGCCTGATCCTCAGGAGCTTCCTCGCCGTCCATCTGGCCCTCAGGATTCTCCTCACCGTCCTCCTCCTCTTCTTCGTCAGTTTCTGAGAAGCTTGGGGGAGTCTCGCCAGCTATTTGGGCCCTGTGCAAATCTTGCTGAAATAGCAGTCGGCGCTCAAAGCGGGAAACCTCTTCAGGCTCGGCCATCATCTCGAAGACTTTAAGAGCCCAAGATTCCTGAGATTGCCGGTGGAGAGTCCTGAGCATCTCGCAATCCTAAATAGCCTTATCCCCAACCATAGTAGCTTGGTGGACGAGTTGTTTATTTTCCTTTCTCTGCTCCCTGGCCCAATCCTCAGTTGTCATGCTCCGAGCAAAGAGCTGCAGAGACGAAAAGACATAGTCAGTGGACGATGTCAAATACAATGGAATAAATACAAGTGTAAATCTAGAACGGCAAAGCAAAACTAAAATAATTGTACCTCGACAGCCAGTTGAGACATGTAGCCAACATGTCCAGACAAAGCCCCCCGTAAGCCCTTGATATAGGACTCAGGATAGGTCCTGAAAAGCTCCTGTTTGAGCTTGTCTCTCTCCCCCTAGACATCTTGGCGAAGGCCGGTGAAGACTCATCAGCCGAGTCTTTAGCAAGAGCCGTTGGCTCTACTGCAGGCCCTTTGCTCTTATTTGAAAATGTGAAAGGGTCAGTTCTTTTGATGGGAAAAACAACTGCAAGTCTATTGGAAGGACTCATTGGGCGTCCACCAACTCGCAGCGTACGAACAATGTTCGAGTAGTACGACTCACCAGACGATAGAGACGCTAACCTATAAGCTGGGGGCATTTGAGCCACCAACTGTGAAACGAGCCCGCTAAAGGCCGATATTTCCCTGTCAGCCGCTTCCGGCTGAATTTCCATCGCCGCAGCCGCTTCCGGCTGGTTTTCAGTTTAATCAGCCGCGTCCGGCTAATTGACACGGAGGGAGGGAGAGAGATTCTCTTCCTCCTCAAAAAGAGGAGAGATGGTGGACGGGATATCCACCACCATTAAAGTCTTGTCCACAGGAGGTGGACGAGACCTGTCTCCCACCTTTTAATTTAAAGGAGTAGCTTTTTGAACCGCGGGCGTGCTCGGTCCGCCCTGGTTTCTTTTTAGGGACAAAGCCCTTTGTCTTCTTTGCCGAAGGAGCTTCTTCGACGGTAGTATATGGTCTCTTCTTAGATGAAGCTGGTTTCCTAGCTAACGTCTTTGACTTTGGGGCATTCTTCTACACAAGAAAAAGAAAGAAGTTAGATAGAGAAACGTTCAAAGAAAACGTCAAAAATCTCGAAGTTTCTCGGACGCACTCTATTTGCCAAAGAAAGCCGACCAGGATGGTCGCTTTCTTCAGCAGAGTGCATTTCTTTAAACAAGAAGCCCGTCCAGAAATTATATCTGGATGAGGTCTACTCAACGAAGGAGGCCAGCCAAGTCCAGCCGCTTTCCTTCTATGGAAGATCTTCGTCCAAAAGAAATTTATTAAAACATGGACGAATAACCAATATGGAAGGTCGGCCAAGTCCAACGGCCTTACTTCTACAAATGATCTTCGTCCAAAAAAGATTTTGTTAAAATATGGACGAAGAACCAATCCAAAAGATCGGCCGGTATAGGCCGTTTTCCTTCTATTATTGGCCCTTGTAAAATATATATATATATATATATATATATATATATATATATATATATATATATATATATATATATATATATATATATATATATATCCCTCCGTCCCAGAATAGTCTGAATACTTTCCTTTTATGTTTGTCCCAAATTAGTTTGAACACTTCCATTTTTGGCATGGTCCCACTATTATTATATTATTTCTTTTACACTCCTTTGGCCCACACTCTATCTTTTATCAATAAAAAGGTACCCAACTTTCTCTCTCCTCTAATAAAAAATACCCCACCAACTCCTATCACATCTACTTTTTAAATAAAATAAAGTTTAATAACCACACTACAACTAATCACCTTAAAATACGTGTCCCAATAAGTGTTCAGATCTTTCTGGGACGGAAGGAGTATATAATAAATATTCATCTTACCAAAGTATCAGCCCGCTTTTCGGGCCCCGTCATGGAGTACTCTTTCTAGAGATTTGCACTGAAACGAGACATGTCTATGTCGCCCTTCTAAGATTTGCGAAGGAGGGTTCTGGTCGCTTATGCAAAGGAAAATATAGAATTGTTAGATGACCAAGTTTTAGACGATTTACAAGACTTAAAGATATTTGATGAATTACCTTTATCTCCGTCCAACCGCAAACCAGCTGCGACCAAGAAGTTGTCATCAAAAAACATTTCTTTAAAAGGGATCCAGTAAGCTTGTTCTTTCAAAGTCGGACGATTAGGCTTGGTATACTCTGCTCTGCTAACGTACTCAACTACCTCATCGTCATGCCTATCTTCCAAGTCCAAGACAGGAGCTCCTCGTCCGGTATTTTTTGTCGCCCTGCTACGATAACGATATCCCCCGGCAATGTCTTCACTTGGAGCCCGGAGAAAGATAAAATCTTCCTTCCAGTCGTGCATCTTAGAGGGTTTATCCTAAGGTGCTAAACCCAGCACGGTTGCATATGCTGAACCAGGCCCCTTCAACATTTTTGGGAACCTTGGACACGTAATGTAGGTGGGTGAAGGCTGGTAAGTAAAGGGACAGCATTCCGTGCAACTCGCAGACGGCTATAAAAGTTAGAATATTATGCCAGGCGTTCTGTACAAGTTGATTATGGCCGAGGTTGTAATGCCTTAACACTTCTTCAATAAATTCATGAAGGGGAAACCTCAACCCTGCGTCCAAGGCTAGCTTATAAACAACGAACTAACCTCTGGGAGCACTTAAGATGGTGGCCTTCCCATTAAGAACCACAAATGAATAACCCGGCATGGGCATGGCCGAGGACAAGTGACTAGGGTATGGGCTAACTTTTTTAGCCATTTACGGTTAGCTACTATGAACCTTGGGTCAGAAAAAAGACCTAGACGTCTCCTAATTCATACGATGTTGTGGAAGGATCGTCATACCCGCCCTCATCACTCTCATGAGGGGCCTCTTCCATTTCTACTTATTTTCTATACGGACTTGCCTCTGGATTGGTCTGCTCAGGGTTTCCTTCCTCACTGCTCTTGGGAAAAGATAGCTCTACCGCAGGCCTAGCACTTTGGGTTTCCCTATGCCTTATTACTTCTCCAGAGGAACGCATCCAGTAGACTCTTCCATTTCAGATTTGGTAGTAGGTAGTATTAACCCTCGTCTTGGACGGGCCGTTTGCTTGACGAGCGCCGATTACCCTGCACAGGTAAAAACTGGGTCGTCTGACTTTGTTGGTCAAATCCATAAAAACAGGGATATGTATAACCGACCAGAATATGCCCAACCCTATAATGCGCCGGAGAAGAAATACTATCGGTTCTCGTGTCAAGACAAACTATTGGACGATCGGGGTTATTCGACGAAGAGGAAGAATTCATTTTTATTGCTTTTTTAAGAAAAAATAAAGAATAAGGAATAGCAAGGAAGAAAAAGGAGATACATGACGACCGTTATAGATGCTTGGACGGTTGACAACTCTGAACAAAGAGCAAAGCGAATCTGGACGAGCGCTCTCTCTCTAGAAAAGTTTAAAAAGTTATGGAATCTCTCTCTCTAGAAAAACTACTCAAGGTGTTGAAATGATTTCCACGAAGTATATATAGGGGGTGAAAACCTACCCAGCCGGTAAAATTGACAGGACAAGTGGCCTTCTAGGGAGTAGACGCGTCACTGTCTTTCAAAATTGGGGAATTAGTACTGGTAAAAGAAAATTGATCCGTTCTGCATACAGATTAATCTCCTTTTAGGGGCAAATGTTGTAGCCTAAAAATGAAAGGCTGATGAGCGGACACGTGGACCAATCAGAGGCATCCACGTGTCCTTGCAAATGGAATGAAATTAACCTTTTTGAAAGGGATCATTCTTTCTGATATTTTAAAGCCCATTTTTGGAATAAAGGCATAATCAAGCCCAAACCCCAAAAAACGGCTGCATATAATTAGCTGATATGCCACTTCCAATAATTGTCTGCCACGTGTCAAATTCTGATTGCTCAGCCAATCAAATGCCCCTATTCTAGGGTGACATCAAATGACAACTCTCATATTCCAAACACTATAAATAGTCCCCTCAAAATCAGGTAAAAGGTAGATGATTACATAATGTGCCATTACTCTGTTAAAATATACTCTCTTTCTCTCTCTATTTCTAAATCTGATTCCTTATCTAAACTGACTTATGCTTCGGTGGGGGAACCACCACCGAAACCTCCAGAGTTGGTTTCCTTTGCTGCAGGTTCGGAGCAAGGAGTGAAGGAATCGCTAGCACAAGTCTCTCCAAGAACATATTGAAGGAAGAAGCAGCTTGGCTTTCAAGTGCACATAACAGTAAGCAACCTCTATCTCCTATCCTGTGTAATCTAGTGTTAATGCTAATATGCTATGTTAGTAAACACAAATAATTCTTTTAATGGACTCAATTAGTAAATGAATCTAGTTTGTAAACCTTGATTAAAATGGCTAAAATTAGGTTAATTAATCTCTTAACTTTATTAAGCTTGTTATTGATTTTTGATCAAGTATATTAATGAAGCTAAGAGTTTTCATTTAGTTAATAGAAACCAAGTAATGCAAACAATTGCTAAAACATGTGTATGCTCTTAACCAACTAAACGTTTATAACTTCTATTAGTACCCTATGATATTGTTTAAGTAAAAGAGATAATGATACTTGTAGTTTCACTAATTAGTTTAACAAAATGCATTTCACTTTCTATATTTGATTAAATGAATCTCTTAAATAGTTGTAAAGAACATTACTTAAATAATAAGTTTTAGTATTGAAGGCCTAATTAAAATATGAAAGTCAATAAACATGAATTCCATGAACCTTATAACTAGTGGTTGTTACTAAATAGTTTTACTTAAGATAGACTTAGAAATCTTAAGTGTGTCATCTATTATATTAAAAAGGATCTTTTAACCAATTTAGTAAAGTCATAAATTATAGTTAAAGTACTAAATAGTGATAATGAGATTCCATAACCATTAATTATATAAACTCTCTAGTAATTCATATTAAAGTACTTCCTATAATGGACACATGATGGACATAGACCGTAAAGCTTCAAATCTATAATAAAATATTAATAAGTCGTCCTTCATTAATTCTTGAATAGATTAGAAAGGAAAAAGGATATTACAAGCCTCCCCCGGCTATCAAGTATAATAATCCGACTCGAGGTAACGTCTACTGCTAACACCCACACTCCACTTCCAACTATATTTTATGATGCTTTTACAAAATGTTTATTCTATGTTATCTATAGTGTGTGAGATAAGAAATGTTTCACTATGCAAATGATGTTTATAAATGATTTGGTATGACGTTTATGTAATGACTTTACAATGATTTCATATAAGTACATAAAAGTCACGAAACATAATAAATGAAAGTGAAAGATGGTTCATGGCAGTACTATGTTCTCTGGGTTGTGCGCGTGTCATTATGTTATATGGCGGCAACGCCATCTTCTGATGGGGGACAAAGTCCTCGAAGGCACCCGCGTTATGATTAGCATTATGCCACCTTTTGATGGGGGACGAAGGTCCTCGGTGGCTATGCCTTATGTTACAATTGTCGATTGGCATTATATGCCACCTTCTGATGGGGAACAAATGTCCTTGGTGGCTTTGTCTTATGTTATGATGTATGGCTTTACACCACCTTCTGATGGAGGACATATGTCCTCGATGGCTTAGCCTTCTGTTGTACTCGCCAAGTAACCAAAGGAAGATTTCCGATAATGAATATGATAAAATGATAAATGACAACATGAATCCTTCTTTTAAATTCCTGATTTGAATTATATGTTTATGAAATAGTTTGACTATATTCTCTCCTCTCTATTTGCAAATAAAATGAGTTGAAATGAAATTACGTTGTTAGAGTAGCATGTTAGTGGGCCTCGGCTCATGACGTTTTGTTCTTCTGTTTTAGGTACCGATGGGGATGACGGATTGGCTTAGCAGTGACGAATTGATATTAAAAAATACTCAATCAATTATAATTTTTGTAACCTAAGTCAATAGTTAGTTTTGTTAACAATAACTCAGTTTTAATTTAATTTATACAATCTAGTATGATTAAGTTTCCACGTTATTATGTAAGTATGTTGCCTTGTATTTTCTTAACGGAAAGTATGGCAGTAACGTACCGACCAAAGGTTAGGTCTTCCGCTGCTAATAATCAAGATTAATTAACCTAATAAAGATGCTTAGAGGTCGGGGTGTTACAACAATCTTGAAGCTAGAAGGTTTTTATGAAAGTTTTTGATTATGTGTTTGTAGTATTTTTCTTAGTTGCTAGCGTAAGATAAGTTCGTAGGAAAGTCTGTCGAAGTGTATGAAAGCGTGTCCTGAAACCGAGTGGAATGGGGTCTATTTATAGGGAAAATCAGAAAAACGGGATAAGATTTGGGTTGCGCGCCGTGCAGGATTGCTGCGCGGCACACATAATGATGCGCTGCACGCATCATCTGTTGCACGTCTGCATTTAGCTGACTGTCTCGTTGCAATCGCGCGTCATGGTGCGCTTGACTTATCTGGCTGCGTGTCGTGCAATCGCAGATCTGACCGGATTTTTTTTATTCGAAATTAAAAGATTCCTTTTATCTTGTATAAAATAACATCTATTAGATTCACAAATCAGTTATTATCTTAAAAAATTTTGATTTTTATAATATCTTTTAATTTACAAAATATATATACTAATTATCAAGAATAATTAATATTTATTAAAAATAGAAATAATTATCAGGAATAATTAATTGGGCTTTTTAAAATGGGTGTTTAAAAATACAATTAATTATCATGAATAATTAATTGAGTTTTAAAACTGGGCTTGAAATAAATAAACAGACTTTGTGTTCTTAAAACGATTTTTTGGGCTTAACTTTTCAGATTGCCCTTCCTTTGGAACGTACTAATTAGGACGATAAGAGGTGTTATGGGTGCTAAATGGGGAGACTTGTGTTCAGTATTTACACTAATTACTGTAAATTGTCAAGGGGATTTTGGAGGTGAATAAAGGAGGTTTTGAAGAGAACATAAAAAATATGAATAAATTATGTGTATTATACTCCCTCTATCTCATAATATAGTGCTCATGTCTCATTTTTCACGGGAATTAAGGAAAATGAAAGGAGTAGTAGGATTTCTCAAAAAAAAAAACATATTTAAGATAGTGTTTATTTGGTACTTTTGTCTTGTAACTAGTTATTTATTTTCTTTTTCCTTTTAAAAAAATCAAAAAGCAATGAATATTTTTTGGAATGGTGTAAAAGAATAAACGTAAATGGACAGGAATAATCCCGCATTTTGCTCATCTGCCGAAAATAATCATATCTTTGGATTATTTCATAATAATCCCACCTTCTACCCTATCTGCTCACTTTGGTCCATATGACCGATAACCGTTTGAATAGGTTAGAGAACAATTCAAACCCTGTTCACCACCATTTCCGATCTACTAGCGAGCACGGCGCCTCCTGCCCCACCACCCCTCCCCTCTCTCCTCCGCCCTCCTCTCCGACTGGCACTCCGCCCGCAGCACCTACTATGCCGCCAGTTTTGGACCAGTGTAATCCCCCCCTCCATTCTCTCTCCTCTCCTTTTTTTGGAGATGGCAGGTGTGATCCCCCTTCCTTTCTCTCTCCCCTCCTTTCTGGCGCTCTTCCTAAACCGTCCAATATATGCACATTGATGGAATTTTGAAGTGGGGTGGTGGGGCCGGTTGTGCAGAGGTTTGGTGGTGGTTGGTAGTAGTGCGGTTGTGTGGGTGGACGTAGGTGTGGTTGGGGTTGTTGGGTGGGTTGTGGTGGTCGTGAGTTGTTCTACTGGTCACCAACTTCTTTCAACAGGTCAGGGACCAAAATGAGCAGATAGAGTAGAAAGGTGGGATTAATATTATGGAATAATCTAAAGGTGGCATTATTTTCAGTGGATGAGTAAAATGTGGAATTATTCTTGTCCATTTTTTTCAAACAATAAGTAGGGGTACATATTTTGAAAGAAACGTAGGGGCATTTTGGAAAGTTTATGTAGAAATTGAGGTTAATTATTCCAAGAAAATCTCTATTTTATATGTCAACTCCTGACCCTTTAGTGTATACCTTTAATTATCTAAATACTCCCAACTAACAACAAATATTACAAAACTAACCATTCAATGAGTGTTTTTCTATCTCTATTATATAAGGCAACACATACCAAGGATGTCTTGGCCTAGTGGTTAAGATTGAGGTGCTGTGAACAATAGGTCACATGTTTGAATCCCCCTTCCCTTTCTTTGTACTGCCTTCGTGGCTCATATGGATAAAAAAAAATATAAGGCAACTCATGGGAAACACCAAAAAATAGAAAAAGGAAAAAAAAATGAGGGTTAACTACCAGTTTTAATTATAAAAATTACACACTTTACGTACATATAAGACTAGTTGATAAACTTGTAAAAAAAAAAAAAAAAAAAAAAGACTAGTTGATAAAAAATGGAGACACAGGACTGAGGACACCCAATAACGAACGTGAGAACGGTAACTTATAAAAGTTACAAATTATGGTTTTGGCTGTAAATTCGAAATCAACAACTAAAAGTGGTGACAGCTTGATTGCTGGCTTTGAAATTGAGAGTGCAATTTAAAAGGGGGAAGTTCCTCAGAACACCATAAACTCCATTAAAATAGTTGCTGAGAAAATAATATGGTGAAAGGATTGCAGCAACAAAATCTACCTGCCGACGTAACTCAACTTGTCGAGCAATTAGAGCGACATTGCTTGGCTTCTGATGGCTCACATGTATCTAAATCTGCTTATTCCGATCTCCAACTCGTAAGTTTTATCAACAATAATATTTTCAGTCTTTAATTTGAAATAAAACTTGCGTTAATTTTGGCTAAAATCTGCTTGTTTTTTATTATTTGCAGGCCAGAGAGGAGATGTGTAGGGAAAGATTGCGGTATTTGGAAGCCATGGTACTTCTCATGAATGTGCTTGAATTTTATATTTATTTTGAAGGTTTTTTTTTTTATAGTTATTTTGCATTCCCCAACTCCATTTTTGACTAATTTGTTTGATGAATATATAGAAATAGCAAGGAAGTTGGGTTTAATTTTCATGAATGTGCTTGAATGTGATATTAATGTCGTGGGATTTTATATTTATAGGGTATTTATATCTCTTTATGCTTTACCCTCATTTCGACTAATTTGTTTGATGAATGTATAGAAACAGCAAGGAAATTGGGTTAATTCTCATGAATGTGCTTGAATTTGATATTCATGTTGTGGGTTTTAGTTTTATAGGGTATTTATAACTCTTTACGCCCTACCCTCATTTCGACCAATTTGTTTGATGAATGTATAGAAGCAGCAAGGAATTTGGGTTTAATTCTCATGAATGTGCTTGAATTTGATTTTCATGTTGTTGGTCTTTTTTATATTTTTATAGGCTATTTATTGTGAAGCAATTGCCATGGTAGAAGAATATCAGCAAGCTTTGTCAGTTGCTAATCTTGGAGGGATTCGTGATGTCCCGGGTCTTTACCCGCAACTCGGTCTTAGGAACTCTCCTCAGGTCTTAAAATTTCATAATTCTTGCATTTTGTAGGTTACTTGATACTATGGATATTCGGGGCATTAACTTTGTGATCTCATGTAATATTGCATTCCGAAATGTTGAGTACGAAATTTTATTGGCTTAGTGACCTACTCCCTCCGTTTCTTTTTAATCTACACACTTTCGTTTTTGATTTATTTCTTTTTAATCTACACAATGTTGTTCTTTATATTTTTGGTAACATCCCATCTTTCTTCACCCGTGTGGTCCACTTTTTAATATAATAAGCCACTTTATAACTTCAATCTCCACCTTTTTAGTTTCTCCCTCTCTCTTTTGGACTTTCTGTTTGGTTCTCCAAAAAAAGTGAGTAAATTGAAAAGAAATGGAGAGAGTATATGAGAATGTTAATGTGAGAAATGTAATCTTTCTTTTTCCATTTATCTTCGATAAAGTCTCTATGAGAAATTTTCATGTATTGAAGTTTTTCCTCTTTCATATCTGTTATTCAGCGATTATGAGAGCGATTTTTGTCGTTTTAGATTTTATTCTTTTTCTTTGTGAGAATTATGTATGGATCTTGAGATGCTTAGTTAATTATAGGTTTATGAGACTCTGGAGCATCGGCTTGTTGTTGCTGAGGCTGCTCAAAAGTTGAGACTTCCTCTTATATCCAAAGATGGTGAGTTTCACGAAGAGGAGATTGAGAAATGGAGCATTATGTCCAGAAGCTCTCTTGATAGTACGAGTACAAGTGTGACAATGAGCTCGAGTACTAATTCAACAAACTATGCTACTAGTACCCCCAGTACAGCGACAAATGTTGCACTTTCTAATACTACTGATATGAGTGATCCAGGCATTGGTGGAGCTTCAAACCGTTACTTGGGGATCACTTCAAATTATTTATGGCAGACTCAGCTTCATCAGGTTCCATTGTCCGTGGTATGTGGGAGATAAATGATTTAGCGGAACTGTTGAACTTGTTTATATACTTGAGGGTTATTGTTATCTTAAGTCTTGTTGCAATTGTAGGACATGGCAGAGTATCAGATGTCACTCTTTTGTGAGATTGAGGCTCGTCTGAAAGTAAAATGTGACAAATTGGCCTATGCTTTTGTAATGGATGATGGTGGTGAGTGCCTCACTCTTGAGATTTTCTTTTTCTCTGGGACCCATGTGATCCTTTAGAAGGCTGTGGAGTATTGGAGAGTATGCATGGTTTTATTTTTGGACTAACATTGGCTGACATCATGGAGGTGACCTACATCTACATCTCCTTGTTCATAACCTGGATCTTGTCTACTGCATCATGATTTGGCTAAGGTCTGCAAATTGACTGCTGTATGCCATTAGTAATGAGAGCTCTTTCCTTCTTAATGCACTAGCCAGTAGCCATTACAGTCTTTACTTGCTCTACTTTTCTTTCCTCCATCTAGTTAGAGCAGACTGAAAGGGGAGAAAGGCAACAGATACCTAACATGAAATATATGACATTTGAAATGACTGCTGTATGCCGTTAGCAATGAGTGTTCTTTCCTTCTTAATGCACTAGCCATTACAGTCTTTATTTGCTCTACTTTTCATTCCTCAATCTGGTAAGAGCAGACAGAATGGGGAGAAAGGCAACAGATATCTAACATGAAATATCTGACATTTGAAATGAATGGATCCGCAATTGTGATTTATTCACTACATCGGGTTAGGCTTGGGTTGATGTTATAATATGAATGTGACTTGCTTTAACAAGAGTAATATAATTAAGTCAAGTCATGTTTGGTGAAGCTGTGTAATGTGTTGAATGTTCAGGTCTTTTTAATTAATTGGCAAATGAGTTACTCTCATGAAAAATTTGAGTTGGCTTGAAGGTTGAGTAACTCCTTTGTTATACGTTTACGATTATAGTTTGAATCTGCATATATCACAGGATATCCTTGCATGTGTCCTTGGAAGCTATATACTTATCGAACTTGTAATTATATTAAATTTAGCTTGTTTCAAAAGATTTGCAAAACCATGGGCCTATCCGTGAAATTTACTTTCTCGTGTTATATATCTTAACACACACAAAGAAACAATTAAACTAGGCATGATTGCCAGTATGTGTAGTGAGTTCATTACAGCAGACTTTTCTAGGAAATTAATGTTTGCATAAGCTGAATGATTTATGATGTGCGCCTTTTATCTGTCATTTTTGCACAGACAATTCAGCTGGACATCAGAACCTAAGTTCACGACTTCCGGAAAGGTCTGTAGCCTCTGTATTTTAGCATTTTCTTTCGATTGGTTTATGCATTGTGCAGTTTTTTTTACGTCTGATGCCATAAGAGACTGCAAAACTTCTTTTGTAACTGCATATACTGTTTACCAGAGTTAAGATTATGATTGAAGAGATAGAAAGGGAGGAAGAAGCTTTAAAAGAGGATCTCTACTCTGCTGATAGGAAATTTGCAGAATATTATAATGTGTGTAAGCAGTAATATGTTTTTCTTAATTTGTGAACCATTTGTCTCTATGCCTTTTCTTTAATCTTTTCTGTGCAGTTAGATATGAGCTTAATTTTTTTCCCGCCTCTAGGTCTTAGAGCAAATACTTGGCGTGCTTATTAAACTAGTCAAAGATTTGAAGTTGCAAAATCAACATAATTATGTAAGTTTCCAACCTGCTAGTTTTGATGGGTACTTATCATGTGTCTAAGCCTTTAAATTATATCTGGACAACGAGGCTGCTAATGATGTTGATTGTTCTTTAGGATGAACTGCAGAAAACTTGGCAAATTAAGAGACATGAGGCCATGGGTGCTAAGCTGAGGTATCACTGCTGCCCAATTGTTTCTGCATGAATTTAGTACAGCTGCAACTGACTTAAGTCATAAAAGTCTCACATAGAAGACCAATATGTATTTCCTAGCTTCATGAATAACTTTTCTCTGACTGTCTCAGAAGACATTACAATAATGAATTAAGTTTAAGAAGCAAAAACCTTTGACAATCAAGGCTCTTAATTCTTTGAGTGAAATGGATAAAAAGCTGTGGAATGCTTGTTTGGTCTTTATGATAGTTAATAAAGCCATGAGTTGCTACCTTGCAGATGCATCTGTGGAGATTTGTGGGTTTTAATCATGTCCTCTAATTCAGGAGATTTGTGGGTTTTAATCATATAGGTTTGTAGCTTATGGAAGGGTGTCATCCATTTAATCATCAACACTAATCTGTTGTAATTGAAGAAGCCTGTCCTAGACTGTGTTGGTCGATTAGCATGTGTTAGGAAGGATGTGTATGATGTTAATGACGTAACGCCTCATGTGTCGTTTCATGCTAGGGTATTGGAGCATATTCTCCTTGTTGCAACTTACACTCAAGAAACAATACCAGCACTCCACAAGATCAGGTGATATATTATTGACAAATATCTAACTAGATTCTCTTTTCAAGAAAATATATAATTTGTTCTCTCTGCTCAGGAGGTACTTAGTTGAGGCAACAGAGGAGTCTTCAACAGCATATAATAAAGCAGTATGTTTGCGGACACTATTCTTGTGATATGTTCCGACATCTTCATATTTACATTTCATGTTGATTCATTTATTTGATTGTGCTCTTTAATTGCGGAGCTGCGTATAAAATTGATGGCGTTAGGAACCCTCTGTATGTCTTTGGATGGGGAAGTTCTAGGGAAAGTTTGTTGAAATTGGGTTGTTCTTAGCCTTTCGGCAAAGTCCTTCGTCTTTTTGGCTACCTGTCTAAATCCCCCTATAACATATCTCTCCATCTACTTCTCGGTCTCGCCTCTATACTCTGCACATTGAGTCTTCATTATTTTAAACAGGTGACACGGCTTCGGGAGTACCAAGGAGTTGATCCACACTTTGACTCAATAGCAAGACAGTACCATGACATTGTTAAGGTTAGTATCCATTTCTGTGAAACGTCTTGTGCATTCTCTTTGGATTTCTGAATTCCGATACCAAAACCTTTGTGCAGAAACTAGAAAATATGCAGTGGACAATTCAAGAGGTTGAAATGGACTTGAACTATTTACCAGATCACTCAAGCACATAGAAGGGTGTTTTTTTTTTTCCTTTCAATTTTTTAAAAAGGTGTTCTTCTGGATTTTATGTAAACATATGTATGTATTATTCTGCTGTAGTTAAGATGATCTGCTGATTATCTCTAAAATAGCATGTATACATCCACATCTTATATACTTTATAGAACAGAGGCAAGGATTGTTAAGATTTTTATTCTCCAACGGCCCGTTTGGTAAGAGGCCATAAATGGTGGGAATGGTAATGCATTATAGTGTAAATTTATACTAGAATTCCAATGTCATTACCTATATTAATGCTACTTCATTACAAGATATCTATTTTCTTCCTAAAATCTCATTACTATCCATTACCACTTGGGAAGGTGGTATTGGATGGTAATGAAAATTTATAAAGAGAAACCCATGTTTTGTGATAAAGTTTCATTTCTATGGTCATTGACATGAGAACTTCTGTACAAATTTACACTAAATTTCATTACCATTACCACTATTTATGATCATTAACCAAACGGGCCGCAAGAGTGTATGTCAGTGATGAATTCCAAATTTTTGCTCCACAATTGAGGTTATAGTATGTGTTTAGTGATGCACATTAACTTAACCTTTACAGCGTGCTTGGTTTAGTTTTTTCAGTCTCCAAAAACGGAATTGAATACTCACTCCGTCACCAGATGTTTGGTACAATTTTTTGTTTGATGGTTTTTATTCCCCAATTTGATACCCTTCTCAGTTCTCACCCTTGTGGTACCAGAAACCATTAAAAGAGAGGAAATAGAAGTCCACCTCTGCCTCTCCCATACAGGTCGTCCAGTTACCTTTTTTAATCACATTCATCATCGTCAACTGATCAAATACTCATTTGGTAGGAAAAGAAAATCAAAACAATAAAAAGGGACCCTTGTGGCTTTAAATTATCAGCCTGTATTAAGGAGATAAATGGAGAAAAGTGAAAACGAAGCCAATTGGTGAGAGAAAAAAAGAAATACAATAATACTCCCTCCACTTTTTATTAGTTTACCCATTGTAAATTTTGACATTATTTCACATACATGACTTTGATTATCTCTTGTGATTTGTACTTGAAGAAAAAGTACAAAAATAATCATGTGCGATCTTGTTAGATTCGTCTCAATTGTATTATCCACATATCAACTTTTTGTAATTTTTACTAGTTTACAACAAGAGATATTAAGGTTGAAATATATGCCTCGGGAAATGTGCCCCAAATAAATGCGTAAACTAATAAAAACCGTATGAAGTATGAGAGCAGTGCATGTGTGGGACTAAAAGGTTGAGAAAGGGTTTGAGGTTTTGTGGACCTCGTTAAGAAAATAGCGAACCCAATAGAATTATGAAAGGGATGGATTGGGTTATGTTTGGGATTAATTTTACCCATTTATTATAGTAGCCACATGGCGGTACATGAGTGGAGCATCATAGAAAGAGTGGATCAATGACGTGACAATTTCAAATGTGCTCGGATTGATGAAATGACACATATCTAGCAACATCAATTCAGCACATGACAAATTGACTAGGTCCAAGATTTCACCAACCAACTTGTCCACAAAATGACGAGGTAATTTTTCTCAACAACTTCAACTAGTCAGTCTGACATGTGACCAGAAGGTTAGCCTTGACAAGCAAGTATATCTCAAAATAGGAGGGCATATCTCATATACAATATCTTCTCGATAAACTCTAACGGCTAGTCTAGTATGGCTATAACAAGAGCATGTAATCTATTGTAAACTCATTTACTATCTCCTACTCCAAAAAACTTCCTATCAATATACTTTGTAGTGTTCTCCTCTCCATCCCTCCCTTTTTTTTTTACTTAAACTGACATATATTGTAATTTTTTCTAGTCTGTTGGTTCGCCATTTTCAAATCACCCAACCAGCATGTCAGATGTCCGACAAGTACATCAGTGATTGGTCTAGCTTAATTGGTCGGTCCAACGTTGACTGCCCACTTGTATTATGAATAGCAAAGTTATGTGAAAGTAGCCTATATTTATTCCTTGTTTCGTCCTTGACAAGTTTGTCTATCTATTTTCCAGTTAATCATTGACCCCCTATCCCTATTGACAGGTTGAGCCGTTGACAAAAATTTGTCCAGAACTGTTAACATTTGTTCCATTCCTCTATTTCATCTCATCCCATTTCGTTTCTTATTTTAGAGCCGAACCAACCAATCACAGTGGTTAATGAAGCATGTAAGTATGATGGTATTGGGTTATGCAACTCTTTTATGCGGATCACTATTATCAATAACACTTCTAATCATTACATTTCAAAAAGATATAATAAAGATTATTACACTTCTAATCATTATTATCAACTCAATATACTCATTGTAATACTTATGTGATCTAGGGAAGACAATTGGTGTACCCTTTATATTATTGGTGATTAGTGGGCAGGGCGTGATACCACCTAGATTTCATGTTCTCTCTCGTTACTTGGGGTTTCCACATAAATTATTATGTGCTTTTATTTTTTTATTTTATTTTTTTTGACAAAGTTGAAATACAAAGAAGAACTACTCAGGGTAGCTAGATTATGAGCTTTGTTCACTTCATTTCCAGGAACTTTACTGCACAATAAGAAATCTAAGTTAGTTAGAGTCAATAAAATATCCTAAATGTTTGATTGAAATAGCTCTCGAATAATGAATATCATCTTGGATTGAGTTTAAAATGGCATAGGCCTCAATTTGGAGGGGATAGTGCGCAAAAATTCCTCGAATTATACCTACCTTCCTCAGAGTCGTCCACCCATGTTGTGGCTGCTTGCCAATTTTTCCTTTTGTGTCTTTTTTCCAAGAGTCGTCCGCTTGGATACATGTTAAATTGTCTCTTCTAATTCTACCCCAAGACCAAGAAGTAACTTTTCAGAGGTTGATACTTTTACTGCTTTGTTGTTTTCCTTTGTTCTTCTCTTTAGATGTAAAGATCTTGCTTCTTCTCTCTATGTCCTTGAAAATCTCTAGCACTCTGATGGGGTTGGGATCAATGCTTCTGAATATAATCTCATTTTTATGTAACCATATTGCCTATAAAGTAGAGATAAAAGCTGAAGACATGAGATGACTATCTTCTTCAATTTGCTGATCTTTCCTTTTCTGAAAAAAGGTTGAGGAAGTTTTTGATCCAATCACTTAATCTGAAAATTTTATTGTGCTCCCAGGAGCACGTAGCACACTGTGCTCCCGGTACCAAAACGACTGCGTTTTGGTTTTCAGTGGAAAACTATAAAATCAGCCAAATAGAACATTTATTTCAGTTGATCATTATTATGTTCGAAATTCTCTCTCTTCTCCAATGTTCTCTGTTCGGTTATCATTATTATTGATTTCATGATCGATTTTCCCAATTCTCTCATCGATTTTTGTGAATTTAGCTGATCAAATGTCGAATTTAGCTTCTGCTATTGTTGTTGGAAGTTCGACAGAAGATGCTAATTCAATTTTGCCTAATTCGAAACCAATTTGTAAGTTTTGAATTATTTCAATTGCTTATTGTTGGTTTATTGTTGTTCGATTTTGCAATTTGTTGTTCGTTGTTGCTGATTCCATTGTGTTGTTGCTGATTTTGTGAATTGCATGTTATTTTTTGAACCGTAGGTTGTGTTGTCAATTCTTCTACACAATTTGCTAATTCAATTGTGAGTAATTCAAAATCAATTGGTAAGTTTTTGAATAATTGAATGATTTTGATTGCTTAAGTAATTTCATAACATCATGTGTTTACAATTTTTATGAATTTTTGTTTGTGTTGTTGCTGAATTTTGTGAATCAGTTGATAATTGAATATTAAAGTGTAGAACATTATAGGTGATTGAATTAGAACAAGTACCTTTTGAATTTAGAACATATTGCCAATTGAAGTGAGCATGCTTAAAGTAATTCTGCTATTGTTGTTGAACTTAATCAGTTTGATGTGAACATTTTTCATTTTGAACATTATTGTTTTTGGTGTTAGAACATTGTCTATGTTCATTTTGAACAACTATGGATTTTATGTAGAACATAATACAATTTTCTATTTTATTCAAAAAGAACATTTTCCGTTTTCATTTTTGAACAAATTTTCATTACATGTAGAATATTTATTAGTTTGATTTGTAACATAGTGCAATTTTCTTGAAACGATAATTCTTTCCTTTTCATTTTGAACAATGAGGTATTTCTGTATAACATATTATCATTTTAATATAGCAGATTTTGACCTTAATTTAGAACATTCTAATGTTTGAAACAGTACATATATGAAAAAGAACATTTGTCATTTTCATTTAGAACAACTACTGATTTCATGTAGAACATCCTGTTATTATTATTTTATTTTTGTCATTTTAGGGAAGAAGACTTATGTTGTTGAGTTTGAGGAAGGTTCTGAATTGTGGGAATTTGGTTAGTTTTTTTTTTAGAGATGGGAGGATGAAAAGGGATTATTTGATTTTTGGTGATGTTGTGATTCATGATACAACATATCGTACAAATAAGTATGAATTGATATGTGCATTGTTTGTAGGAATGAATCATCACACCAACAGAAGCAAGTGAAAAATGATGAAGAAGCTTTTGAATTGTACAATGAGTATGCTTTTAAGTTTGGTTTTGGTGTTCGTAAGGGTAAAACAAGGTGCAGGGTCAAAGATGGTAGTATTTGTATGAGACAAATGGTTTGCTCGATGACTGGTTTCAAGAATGTGAATAATGTAGGACATAAATCGTATTCAAAGGTTGATTATAGAACTGGTTGCAGAGTTTATGTGCAATTTCATGTTGATGAAGATGGTGTTTATACTTTGGTTGCACATGTTATGGGACATAATCATGCAATGGTTCCACTTCATGAGCGTCATTATATTAGGTCACATAGATTAGTGCGTTCTGAGCAGTTGGCATTTATTTCGAACTTGAAGAGAAGTGGAATTCCTGTGGCGGATGCTATTCGGGTTATGAGGAAAGAAGTTGGGGGTTCTCCTAACCTAGGTTTTATTGCTAGTGATGCCTATAATGCTCTTGCTGGTGAGAAGGTTAAAAGTAATGATTTTTCAGACTCAGATCAGTTGATAAAGTTTTTTGCACAAAGGCAAGCAAGTGATGTTGATTTTTATTATGATGTGCAGTTGGATAATTGTGGGAATTTGGTTAGTGTTTTTTAGAGATGGGAGGATGAAAAGGGATTATTTGATTTTTGGTGATGCTGTGACTCATGATACAACATATCGTACAAATAAGTATGAATTGATATGTGCATTGTTTGTAGGAATGAATCATCACACGAACAATATCATGTTCGGATGTGTTTTCTTGCTCAATGAAAAAACCGATTCATTCGTTTGGCTATTTGATTCATTTGTGAGATCAATGGGTGGAAAAAAAACCAATCACTATGATGACTAATCAGTGTGCAGCAATGGCAGCAGCATTGAAAGTTGTTTTGCCATCAGTAAACCATCGTCTATGTACTTGGCATATTGGTCAGAATTCAAAGAAGAACATTCCAGACTTGAGGGCACAAGATGATTTTGTTGATGTCTTTAATACTATTTTGAAGTACAATGATACAATTGCGGAGTTCGAATTCTATTGGCAAAGGTATAATTTGATTCTGCTGCTATTTTATTTTCTCATTTGATGTGTTTATATGTTGAACATATTTATGTCAGAAATGGAACATTGCTTTTTTATGTAGAACATTGTCTTTTTCTATTTAGAACAAATGTGTATTCATGTAGAACAATCATGCGTTTGATGTAGAACATTTCATTTTTCTATTTAGAACAACTGTTTATTCATGTAGAACATAATGAATTCGATGTAAAACACCCTCTATTAGACATGGAACGTTTAACCATTATTAAAAGAACATTGTCTCTTTATTTGTTATTTATAGAACATATTTATTTCAGAAAAGGAACAAGTAACTCTCTAAAAAGAACATCATATATAGAACATAATGAATTTGATGTAGACATTTTGTTTTTATATTTAGAACAATTGTGTATTCATGTAGAACATATTGAATTCGATGTAGAACAAGCCCCAATATAATCTAGAACATTTTAGAGTTTAGAACAATTTAGTTTTATAAATGGAACATGTTACAGCTTAGCTCTAGAACATTTTACTTTATTAAAAGAACATATGTTGTTATACTAGAACATTATTTCTGATTTGTTATTTTCATTCTAGGATGATGACTCAATTTAATTGTTCTACAAAAAAGTGGCTCAATGATTTGTATGAGCTTAGGGAGAAGTGGTGCTCTGCATATTCTAAAAAGTTCTTTTCTGGTGGTATTCTTTCCTCACAAAGAAGTGAGATAACAAATAAATTTGTGAAAAGGAGACTTTGTAAGACACACGATTTATGTGATTTTTACAACTTATTTCTTGATGTCATTGGTATATGGAGAAGTACGGAAAATGGTCAGGATTTCCAATGTAATAAGGGTAACCGACATTTGGCATTTGCTCATTTGAAGTTGTTGGAGCATGCTAGTCAGATTTACACAACTGAGGTGTATAAGATTTTTGAAGATTGATGAGTTTATTAAAGGAACTGAGTGTGGTCAGAAGGTATTTTTTCGTCAACATCCCATTGTTATACACTAGTAGAATAATTGCTTATTGCTGCGGTGGTATTGCTGCGGTTTTACCCATTCGCAGCAATATATCACGTAAAAAGAAAAGGTAAAATATAAAATAACCATATTGCTGCGGTTTCGGTCGAAAACCGCAGCAATATATGTCAACGGGAGATTTTCAAAATTATTTGACCAATTTGACTGAAATCTATTGCTGCGGTTTTACAAAAAAACCGCAGCAATAGATTAAAATATTAAACCGCAGCAATATAAACGAAACCCTAAAAAAAAAACCTAAATCTAACCTAATATAAACGAAACCGCCCTCCCTCAGACCGTCTCTCTCATTTCTCCCTCACATCTCTCATCTCTCATCTCTCCCTCTCATCTCTCATCTCTCACTCACATCACCGATCTCCCTCTCTCTCCGATCTCCAAGTCTCCGATCTCCCTCTCTCTCCGATCGTCATCAACGATCTCATCTCTCACTCACATCACCGATCTCCCTCTCTCTCCGATCGTCATCACCGATCATCACCGACCTCGACCTCGACTGCGGTTTCCTCATCTTCGCATCATCTTCGCCGCATCTCCTCCTTCATCCTCTCTCTCGTCCGTCGTCCTCGCATCGCTCATCCTCTCAAGCCCACCGTTGGCCGTTCGCATCTTCTTCGACAGTTTGGACTTCTTCGACGGTCTTCTTCGACAGCAATATCGACAGTTTGGCTGCTATAGTTATCGTTTTTTTATTTTTTTTTTATTTTTTTCGGTTTTTTTTTTTCGTTTTTTAGATCTGTTTTTAGGGTTTTTTTTTTTGTTTTTTTCGTTTTTTTAGATATGTTTTTAGATTTTTTTTGTTTTAGGATTTTTTTTGATCTTTTTTGTTTTTTAGATCAGTTTGAATCGTTTTTTGATTTTTTTTTTTATTTTTTTCGGTTTTTGTTTTCGTTTTCTTATTTTTTTGGTTTTTTAGATCTGTTTTTAGGATTTTTTTTTGATTTTTTTCGTTTTTTTAGATCTGTTTTTAGATTTTTTTGTTTTAGGATTTTTTTTTGTTTTTTAGATCAGTTTGAATCTTTTTTTGATTTTTTATTTTTATTTTTTTCGGTTTTTTTTTCGTTTTTCTTATTTTTTTTCGTTTTTTAGATCTGTTTTTAGGATTTTTTTTGATTTTTTTCGTTTTTTTAGATCTGTTTTTAGATTTTTGATTTTTCTTTGATTTTTTTCGGTTTTTTTTTTCGTTTTTCTTATTTTTTTCGTTTTTCTTATTTTTTTCGTTTTTCTTATTTTTTTCGTTTTTTAGTTCAGTTTCTTCTTTTTTGTTTTTATTATAATTTTTGTAATTAGTCATTAAGTTGTTGTAATTATGTAATAGTTGTTTTGTTATTTTTGCTTTTTCATTTTACTATTTGAGTTTTTGTATTATTTATGTAATTAGTTTTTTTAGCTTTATATATTAATGTTGTTTAATCTTTATTTGTCTGCGAATTTGGTGGATAGTGGATGGGTTAGTTGCATGGTTTTAAGCTTTTAAATTTAATTGCGAAATACCAAAAAAAAAAAAAATTTTTTTTTTACTTGTACCAGGACCTATTGCTGCGGTTTTGGGATATAACCGCAGCAATAGGCTGGCCTATTGCTGTGGTTTCTAGCCAAAACCGCAGCAATACGTTTTACGTTTTTAATAAAAAATAAATATATTGCTGCGGTTTTGGCTAGAAACCGCAGCAATATGTTCAAATATCGCAGCAATATATTAATTACATATTCTTTGCGCCCTTTTTTGTCGCTAAATAAAAACCGCAAAGAATAGGCCACTTAATGACCGCAGCAATAAACAATTATTCTACTAGTGATATACCATATTGGTCGTCCCGATGTTGATTTGATCATGCATCAAGTTGGTTACAATGAAGTAACACATCACATTGAGTGCACTTGCAACTACTATAGCGAGGTTGGGGTTTTGTGTTTCCACTCTCTTCGTGTTTATCACTTGCATTGTGTTGCTAAAATTCCTGATCAGTACATTTTGGTAAGGTGGAGACAATCAGTTATGTGCTCAGAAGTAGAAGAGGGTAAAGCTAGGGATTCTGATTCTGTGTCTTCTTCTGTTTGGAGGGCCCAAATCACAAGGAATTTTGTGCGCTTGATAACAGCTAGTCAATCTGATCCTAATGCAAGGTATGAATTAGATCTTGCTTTTACTAGCGCTAAGGAGAAAGTTGAGAGTATTATTGGTAAGGTTGGTGAAGCGTTGGTTGTGGAAGATGTTGAGAGTGTTGGTGGTGTAAAAGTTGGAAATCCAAATCAACGACCAAAGTATCAAAGCAATAGCAGACCAAAGAGCATTATTGAGAAGAAATGCAATCAGGCCAAAGGATGGAGAAGGAAAGCTGCTACGAATGCCTTAAAAGTAAAGAATAATGTTCAAACTGCTATTAAGGTGATTTGAATACCTTTTAGAACATTTCCTGTTTGATTTTAGAACCTTGTTCTTACAAAAGTATAACATTTTTAATTGCATACTGGAACATTATATATATAAGTTGGAACATTGTTCATCTTGGTTTGGAACATTATTAATCTAGATTTGGAACATTTTGTTTTGCAGATGAGTTTACCGGTTGGTTCCAATATAGTTCATCCTAGCACTGGATCTCAACTTAATCAATGTGGTGTAGATGAATATTTTGGAGTTACTATTACAACAACGGCTAATTTGTAAGATGTTTGTAGGATCTTTTTGAAGAATTTGATGGTATTGGTTCTTTAATTTTCAAATACATTAAAATTTAGTTACCATTTTTTCAATATTTTTGGAATTACTATGACACCAAATTGTCATTCTTGAATTTTTGTAGTATTGTTTTGAATAATTTGATTGTATTGGTTCTTTAATTTTCAAATACGTTATAAATATAGTTACAATTTTTTTTACATGATTTGCAATATGTTTAGAACCTTTTTGTTATTTTGATATTGTGTAATTTTTAGATAAATTATTTCTATCTTAATTTTTTATGAAGGTCATGTTTTATGAAATAGAAAGTAGTATATCATATTGAATTCTCGTAAAAAAAAAGTATATCATAGTGAAACAAGACATTACTCTATTAGTAAAAGAACATTCACATATTTAATAAGAACATTTCTCTATGTAAAAGAACTCCTATTTAAGATAGAACATTGTAGTTTTATAAATGGAACATTAACTATATAGATAGAACATTTTCTAGATAGAAATGGAACATTTATAGCTAGATGTAGTACAGAACTACTATTTGTGATAGAACATTGTACTTTTAGAAATGGAACATTTAAGTATATAGATAGAACATTTTACAGATAGAAATGAGACATAACTAGATGTAGAACAGAACTCCTGTTTAATATAGAACATTGTAGTGTTAGACATGGAACATTGATAGCTAGATGTAAAACAGAACTCCTATTTAAGACAGATCATTGTACTTTTAGAAATGGAACATTTATAGCTAGATGTAGAACATAACTCCTATTAAAATAGAACATTGTACTTTTAGAAATGGAACATTTATAGCTAGATATAGAACACAACTCCTGTTTCAAATAAGACATAGTATTTTTAGACATGGAACATTTGCTAATATAGAAAGAGTATTTAGTTCTTAAGTATAACATTTGCTAATTTCAGGATTTTGCATTGGCCTTTGCTTTTGCCTTTTTTTGCACTTCATCTCGATGGAGGTTGTTGTTACTCAAAATGATTTCTGCACATTATTAAACTCTCAACTTTTTTAACCTTTTTTCCTGTACAAATGTTGAACACCCACGCATCAGAATTAGAACATATTCAGTTAAAAAAAGAACTAGAGAAAATTAAAGAATCCCATTCTGGACTTACATTTTGTACACCAAGTCCACAATCCTATTCTTCTGCTCCTTCTCCAATGTATGTTTCCATGTGTCTTATGAGAAACACTCCACAGTCTGTGTGGTTGATGTTGTCCTTGCATGGCATCTTTATTACCCTTGACCTCATTTGCTCAAGTAAATCATTAGTTGTTAATCCCTTTGTTTTCACGTACTCTTGAAATGCATTTTTCTGCATACAATAGAAACAGAAATGTTAAATTATACATAACATTGGATCATTGTTGATTAAAGTTCATATTTCATTGGACAGTACATATTCAATTTGAATAAATATTTACCATCTTTTTTGGGTAGTCTTTGTACTCTGATCTGAAGTTGATGTTCCTGGCCAACTTTATGTTGTCAATTATGTCTATTACCCACTCATGATTGACCATGTTGATGTAGAAGATATAGTAGTGTTCACTTGCAAGAATGGGGAAGAATATCTGTATACAGTTTCAGGTTTATAAATTAAAGTAGAACATTGTGTCCAGTAAAATAGAACATAACAAATATAGAACATATGTAATAGAACATTCACTACTTGAAAATAGAACATTCAATAGAACATGTAGAACATTCAATTCATAGAACACATTCAAAAGAAGATTCTTTTCTAAAGTGGAATATTTAAAAATCATTATGTGATAGAACATAAAAGATAGAACATATGTAATCGAACATTGACTTCTAAAGTGGAACATTTGTAATAGAACATATGTAATAGAACATTCAATTCTAAAGTGGAACATTTAAAAATCAGTTTGGAACAAATTTGAATTATGACTTACTAGATCAAATTGATCAATATTTTGTATGTTGTTTTCTTTCATTTCATTATCCAATGTTTCAATGAATTGTCTGGTCCTTGCTTGGATATCAACCTTTTCATCATTGTATTGATTTGTGTACAGCAATATCTACAAAATGACATTTTGTTTGTTATTGTACTTTATTTATTGGCTTTAAAAGAATTGACACACTTACAAATGCATTAGCCTTGAAGAAAATTCTGTTTGGTGCATCTGTTGCACTTTGCTTGTTTCTGTTGTTGAGTACAATTGTCCATGCATCAATTACATAGTTCATCACTTCATTTTCGAATGATAGAGTTTGCATATCACTCCTAGTTATTGTTGTCATCCCATCATAGTACAAAAACCCTACGCAAGTTTGAAGAAAAAACCATTAGGCATATATTTATATATAGTAATTTAGAACACAATTGTAATTGCCCACTTACTCTTTGTTTTCATTTTCTTCTTGAAATGCATAGTCTGATAATGTTGTGTACAATCCCTTCATGTTCTTGAAAAGGTTTTCGTATTTGGCAAGGAATGGAGAACGAAAGCATGGTGGCAGATTTTGCACTATCCGCTTAGGACGTTTCAAATCTCTGCATGATAAGTAAGACATTTATGCATTGAATATAGAACATTTCCCCATCAGATATCGAACATAAAATAGAACATTCAAGTTATAAAAATAGAACATCCAGTTCATAAAATAGAACATATGTAATAGAACATGTCTAGAACATATGTAATAAAACATTCAAGGCAATAAGATAGAACATTCAGCTTATGAAATAGAACATAAATCATAGAACATGTCTAGTTGTCTATTCAGTTTTTGAAATAGAACATATGTAATAGAATATTCAAGCCATAATAATAGAACATTCAAGTTATAAGAATAGAACATCCAGTTCATATAAAATAACATAAAACATAGATTATATCTAATTGTTCATTCAGTTTTTGAAAATAGAAATATGTAATAGAACATTCAAGGCAATAAGATAGAACATTCAGCTTATAAAATAGAACATTTATGCATTGAATATAAAACATTTCCCCATCAGATATCGAACATAAAACTGCCACATTGAAAGTTGAAGAGGGATGGAGGATAGTAAAATAAGACATCTCTTTGTTTCAGATGGAACATATAATTGTATGATAGAACATATAAAGAAATAGAACAATCCTGAGTTGAAATAGAACAAACAAAAATTAAGAAAGAACATTTTCCAATAGAAGACCAACTTTAAACTTTTCAAAATGGAACATATATAGAAATAGAACATTCCTGAGTTGAAATAGAACAAACAGAATTTAAGAAAGAACATTTTCCAATAGAAGACCAATTTTAAACTTTTGAAAAGGGATAGAGGATAGTAAAATAAGACATTTCTTCATTTGAAATGGAACATATAATTGTATGATAGAACATATATAGAAATAGAACAAACAGACATTAAGAAAGAACATTTTCCAATAAAAGACCAAGTTTAAACTGATTAATATTTATACCATACAAAAGGACATTTTTGTTAGTAATTCATCTTCATGTTTGTCATTTCTTGTCAGTACAAAATCACCATAAGTTATAACAAAAACTTAACAATTCTTGAGATTAAGTTACCCTTCATTGTATTTCCCTCCAAGATCTAGCATTTCTTTTTCAAAGAGGTGTTTAATTGAAGTGTCTTCTGGTGTAGAAATCAGATTATATATCCAAGTCGTCAAAACCCAACTTCAAGTCTAAGCTTGGCTGTTCAGACGGCTCTCTTGGTTGTGGTGTTTGGGTGGAATCAATTTCCAAATAAAAAGGATGGATGAGTCATTTCAAAAACTGATGTTTTCTTTCCTTGATATGTGTCGGTAGCTTGTGTTTCAAATATTTTCAGAAGCTCTCCAATTTCATCACTAGCAAACAGTTCCTCATCTTGGCTAAGAATATATGGGGTCTTCTCTTGGCTTCTTTGTGAAAGCTTCACTTTGTGTGCACACTTGTCCTACATCTCATTCAAAACATTTGCCATTATCTCTTCAATTTGGTTGGTTTTGAATATTTGTTGGGAAAGTTGTAATAAGTAGCCAAATCTTGAGAAGTTTCCTCCAATACTTTTTATCAATTTGCTGAATTCCTTTATGAAATCCTGAAGAGAATATAATACAAGATTCTGAACAATTGTCCATCTCATTTAGAACATTTTACCATTAGATATAGAACATTTTACTAGTAGATTTTAAACATTATACAGCTTGAATAGAACATATACTTGTTTCATTTTTATTTAGAACAATCTTTCATTTTATTTAGAACAAAATACGATTTTAGGATAGAACATTTTTGCAATTTGAGATAGCACATGTATGGAAGAGGAACATTTGTTATTTACATTTAGAAGAGCCATGCATTTTATGTAGAACATAATCAATTTAATTATACATCTCATTTATCTTTTAGAACATTATACCATTAAAGATAGGACATTTTAGAATTAAATGTTAGAACATTAGAACAATTTTGCATATCATTTAGAACAACATATGATTTTATGATATAACATTTTAGACCTTAACTTTAGAACATATTACAATTTAAGATAGTACATGTATGGAAAAAGAACATTTGTCATTTTCATTTAGAACAGTTATGCATTTTATGTAGAGCACAATCAGTTTATTGTTTGAACATTTATACCTTCAAATTTGATGGTGGTTGATATTGTTGTTCAACATTCTCTTGGTGGGTGCTTGTTGTTGCTTGTTCTGGTGGTGGTGGTGGTGGGAGTTGTTCTTGTTGTTGTATAGGTTGATGAAGATCAGGTTGAATTTGTTGTTGTTGCATAGCTGGTTGCTGTGGTGGTTGTGGTGGCGGTGGTAGTACATCAAGTGCTTCTTGTTGTTGTGCAATTCTTGCTAGAACAAGACCTTTCTCAAATCCTTGTTGCTCCTCTATTCTCATTCTTTGCCTGATCATATTCTTCTTCCAGCATGATATGATTGAGAATTCTCTTGGAAATGTCTTGTTTTGAACCCTCACACGGTCAAAATAGCAAAGCTTTTGGAAATCAAAGAAGGCATTAGAGGTTATTGTATAAATAGAACAAACAGGGCATAAAAAAGAACATGGTATTAGCATTTTGAACATATTAGTTCATAGAACAATTAGTTCTTACAATTAGAACATTTAGTTCATAGAATTAGAACATAGAACATACTACATTCAATTGAACATGCTTTATTGAACATATATGTCATAAAAGTAGAACATTCAATATAGAACATGTAGTATATATACTTAGAACATAGGAAATAATATATAATAGAACATATATGATAGAACATTCTCTGCATACAATTAGAACATTTTTAGTTGATTGGTTAGAACTTGAGTTTATAGAACATATTATCAAACGGAAAAGAACATACAGCTATATCATTTTAAACATTATGCATATTAAAACATAACATTATCATACATAATGTAAAAATTGTTCAGAGAAAAAGGAATATACCATCATGAAGGGCACTGGTCCAGTGAAATAACTTTTTCCATCATTCCTCAGTTCTTTAACTGATGTTATCAAGCTGTCAACAACATATCTGGACCAGTCCAGATGTCTTATTTCATTAGCAGTTATAACAGATTTCAGAAACTTTGTGTTAACTTTTGGATTTGTTGTTGACTTAATGAGACAGTTAACAGCAAAAACAAGGAAGTCTGTCTTGAAATGCTCAGTCACAGGTACATTTGCCTTCAAACATGCCTCCAACTGTTGAATGGTTGGACTACCACTTCTAATATCCAGATGTCGTCTCCAAAGTGTCATGAACTCCATGTGGTTCAACACATTTTCTGATCTGACCTCCTTTACCTCGTGACCACCAATTGGTAGTCCATACACACAATGTGCATCTTTTTCATTTATTGTGAGTTCTTCTTGTTTTTCAAGCATAATTGAACATCTACTAATGTTGAAGTGGTCAACAAGGTATTGTGTGAATGCTGTGTTGTATTGTGGAAAGTCGAGGTTTAAGAGTGGTGCAAAACTCATTTCATGCACTTCTTGCTTTTGCTCATCTGTGAACTGTTTTGCTATTTCCATGAACTTTGAAGCAGTGTGTCTTGCGTTGTATGATTGCTTTTTTTGTGGTTGTGATGGTGTTGGTGCTTCACTTTTTTGTTGTTCTTCATTTTTGGTTGTGCTCTTGACCTTTTTCTTTTTTGGTTCTTTAATCTGTTCTTTTTGTTGCTTTCTTTTGTGCTTTTCAGTTGGCTTTTCAGTGGGTAATGTTGTTGATTCAGTGGGTTGTGTTGGTTCACTGAGTGCTTGAGTTTGTAGCAATGGTTGGGTTATTGATTATGTTTGTGGTTCTGTTTGAGACTGATCAGTTAGGATTGGTTGTGTAGGTTGAGTTAGTGGCAGAGTTGAAGTCTGTGATGGTAATGATTGAGATTGTGCTGTTAACATCTCTTGATTTGAAGCATTACTGAAATAAATAAGTAATACCAGAAGAATTGAACATTTAGTTCATGAAATAGAACATTCAAGTTATAAGAATAGAACATCCAGTTCATAAAATAGAACATAAAACATAGAACATATCTAATTGTTCATTCAGTTCTTGAAAATAGAACATATGTAATAGAACATTCAAGGCAATAAGATAGAACATTCAGCTTATGAAATAGAACATAAATCATAGAACATGTATAGTTGTCCATTCAATTTTTGAAAATAGAACATATGTAATAGAACAATTAAGGCATAAAAATAGAACATTCAATGCATAAAAATAGAACGTAACATTCAGCTTAAGAATTAGAACATAAATCATAGAATATATGTAGTTGTCCATTCAATTGTTGAAAATAGAACATATGTAATAGAACATTATAGAAGGCATAAAAATAGAACATTCAATGCATAAAAATAGAACATTCAGCTTATGAAATAGAACATTAATCATAGAACATTTCTGATTATCCATTCAATTCTTGAAAATAGAACATATGTAATAGAACATTCAAAGCATAAAAATAGAACATTGAACACATAAAATAGAACATTCAACTTATAAAATAAAACATAAATCATAGAACATGTTTAATTGTCCATTCAGTTCTTGAAAATAGAACATATGTATTAGAACATTCAATGCATAAAATAGAATATCAAAAGAACATTCAGCTCATCAAATTAGAACATAAGAAAGTAAAACATACAGGTCAGTTTCTTGTGATGAATCAGCATGTGTGCTCTGAATTTCCTTTTCTGGATTTACTAGAACTTCAGTTGTTGCTGCTTCAGTTGTTGCAACTTGTTGTGTTACTTTGTTACTGAGATAGTGAATAGGAGGATATGAGTTTAGAACATTTAGTTCATAGAATTAGAACAATAAGCTCATACAATTAGAACATTTAGTTTATAAAAATAGATTATCCAATTCATAAAATAGAACATAAAACGCATAGAACATATCTAATTGACCATTGAGTTCTTGAAAATGGAACATATGTAATAGAACATTCAAGGCATAAAAATAGAACATTAAGCTTATAAAATAGAACATAAATCATTGAACATGTCCAGTTGTCCATTTAGTTATTGAAAAAGAGAACATTCTTCTCATAAGAATAGAACATCTAGGTCATGAAAATAGAACTTAAGAAATAGAACATGTAGCCATTCAGAATAGAACATATGAAATAGAACATTTAGTTTACAAAATAGAACATATGAAATAGAACATTTAGTTTACAAAATAGAACATATGAAATATACATCCAATGCATAAAATAGAACATGAAAAGAAACTTCAGATCACAAAATTTGAACATATTAAATAGAACATCTAGGTCATGAAAATAGAACATACGAAATAGAACATGTAGCCATTGACAATAGAATATACGAAATAGAACATTCAGTTTACAAAATAGAACATATGAAATAGAACATCCAACACATAAAAATAGAACATCAAAAGAAACTTTAGATCACAAAATTTGAACATATTAAATAGAACATTTAGATTATGAAAATAGAACATACCAAATAGAACATGTTGCCATTGAAAATTGAACATACGAAAAAGAACATTTAGTTTACAAAATAAAACATATGAATTAGAACATCCAATGCATAAAAAATAGAACATCAAAAGAAACTTCAAATCACAAAATTTGAACATATTAAATAGAACATCTAAGTCATGAAAATAGAACATTCGATATAGTACATGCATTTCGATCAAAATAGAACATAAAAAGAGGACATTCATTCCATCAAAACTGAACATAAGAAAGTTCAACTTACACTTCAGTTTCTTGAGTAGAACATGCAGAATGTATTGTTTCAATTTCGGTTGTTTCCACTTCATTTGTTGCAATTTCTTGTGTTGTTCTATCATTCAAATACAGTATGATATGAAATTGATTGTAGAACATAAGTTGGAAATCACATTATTGTTGAAATTATACTTACATTTTTGGATTTTCTTCATGCATTTGAGGTTCATGTGTTTGAGATTTTGAAGTTTGTTTTCTGTTCATTTGCAACGAAATTCTCATGAACATTTTTACTAAATTATAATGTTAATTCGAAAGTAAAATCAAAACTAAAATTCAAGATGATCATGAATGTTTATACCTTTTTGTTCTGACATATTGTTGTGCAATTTGCTTTTTTGATTGATCTTCCATTTTGTAGAATTCTTTGAATTTCGATTTTGTGAGAGAAAGTGAGAGAAAATGGTGAGTTTTTTTGAGAGAGAAAGTGAGAGAAAATGCTGGTTTGTGGAAGTTGGTTTGTGGAAGTGAGAGAAATTGCAGTTTCAAATGAGTTTGGGGGTCTTATATGTTGATTTTTGTCTTTGTTTTTCCGCGCAAAATATGTTCTATATTGGTTCACTAAATGTTCTATTAGATATTTCCAGTTTTTAACTTCTGCGTTTTGTTCGTTTTAAGTTGCGTTTTGTGCTAGGAGCACGTAGCACACTGTGCTCCCGGGAGCACGGTCGACGGATTACACTTAATCTAATATGTTGTCGATTCATGGGGCGAATAGCTAAAGTGGTCATCAACATTTTGCAGGAGAATTGACAATCTCTAAGGAGGTGCTCCTGTGATTCTGGTTCAGCAAGACAAAATTTGCATCTTTTGTCTATTTGAACTTGTCTTGTGGACATATTTTCATCTGTGGGAAGACAGTTGCTCATGATTTTCCACAAGAAAATTTTTCCATTTAGGGAATATATTCATAGACCATATTGTCTTCCAGCTATCGGACTTGCATGGACCTGGTTCACTTTAACATTAGTGTGCAAGAAGCCAAAAGCACGTATCATTTCTGAACAATTCAATATATCATTCGGAAAACCACTATATCATGCAGAAATTCACTATATAATTCAGAAACATACTATATCATGTTGGAATATTTATAATTATATGTAATTATAGAGACAGACAAACTTTTTGATCTCTTAACACTTAGCTAATAACATTCTCTTACGAGTTGTATATGGATTTCTAGAGAGAGAGGCTATGCCTTCTCTCTAGAAAACCCCCCTAGCTCCCCTCATAGCAAACCCTAAAAACCCTAGCCCCCAAATCAATTTCTTTAGAAATTGAAACCCTAGCCTCCTCCCTCTTCTCTTCCTCCTAGATCTAGCCATTGTTATGGCTTAGTTTTGTCTACTAGTCCAATTTTCTCCTGTCCTCAGTCGGACTCTTGTTTTTCTAGCCTCTAGATCAGCTTTTGCCATGTCTAATATCAGTCAATTTGGAATGGTGCTCGCGGTGTGGGATTGCTCGCGGTGGATCGTGAGTGTTTGGTTGCTCGCGGTATGGGGTTGTTCGCGGAGTGGGGTTGCTCGCGGTGCCGGAATTTCGTTTGCGATGGGTCAGCGTTCGTTCGCGATGGGTTGATCTTTTTCGCCCATTTTGGCTGGTCTCTGGTTTTGTCAGTCTTTGTCACCAGAGTTTCATTCATGGTGGTCGTGTTTGCGGTGGATCCGGCGAGTGGTAGATCTCTGGTTTTGTTCTCGCGATGGTTCGTGGTCGCCGGTGTCTCGTTGACGGTGATCGTGTTCGCATTGAGTTGGTTTCTGGGTTTTATTTCTTTTTCATGTTTTTATGTATTTTTCTGTTTTATTTAGTTCTTGTTTTTTAGTTGGTTAGTTTTTGGTTGATCTTGTGACCTCAAGTAATTGTGCTTCTCTTGTGAAGATTGGGAGCTTATTCATTTTCGGTGGTATTTTTCTTGCCCCCCGTGAAGGGTTCGACGTGGATTTGGGCCTGGTGAGATGGCGTGATGCCGCGGCGGAGCATTTACTCGAGTTCCTTAGTGCTCCTTTTTTCTTCGTTATTTCTATACTTGAAGCTTATTGTAACCACCCTTAGGGGTGCTTTAGGGGTGTCTCTTGTGTAGACACCCCCTAGTTTTCTCTTCTTATCAAAAAAAACAAAATTACATTCTCTTACCTTTATTTCATTGAAATTGTTATTTTTATCCCCAATTCCTTATAAGTTTTTTTCAAAAACAACTTATCATGTCATGACGTCCATTTTCCAATATCGCACTAGACAGAATATTACGAAAAGCTAATAAAAATCAATTACGAAATTCATGAATAATAATATATTTGATAAATGTAACTGACCCGTGACGTCGCTTAGGCTAAAATACTAGCTTTTATTTTATTGCTTGTGTGTTTTTTAGTATTGTTTTTTTGTTGTCTATATAGGATTGCTTGTAAATGGTTGTAATTTACCCATTTTACAACACAAGGAACTTTTTGTTTGTTTGCTTTAGCCCAATGTTGTGTTCATTTGACTATCAAAAGTCGGTAAAATAAGCAACTTCATCTGTCATCGAATTTTCCTAACGAAACAACAGTCTCACTCCCTCTTCCAAGAAAATTTTAGAGCCCATGAGCCCTAAGAAGTAAGAACTTATAATTTCTTTCTTCTTCCAAGGGAACAAAAAAGTAGAGAAAAAGCGACTCATTCATGATTCAACCGAAGAAAACCACAATATATCAGCAAGTTCTTAGAGCGGCAATCAATAATACATCCAATGACCACTTCTAACAAACCAAACAAGGCCTTGATGGCACTAATATCTTTCACTATAATTTTCCACTGGGATTATGAAAGAACTTGCAGAACGAATAGAGAAATATCATCTTGGTCCTGTAGGCAATTATTTGAATCGATCGAACAAGTGATTTCCCATTTCCCAACTCTACTCTCTCCTTGCATTACAATTACATTGAATAAAAATATAACCAAAATCACTCACCTCCTATCTCCATTTCTAACACCCTAAAGTTCTATACAAAACTTTTGGTTATACCTTCTATCCTAGCTTCTCCTATCCAAAAAAACCAAAAGAAATCAAATATATTATGTTACAAAAAAATTACATACCTACCTACAGGTTAGAGCTTTGTACAAGGTGGCATGGTACAGGGTGAGCTCTGGAGATCACCATCCTGAGGGTATCACTTGAACATCGAAATTGCTGCCTCAATCACTTGTAGAACAATTGGTAAGTCAGCATCGAGTCCAGTAGATTAATTTAGCATGTCATAACAGGTGTGCTTTCCCAGCAGGTATTTACAGACCGTTTTTCAGCAATTCATGGCATAAAAATCCACATGGGCGGACTAGCGTGTCTGCGATGATACATGTTTGACAGTCCAATAAGCCAAAACCGCATTAGCTGGACTGTATGGCATCAATATTCAACATACTCAAGCTCTTCACGGACAGAAAAAGTCCGCAGGTTCACAAGGCCTCGACTGCAGCTCGTTCTGCTTCACCACAAAGATTTTTCAGTATCAGCACAAACAGTGACAAAAGCTCAACTTTGCTTTTGTGTATGTGAGACTGCACAAGACCTTCACCACAGTGGGACTCTGGGCTTTCGCAAGAGATAACAGCCATCTTTCCATCACGTTACACTCTTCTTTGATGGAGTGGCTGCTTTTGCCTTCTCCATTTCGGCCTCCTTTTCAGCCTTTTTTCTGTCCAATTCAGCCTGCTTAATGTTCTCATCATGTGCTTTCCGGAACAATCTTATGAAGTTCAACAGAGTCTGTGCAACTGCATTCAAGGGGCTAACTTCATCAGCATGAAAATTGATAATTTTGAGCTACTAAGGACTTCTGAGATGATTAACTCTAAATTTATATCAACTGCCTCATATTGTAAGGTATACAGTATAAAACAATAGCTAGATACACACATATGCACAAACACATACAAACATACTCCATCTATTCCAGATTGTTTGCAACCATTTCAAAATCATTAACGAAGAAAAAGAGTCAAAATTGCAGTATATGAAGTCAAAATTACTCGTATTGTTAATTTGCACTCACAATTACCCTTGATTAACTCTAAATTTATATCAACTGCCTCATATTGTAAGGTATATAAAACAATAGCTAGATACATACATATGCACAAACACATGCAGACATACTCCATCTGTTCCAGATTGTTTGCGACCATTTCAAAATCATTAACGAAGAAAAAGAGTCAAAATTGCAGTATATGCACTCACAATCACCCTTGTATTGTTAATTTGTTAATAATGCTATTTGTGAGTAGCATGCAATTAATAGATGTTCATGTGGGAAGTAGAAGAGAATAACTGGGTTGTAAATGAAGACCACGCATATTTTTCGGGATAGACTAAAGGGGATTAAGTTGCAAACACTATGAAATTGAGTGCACATTATCTGACACACCAGAACACGTTCTCTATAGGAAAGTCTTTCACCCAACAAGAAAAAAATAAAACTTGTTGAATTAGGGAAGAAAATAAAAGGTTTGGCTCAACTGTGGAAAGCTGAGAATATGATAAAAATATTTTCTGCTACTTTCTTTGAGCCTTTAACAAAAAAAGTCAAACAAAGCACACAACTAGGGAGCTCTATAAACAATAGTATATAATCTACAATGAGATACCTTGCTCAAAGGGACATTTAGCAGGATCTTCACCAAAATAGAGGACAAGTGCATCCGCATTTCTACCCTGTCTCACAATAAGTTAGATAGAAGAAAGAAGAATAGATGCAGCAATCCAAATTGAAGTTAAAAGGACTGTTACCGCTACAGAGTAAACATCCATCACAGATGCCACATCTGATTCAGCAGCGCCAACGAATTCCTTTAGTCTCTATAGAAGGAAAATAAAATAAAATAAGGTGCGTTCCCGAGCTAGGAAGTTTCCTCACACGAACTAATCACATCCAGCAAGGAGAAACCAAGAATAAGCAATGAACAACTATTCACAAAAATTAAGCATGTTCTAAATGGAAAAGGAGTCAACTCATTTGGCAATCTGATAAGAAAATGGAGAAGCTTCCTTCAGGAAAGGGCACAAAGAAAGATACCACCATTATCAAGCAAACTAGCACATTAATTCTAATTATTGATGTCTTGTTATACTATTGTAGGACAAATTCAATTATAGCCAATCTTATCCCTCAAAATGCAGCATTAACCAGCTGAAAATATCAGTGTCACAATCCAATACCCTATGCTACTTCGACACTCATATTTACCCTATGTACACAAAACTTTGGACAACCCAACATATCGTCCCCATCAGATACTCCACATTCCAACACTTGTCAATTTACTAAAGGAAAACAGAGGAAAGCTACGACACAACTCACTCTACGTCTTATTTTCGTTATGTTGTGTTTTCATTTATATTGCTATGTTCCTTTTACAAGTGTTGGATGGGATTCACCGTCACATTGTTAACCATGTTTAGAAACATGATACACGTAGTTCCTCTCTTGAATGTAATTTTTACTCAATCCAAAACATTATCCAAGAGAAGATGTGATCCCTATAGCTAATAGCGTAATACTCCCTCCATCTGGTATCATTTTGCTACGTTGTGGACTGGCACAAGATTTTAGGAGATGCATGTGGGAGTATGGTGACACTAATGAACCATCGAATCCTTACTAACATTCAGTGGCACTTTTACAACGTCAAAATGACAGCACCAGGAGAAAAAAAAAGTATAATGAACCATTAACCTATGATGCTCGGACTTGGGTATGGATCCGAGTGTCGGATCCGAGTGTCGGATCCTCGAGATCTCAAAATCAAGGACTCGGAGACATGTTTTAGAAGGATCCGAAGTTTAAAATTTGGACTCAGGGACACGATAATTTTTACAGTTTTAGTAGTAAATTTTAATTTTTAATTTTTGGAAATATGTTTTCTTTCTATTAAAATATAAGCAATAAATAGCTTTTTCCCATAAAATTACAAATTTTTGTTAAAAATGTATGCTTATTCAGTTCCTCAACTTAAATTTAGGCTCTGTTCTTTTGGACAGTTCAGTTCAAACAAATTCAATTCAGTTCAGTTCAGTGAGTTCAGGTTTATTCAGTTCAGTCCAGTTCAGTTAATTTCCTCTCACAGTTTTCATTCACTTCAGTTCAATTCACTTCAGACAAATTAAGTTAAGTTTAGTTCAGTTAGTATAGGAAAAAGAATAATATATTGACTGCATGGGAAATACACATACAGTAATAACATAAAGAAAGTATTTTCCAAAAGGGGGCCCAAACAAGATTAGAAGTCCAAGTTATTTGTTGAAGCCCACGCGAATACTAACTTTCCCTAGCAAAAAGGAATAAACAGTACTTATTTAAGTTGGGGAGTGAGAAAGGTAGTCAGAGAAAAAAGAGAGAAAAAAAGCGCATTAAAAAAGAGAGAGAAGAAGAAAAACGCAAAAAGCACTCGACCTCCAGAAATGGCTGCCAGGGGAAGGAGGGGTAAACCAACGAGTCCGAGCATCACATCCATTAGCATAAAAGAAAAAGAAGAGATGTTTGGATTGAGAACCTAGACCAAGGAGGTATGGATTGAGAACCAATTTCAAGGAGGTATGGATTAAAAATCCTATACTAACTAATGCGTTTTGTTCAATTAAGTAAAGAATTATATTCTACTCGTACTGCTTGGCTTAGTCATGGAATGGGATACAATTTCAGGAAAAAAATTTGTACGTATCGTCATGAGGCACAAATTTTGCTTGGCTCGTTAATTCGAGGCCCACTTCCCTTGCACCAGTTCCAAATCCCAATTTCTCCACCCCTGCACTTATAAATCAACCCAACTCATGCCTAGTCACCCAATGGAACCTTTAAAACGAACTTTTTCTTCTCATTCCTTCAGCCTAAAAGCCTCTGGCTGGCTTTACTCACTCAAGACCCATTTTCTTAACCTAGTTTCTAAAACCCAATTTGCTGACCAAGTCCATAGATCAACCAGCTCACTTCTAATTACGCCCACCTAACTATCAAAACCGAAGTCAACTTACTGTCTTTCAACTGCACACCAAAATGAACTGCACTCATGACATCTTCCCACGAAAACTTCCAGGATCATCTCACCCTTAGTTTTAAAAGGCGCGAGGCGCACCGAGGCGCAAGGCGCAAGGCGAAGGGAGGCGCAAGGCGCAAGGCGAAGGCGAGGGCATCTTGTAGGCGAGGCGCACTTATTATGATTATTTTTATTAAACTTTTGTGGTATTAAATTTTTTAACATATGAGTTCCATTTCAAAGTAATATAAATATGTTATGTAAAAAAAAAAAAGTAAAATAAATATGTGGTTTAAAAAAAATGTTAATATAATACAAAAAAATTCATGTCAAAAAAATATAATACAAAAAAATTAACAGCATTGGATAAAGAAAAGAAAAAAAAGCAAAAAAAAGAAAAAAAAAAAAAAAAAAAAAAAAAAAGTGGGAAGTCACATGCCTCTTTTATCACAGGGGGCAGCAGTGGGGTCAAGGGGGTGGGTAAGTTTCCCACTATCCTTCAATACAGCATTCAATATTAAAAATAAAAGGAAAAAAAAGAAGTTGAAGCACAGAGCCCCAGACGATCGAAGAACAGAAGAAAGGAGAAGAGAGAAGATAATCAGAGACAAAAAATTCAGAAGAAGAAGAAAAGTAGATCGAAGAGGTGAAGATAGAAGATCGAAGAAGAGGAGAGAGTAAAGCTCGAAGAACAAATAGAGAAAAAACTGAAGAAGTTCGAAGAGAAAGAGAGAAAGAAGTGACTGACCTGCTTGCCGCCGCCGACCACCGGAGATATGGTGCCGAGAACGATGGTGCTTGGCTCGCCGGTATTCTCCGTCACCTCCGGCGAGTTGGCGGCCATCAATTGCCACCAATTCATGAATTAGGGTTTTTCTCCCAAATTACAGATTAGGAATTAGGGTTTAATACTTCAATTTGATGGAATTTACTACAATTAACAAAGGGTTTTTGCTCGAAAATGGTAAATTAAACCAAGGTAAGTCTAAATTTAAACATTTTTGGGATTTTTTGAACTTTTTAACTCAGATCTAGTTTCTTTCCTCCTCTCCTCCGCGCCTCTCCACTACAAGCGCTCAGGCGGTGCGCCTTGCGCCTCTGCTAAAGGCGGCAAAAAGCGCGCGCCTCAGGTCGCCCCTCGTGTTGCGCTTCGCCTGGGTCAAGGGATGCGTTTTTGCCGGCGCCTCTCCTCGCCTGCCGCCTAGGCGCGCCTTGGGCGCGCTTTTTAAAACTAAGATCTCACCACAGAAAGCCAGAGGACTCACCAACAAGGGGCTCCAACACATTGGAGTGTGATGGAGACTTAAAAACCATTGTTGTCAGGGCCGGAAGTTCAGCATCGATTACTATCCACCTAGAAGACGAGGTGGAAATTTGGGTGACTGGTAATGCAATGACCTGGCCTAAAGGAAGGGTAGTGTAGTAGTAAGTTGCATAGTAAATAATTAGTAGTAACTTGAGGAAGACAATAGATGGGATAGAGTATAAAGTGCGAAAAGAGAAGCAAATTTTCTTTAGATATAGGAGGAGACAGAGAAAATCTAGTTGAATAATGGGTTCCTTTCTGTAAGAATTTGTGAGGGAACAAGCCTTTCGAAGGATTGCATTTATCCTCAAATTGCTATAATTTTCCAGATTATCAATCTTTAATCTTCTTCCTCTTCCTTTAATTTCTGCTTAGCTATGACAGTTCATAAGAAATATGTAACCCAGTCTCTCTCTCTCTCTCTCTCTCTCTCTATCTCTCTTAAGTCTTTGGGAGGTATTACTTATGAGTTAGATTTTTTTTGGGGGGGGGTGAGGTAAGACCGTAAGATTGAGTTTCTAAAGGGTTGAGGGGGTTATCAACTGTCATACTTCAGCACAAAAAGGCTAACAAAACAAAGGAGTGAAATTAACTCCATTCCATTCCAAATACAACACCCGCCCCCCCCAAAAAAAAATAAAAAAGAAGTTACAGCCCTGCAAAAAGAGGACGAAAAAGAAACACCCCAAGAAACAAATCTAGCAGTACCAAGGACAATGGCAAAAAGTAAATCAAAGACATGCAACAGATGTCATATCCTGTAGAGCAATAAAACCATCACACACAGGATCAGTACCTTGCAGAAAATCTCAGAAACAGGACCATCATTTTCAGATGCAGCCAGCTCCTGCTTAACCTTTTCCAATCCTTTGGTTATAGCCTGCATTTCTTCTGCCAAGGACTTCAATTGTATCTGTAATGAAACAAGTTGTGACTCAACCCATAAGCAAAGATTTATCATAAAGTAGTGACAAGTCTGACAACTAATAACAAAATGCAATGAACCTTTGTTGCTGCTTCAAGGCTTAGAAGCTCTTCATGAAAGTCCAACAGTGTTGGTACCTTCTCCGCTAGAAACTGGAAAGATAAAAACCTCACAGTTTTAGCTACACACACAAACAAATAAACAAAAAACAAAAAAGAGCAATGTGATTGTACAGATCAGTGTTACATGGAACGCAATTCAATTCGATACAGGGTACAGGAACGGGTACGGGGAATGCTACCCCTAGTGAATCGGTTACGATAGGGTAAGAAATAAATAAAATATATATGAAACTTTTTATCAACAGCAGAAATTGAAAAATATCGTGCATGTCCTGTAGATTTACCCGTTGTTGATTGGAAATTGGAAACGGATATTCGAAAGAAAAGGTTGCGAAAGCTGGGTCGAAAATTCCCGAGAAATTGGGAAAGGGAGTGTGTGCAGGTTGTTTATTTCCAGAATAGGTTGGATTCAATCAACTGTACCTCTTTTTTCTTTATAATTAGGGCCTATGTTACCCAGACACGGATTGAGTGTCTACTCGGATACGGGTGTCTAAGTATCCGACTCGGCTATTTTGTAGAAAAAAGTCAAGTTTTTAGTTTAAAATGAAGTAACCAAGTGAAGTGTCGTGTCAGACGGACACGACACGACACCCCGTTTTTGAGGTAAATGAAGGTGTCGGAGTAACATAGAATCATAGATTAGGGAGAAGCTATTGATATGTAAAATCTTAAACGCTAGAGAACTAGAAAGGTATGTGGGGGTAAAGTCTTATTTGTTTCTTTGTTAAAAGTAATCAATTTGAATACAGCTGTAAAGCCCCACACATTACAATCCCTTTAATTAATGAGTTGACTGTTGATCGCAAAAGATGAGGAAAACCTAGGGATAGAACTACAGAAGACTAACAGCCCCCACAGTTAATATATCTTTTACGCTCCCTTCTCTTTCACTGTCCTCTCTGTCCTCGTTTAGCTGGCAACACGCATGTCTCCGAAGAGTACTCAGAGCCACAGGCTTCTTTCCATAAATCCTCGGGTGAGTTGCAGGTCTAAGGAAACGGGTCGTGACCTAGAGAGATTTGGGTCGCGTTCCACCCGTGATGCGGAACGTGCGACCCGATTCGCGGTATGGGGGTCTGACACGCGATCCGGGTATCAATATTCATTGGTACAGCTGGTAAAATATCAGCGTGTAAAATTAAGTACAACACCAGCAGGAACCACTATTATTCTCTCATGAAAATCAGCTAATGGGTTTTACAGAAAACATAGAACATGTAGCATACTGGCACAGATCCCATGCAACTTCAGTATATGCAAGCATGCATCCAAATGAACCTAAAGGTTCATACTCTTTACATCTTAGTTTTAAATGGTGCAAGGCGCACTGAGGCCCAAAGCACAAAGCGAGGGGAGGCGCGACACGAAGGCGCGCATCTCGTAGGCAAGTTGCACCTTTGTTAATTTTTTTTCTCTTTTTTTTGTTTTCAAAGACCTCACTGAAACTTAGATATTTGAATGAAATAAACAGAAAATGGAAAAATAAAGGCTCGTGTAGTGACAATTTGACAACTGATGAGGGCCTCAAAGGGCAAGTAAAGACAAAAGGAAAGTGGGATACAGAAAAGGAAAAAATAGAACTTTAACATTTTTACTCTAGGGCTTATTTATACTCCAGCAGATTGAAGACCAAGAAAGCCTCCAGTCAAACAAAAAAAAAAGAATACAAAGCACCAAACGCAGATCGGAGAGAGAGAACAAGACAACTGCCCTGAATAAGTTTGACCGGCGACCAAGACCAACACCTGCAGAAAGTACCGGATAATGCTCCCGGCGTTGTCTGCCATGGTCAATGAAGCAGCAGCGGACAATTGCTTTCGACTCACAAACTAGGGTTTCTTCAGAATTTAGGGGTTCGATTTAGGCTTCAAATTGAAGCAATTGAACGCAATTATATTAGGGGTTTTGCTCGAGTTAGGCTCTTCAAGGCTGGGTTTGCTTTAATTTGAGAAATTTCTTTTTTATTTTAATTTCAACTCAGACCTACCCTCTCTCACGCCTCATCGCCAAAAGCGCTCAAAGTGGTGCCCCTTGAGCCTCCCCAAAAGGCGGTGCACTTGGCGTCGCCACTCGTGCGTCACCTTGCCTGACTAGTTGGATGCGTTTTGGCTAGCGCCTCCACTTGCCTAGCGCCTAGGCGCGCTTTTTAAAACTAAGCTTTACATGACTAAAAAAAATCAACTTCTGAGTTCATAATTCGTGGAAAGTAATCCAAACAAATCAAATAGCAAATAGCCATTATTTCCAGAATAATGGCGATAGACATATGATGTTCAATATAATAAACAACTCAATTTGCCTACAATGATCCCAAGCTATACTTGTAAAAGAAAGGTAAAATTTTATTTATGTCAAGACATTAAAAAGCAGAAGGAACTGCTTTACATGCAAGCCAATAGGATAAGTAAAAATTGGATTAAGTATTAAAAAGTGATTTGACGAGGACAGTTAGCACAAATGCATGATTACTTGTTGAATACAGGAAGAGGAGGTTCATCCCTACATTTCTATTATTACGGTTGAAAGATCACAGTGCGCATAGGAACAAAACACAAACTCACCCAGCTTAAAGCTGGGCTGCAATGTTGCAAACCACTTTTAGATTCAAAGCCACAGCGAGGATGTTCATCTCATAGCAAACCCCATGTCCACCATTTCACCAGGCAAAAATCAAAAACCTCATATTGGATTCTTTGGTCCACCTCCTATTTAGGTTTGTAGAAAAACCTGACTGAAGACCATTCATTCCTAGTCCAAACCACTTAAACAACTGGTCCAGCCTAGTTTCATAACATGGGGAAGGGAAGAACTGGAAACGTCCTTTAAAAGGAAAGATGAAACAATATGAATTCCAGGAAGTCAACGTCAATTATTTTGACTTGGATTTCACAATTACCAATCTGATAAGATTTTTGGAACAACCGAGACTGGAGGCCATTGGACCCTAGTCCAGCAGTGTTCTTGAGACATGCGTAGAAGTCTGAACTGGAATCCTCACCAGTCACTACAGCGTTAAACAAACCAAAGGTAAAACAAAATGAAAATGACTTATTTATTTAAGCCTCAATATGGAGAGCTTCTGGGTCAAGAAAGACTGTTTTATATACATGAAAAAACGAAATGCAGTTAACTGCTATGAACTGAGCAATTTGATGAATATAATAACTAAGGACTGAAAATGGACTTTGCATTGATTAGAAAATTACAGAAATTAATAGATAACATCAAGCATTCGAGAGGCCTGATTCTGTCTCAAGAAAGCTAACTAGCTAAAGAAAACTTCTCATAGTATTCAACATATAACCCCCTCCCTCCCTCCCTCCCTCCCTCCCTCCCTCTCTCTCTCTCTCTCTCAGTTCATCCCACACCGTTCTCACCCTTCATCCCTAATAACAGGGACATACTACACCTATTTGCAATAATATTTTGCAGCTTAATCTTTTTTCTAAATTCAACTGGGAAGAAGAGGGGATGCAACCTTTAAAGGAAAGGTGTCTACTTAGAGATAAAGACAGATACAGGCCTCTAACATAAAAGCTTTTCGAATAGGAAACCCAATTTAGCTTCCTATGGTCTTTTTCACTTGCTACATAAAGAAAAGGCACACACATTAACAAAGAGAGAGAGAAATCAGGGGCCACTAAATGACGCTAATCCCCCCTTTAATCCCACATACTTCAACATTGAATAAGGATAGGCTGGTACTTTTTAGTGTCCAAAAGTAATGGTTAGCAGTAAGTGTGACACTTCCAGTTTAGGAGTACGTAGGGAGTATTATTAACAGGGAAACACCATCAGATCGGATCCCATTTTCCACCCCCAATACATTGACACGCGCAAAGTTTAAATGGACATAAACCATTACAATCAGAAAATGAAAGGTGAAGAAAACTTTATCGAGATAAAAAGGAGTGAATGGGTAATCCAAATTAGACATTTCATACCTGTGACAATGAAGCACAAAACCTTTCTATGTGATTGCAGCAGGACTAGCTATTTCAGATTTCAGTACAAACAAGCTATGGACATTTCAATGGCAAGAAAAGAGAACTAAAACTTGAAAAGAACAAGGACATACCTTGCAAAGGTAATGCATAAGTGTCATCCTGCCGTTCGTTGCACGAGTATCCGTAAGTTTTAGCAGACTATCCAACTTGAACCCAACTGCTGATCCTGCATGAAGAGGTCAATAATTATCTAAAGATTTACAGCTCTTAATAAACAGCAACCAATTTTACAGAGCTTATTTAGCCTAGTTCCAAGAACTTAACTTGCTCTTATGGTCAAGGCTTCAGATTAACATTCATAGATGTGATAGCACATATGGTACAAGCATCAACCAAAAATATAAGCAAGAGAACCCTGTCAATAATGGTAAATTAAGCCCCTTATAGATTAAAAGAACAATAATGAAAGTTATAGAACCACGTTGAAAATGTATAGTTTGTGATTAGTGGAGGAGATAAGAGGGTGGGCTTTATGTGCCATGAGTTGTCTGGCAAACCATTGATTCTTGGAGTATGAAATGCGACTAAACTAACATAATCTCACAAAGAACATATCAAGTCATCACATATAGTCCAATAATATACATCAACCACTGCTAAATGAGAAGGCAAAAGAAAAGCATGTAGTTACTATTTTGATGAATTTGATGGAGACTGGAAATGATTTGCAAGGGGTCTCTCAGCAAACAACCCTAAGCTGAGAGCCAACATGCCAGATAATAGGTAATATTCTAAAATATAGATCATTAGAATTTCATTGAGATTAATTTTGATATTGAAAGGATAGACATTGCATATCAAGAGGCTGCATAATCATAGATATGCTCAGAAAGATCTGAGAAATAGCCTTTCAACAAGTCTGGCTAAAACAGTGTAACTCCTCCCACCCTAAGCTGCCAAAAAGCAGGTGAATGAGGACAAGAAAGAAAGCCTTAATCAGAAGTCATATCCTCTTCGTAGAGATCACAGATTGAATTTGTAGAAAGGAGAAAATTTTCAGATAATAGACACAGACCAAGCAGGATAGTGTATAACCTGTGTTACATCATATAATTATTTGATTCAATCTTGCCGGGAAAAAATTTGACTTCATACCTCGTGCAGTTCCAGAATTTAATAGATTCCCTAGATTGAGAATTAACTTCATAATCTCTTTGAACTTCGCACAATTTCGCACCTAATTGACAGAAGGAAACGTAAGAGGAGAGATCAGAACATACACCAGAAGTGGCAACAGTGTATACTGCACAACTATTGTACCTCCTCACATGCAGAATTTACAGTATTCAAACTCTTTTTGAACTCTGAAACCTGCAAGAAGAAAAGGTGTTCAATGACACAATTTTCATGCAGTACACTAAAAAAGCCACAAATGCATGCACAGAATGGAGCAACTATGATGCAAAGCACCAAACAAAAGAACCTGTGTGTTAAACTGTATCTTGAACAAAAATACTCTTAATTTTGACTCCACCCGCGGTGCTTTCATGAGCTCCAAAAAAAACTGAAACAAAACTAAATCCAAGTCAGCAAAACCAACAATCACAAGTGTCGCCCTTCAAAAAGATATTAAAAAAATCACAAGTGTCCCATGTGAAGAGCGTAAATTTCACGGAAATAAAACGAATGACCAAGGAAAGAGAAGAAATCATTGGAAAATATCCAAGATCAGGAAAAGAAATTTAATATTCATATAAAAGAACACTGCCAATTTATTTTATTTTTTCATTCTCCATTATTAATGGCAAGAGAGTGTTTGCAACAGGTTTTGACCATTGCATTAAGTCAGGCCTTGAAATTTTCAGATCAACACTAATATGCCAGAAACATAACTACACCATTCACTCAGAAAAAGTATTTATAGGCACAATAAGAAGGCACAGATCTCACAACAAAAAATTGAAATCAATATATGAAAAGTTCTAATAACCAGACAGAAATGAATATTTAGAGACCTGCTCACACTTTCCCAGCTTCTCTTTGTCACCCGTGTAGTTCTATAAGACAAAAGCAAAGACAGTCAGAAGTCAGAACTACAATTTCAGTAAAAACTTATCAGACTCTAGCATGGAGGATCTTTAATCACGAAAGTGAACCTTTTTCCTTAAAAAGATAATTGTGATGAAGAGTAGCACCAACAATATAACATAACAAGAATATTCCAGTCTATAATCAAACCTTAAGAAGATCCATCTCCTCTTTAGTGGGACAAAACTTTATTAGGTTTTCCACCTGATCACCATCCAAAACTGACTCATCCAAAGCAAGTGCTGCAGCCTGCAGAAAAATTCAAGGTAGCACCGACACTTATGGCATGAGTAAGAAAATAATACAAACATTGTATCCATTCGCAACTATTTCCCCCACATCATGTTCCTTAAAAGATTAAGGAAGGTGAGACAAGAAAGTAGCCAGATAAAATCATCCTTGGCAAAAACATGAGGACGCGAGGTGCATCTTTTCTAGCAAAATCAATGTGGATCAGTATTTTCAACTGCCGCAAAAGAGCAATGTTAAAATATGAAAAGCAAAGTGTGTCCCAATCCCAATTGTCAATAAAATCAACAACTAGTCATCCAAAGGTTGCGAAGCTCTTCATCAACCAAAGTAAAGAATGATATAGGCTATAGCCCATAGGAAGAATTTAATCATCATAAATTAAATTTGTTCAATGATATCAATATAAATTTCATCCAAGTTCAAATTTTGTTTCACATCTAAAGCCACACGTCAAGTGATGGCTTCCTAGAGGGTCAAGTAGCTATTGCAGGATTGGCAGCTAAGCTTAGCTATTTTGCTAGTTGTATACATACGCTAGAAGAATAATGGAACTGAGGGCCATCATAACAGCATTGATGGTCTTTAAAATCTAGAAAGGTTGAATAAGTCAATATAACTCTTAGATTTATTGTACTATAAGATAGAGTTCTTGATTTGAACACTCATGTTCTATTTGCTTCTGTACAAAATGTTTTTCCAAATATCTTTTGGGAATTGTGGTTCTTAGTGCCCCCAAGATAATTAAGGAGTAATAACAAGTATACTGGGTTATCATTATCATCATATGAAGTCCAAGGACAACACATGGTCAGATACAATTTTTTCTTTATAAATGTTCAGGTGTGAAACATGCAGGTATTGAGAAGGGTAAAAAGCCAAGAATTTACCAAAGTACTTATTTACAAGTACTGTGGTTCGAATGGCTGGTAGTGTAGTAGCAACCATGAATTTCTCTAGAGCTCAATTGGTACTTCCAGTTTGAATTATTTACAGCTTAACTGGCACATTCTTTTGCATCGACTACCCTTTTGGCTTTTAATTACAATCATGGGTATTTACATGTCCTTTGGTTCCTTAAGAAATCATTCATTTGTCTAAACAGAACAGTTTATCCATTGACAAAGTAACCATAAAAATAGTTTGTGCGTTAGAAATATCACCAAATGTTGAGAAACCACACACATATGGATCAGCATTAGATGTGAGAACAAAACGTCAACCAATGGTAATGGTATGGTATGATTCGGCAGGTAAGATATCATGCATGGCTGCATAGGTACATACATAAAAAAAACTCTGAAGAACTTGCTTGTCTTTCCACTGATGAGATTACATGCTTGGGTGTCATGCTTTTAACCAGAAAAAACCCTTATATTACTAACCCTTACCTAAACTAACTAGCCTTTATCTAAACATATTTTAGTTGTGAATCGAAGTTATCTAAACTTATTGGTCCCTTTTTTGAGCTTTTTGTTTAACTAAACCTACATGACCTTCTTGGATCATACATAACTTAACTTTCTAGAAACTAGTTTATAAGGTGAAAAGAACAAGGCCTAGCATGCTCCACAAAGTCTAATACTTTTATATTCCACTTTTTCCTACTTCTACTGAAAGAGGGAAACTTTAACTGAAAACGTAATACACAACACAATGAATAAGAATTCTGACTCCACTTATCTCCAAACGGTTTTTATAGCCTTTACTATCATTCAAAAATTGCAATTCTATATGAAGCTGGAAACCCTCAGTTCTCATCAGCCAGAGGCAAAAAATTACTATCAACCTCATGCAACATGCCTCAATCATAAACTTAAAGAATACTAACAAGTTAGTCTTTGCATTCTCAACTGGAGTGCCAGACATGACAATAGGTCAAGGTTTATTTGGTCTATACCTATATTATAGACAAAAAGTAACATATCTAAGATGTTCCACTTCTTAGTACATATCAAGATTACTCCTATAAAGATGTAATATATCCCTAAAAATCAATAGAGAAACCTTAATGCTGTCGAATCTTATCAACAATTCTATCTACAATCAGATATGTCAATTGGATACATGTCATACATCATCAACTAGCAAAAAGAAACTTGAACACAATAACAGTAAGTTTAAATCCTCCCTAAAACCAACATAGAATGGTAGTTATACAGTCAATTAACTTAAATAGATATAAGGATATATTTATCTCAAGAGACGGACATATCAAATTCAAATAATGGATCATAATTCTCCTAATATACGTGAAACACAAACTTGCTAACTGGAAACCCATTACAATAAAATGCATCACTAAACGCTATTTGGCGACATATGGAAAAAATTCTAGCATACCATCATATCAGGGAGTGGCATCTTAACCTTTGTAAGCATTATTTCGGTGTTGTTAACCCTTCTGAGGTCAATCTGCATCATTTGAAATTACAATCACAATCAACTTCAAATAACATGCAAAAAACAAAAGGCAAAGACAGTGAGCACCAGAAAGGTTGAAAACCCAGTTTTTACAATGACATGAATTTGGTGTATCATTCTGTCGAAATGTACTCTAACAACAACAATAGTCCCTTACACTTACACATTCACATCTATAACTCGAGTAGAGTTTCTTCTCACCAATCATCACATATACACACAAGGAAAAATGAATTCTGATGAGAAATTTCAGTCACTTCCTTGTTATGGGAAACATAATGCCTCCCAATATGCAGCCCAATAAGTGCAAACAAGAGATGAATAGCATACTGAAAAGACAAAAATGAATTGAGGGCTAAAGGAGCAACATGATGACATTTGCAAATTGCAAGGTACACAATTGAATTGAATGTACCATTTATTTTTGTGGGTACGGTGTGAGCAGCGTAGGTTGAACCCACTGGACCCACAAAAAAAATCTGGAAAGAAATTATAAAGGAAATAGGCTGAAAATCAAAAACAAAAACCGGTTATAAGAAAAATGCGTCGTAAGATATCGCTCAAACTTGCTTGGCTCAGTGGTTTCCTGTGTTTTGCAAAGTTCCGATTACATTTGAATGGACGCGGAATCAAATCACATATGCAGCATTCCATATCTTTTTATCCTTTTCATTTTTTATGCTTTCCCTCTACAAATTAGAAAAATTTTACATCCAGTCTTTCATTTTCTCGTTATGTTTCCTTTATCTATAATTTTTTTATTTGATTTTTTTCAATACTTTTAAGTTTTTTGAGCATTTTGTTTCATTTTCTTGAACGGTATCCCTTTCACAATTGTACTATAAAGTTTTAATTTCTTCCAACTTTGAGTTTGTAAAGAGTAATATCTTATTTGATAAAATTAACATCTTCCTAATTTTTCGGTATTTATCAATACTTTTGTGCCTGAGTATCTTTACAAACCCAAACAGATACTGCAATAATTGCTAATTGTATCGCAAATGCAGAATCTTTTGCTCATGTCTTTATGTGCAGTGCAACAGTGCTAATTACAAAAGATGATCTATTCATAGTCAGACAGAATGAACGATTATATGTCTTATTTGATATTGTCTTCTGAAAAAAATAAACCAATGAGTTAAATTCCTAGATCCAGTTGCAATTTAAAAATTGAACTACGTATTGGAATTTCTAATCTATTCTCTTTGACTGTTTTTTTTGGACGATTCCGAACCCCACGTGGGTCAAATCCTAGATTCATCCCTGGCATGAGCCTTCAGCCTCGTCTAAAACTATTACTTGCTATCCCAAAACCATGAGATTATTTTCATCATATATATCAAGTATTATGAAGACGATTTATATCTCAGGAATTACAAAAAAAATCATTTTCCTTTCAACCTAACAAAAAAAAAATAGTTTGCAGCCACAACAACATAACATAGAAGTTCCATTGCTGATTTAATCATGTAACACGATAGCTATAATCCATTTTATATAAAACACGTAATAAGCTTACTTAAGAAAGTAAGAAGGAAGATTTATCAACCGTTTGTTTACATAAAAATATCAAATGAACTAATAAAGAAACTAGGTAGAGTGAATAGATAAAACGCATACTTCATTATCTTTCTTCAAAAACGTAATGGCAAGTGATTGAACAAATTATTACCAAGAAAGAAGGAAATCTTACAAAGCAAAGACACATTGCGGCATTGCTGGATCTTTATTTTCATTGCCAGGAACACCAAAAGATGTAATAAGGCAATTATAGGGCAAGGACAATAATAATTGCTATCCTGTTTGCAGGGTAACAGTGATATCATCCCACAAGTGACTCATACACATACAGAAAAAGAGCCCCCAAAGTCCAAACTAATAACCCAAAATTTCCAAGAAGTGTAATAGATCAATCATGCAGATGCTTGTACAGTTATGGTCATACAGTGTCAAAAGTAGACATCAGACCAAGCAATTAAAATTAATAAATTAACGATTCTATTAGATTACCACGTGAACAACTTCAGGTTTGGATCCAGCAGCCTTCTTCTTTTCATTAGCTTTCCCTCCTGCACCAGCAGGCTTTGCAACTTGATTAGAGAAAAGCTTCTCAATCTCTGACACATCAAATTCTGCAGCACTGTGATAAAAGGAATGGCATCAGTGTTTCTGCAACAAAAATTACATCATCCCTACAGAAAAGTGCATGATCTATGCATCTAGTATCCAAACTGGAACTCTCATCCAAAAAGGAATTATGATCAACCATCTTGAAGACTTTAAAGCCAAAGAAAAGGTAGAATTACATGACTCTAAATATCTTAAATGAATAACAAAGGCAATTAATATGCAAAAGAAAAATTGACACAATGGAAGGAGAATGAAAACTTTGCATGCTATTTCTCATTAAAAAAAAAAGAAGATACAGTACATTTGGGGACCTGCCGATCTTTGCAACTCTTCCCATACGCTCCCTTTTATAACCCTCGATACTTTAATCCAATGCAAGGGTTTAAGTGAAGATCTTTTCGTTTGAGCTCCTGGTGTTGCTCGTCCATAACCCCTAGCCATACCAAGCGGAGCGCTAGGTGCACCAGGAGTAGTTTTTGGGGGTGGCGGTGGACCAACTCCTGGTGGTCTTGGTGGTGCAGGAGGACCTAGAACACCACCTCCAGGGGGTGGAGGTGGAGGTGGTCCTCCTTGACGCATTGGAGGTGGAGGTGGGGGAGGGCCTCCACCCCCAGGAGGTGGCGGAGGTGGGGGGAGGGCCTCCACCCCCAGGAGGTGGCGGAGGTGGGGGAGGGCCTCGGCCTCCGGGAGGTGGCGGAGGAGGGGGGAGGGCCTCGGCCCCCGGGAGGCGGCGGAGGAGGGGGAGGGCCTCGGCCCCCGGGAGGCGGCGGAGGAAGGGGAGGGCCTCGGCCCCCGGGAGGCGAGGAGGGAGGGGGGGGCCTCGGCCCCGGGAGGTGGCGGAGGAGGGGGGAGGGCCTAGGCTCCCGGGAGGTGGCGGAGGAGGGGGAGGGCCTAGGCTCCCGGGGAGGTGGCGGAGGAGGGGGAGGGACTCGGCCTCCCAAAGGTGGTGGAGGGGGAGGTGGCAAGGGGCCTCTACCCCCGGGAGGTGGTGGTGGAGGTGAGGGAGGACCTCTACCCCCCGAAGATAGTGGAGGTGGGGGAGGGGCTCCATAACAAGAGGGTGGGGGAGGTGGGGGGAGGGGTTCCATAAAAAGGCGGTGGTGGTGGTGGTGGAGGGGGAGGGGCTTTATAAGAAGGCGATGGTGGAGCAGACGCCACCCCACATCCACGAGGAGGTGGTGGAGGAGGTGGTGGTGGAGCAGATGGAGGAGGTGGTGGATATTGTGGGGCATCTCGAATAGGAAAAGATGGAGTACTATATGCGAGATTAAAAGGTGGAGGTGGCGGCGGTGGAGGTGGAGGAGGAGCTGATGGGACACCTTTTGTAGAAGAAGGTGCTAAATTTGGCGATCCACTTGAAGCAAAAGGTGGAGGTGGAGGTGATACCCTCTCCCGTGATGGAGAAAGTGAAGAAGGTGGAGGCAGAGTTGACAAAGGAGAGTACGGGGCAGCAAATCTTGGAGTTGGAGGTGGGGGTGGGGGTGGGGGTGGAGGTGGAGGTGGAGGTGGAGGTGGAGGTGGAGGCGAGGGAGGAGCATGAGAAGAAGAAAGAGATGGACTTTGATTTCCTAACATATCAGAGGATGGGTTTGGCAATGGCGGTGATGAAGGTGCAACTCTCAAATGAGAGGAAGGAAAGGGTGGTGGAGGAGGGGGTGGCGGAACTTGAGGCATAAATGAAACTACACTTTGTCTATCAGACAAATTTAGAGGCGATGTTGATGATGATGGAGGAGCTGGAGATTCAGAGACATTCGCCAGTATCTGCCGCCTCCCGGGGGGAGGAGGAGGTGGGGGTGGAGGTGGCGGAGGTCTACCTTGTGGTAGCACCTCTATAGTTGGGTTATAGGAGGAAGAGGATGGGGGTGAGGGTGCCTTTGTTTCTTCTTCAAGCTCATGAGACTCTACTAAAGAGTGTGAGGATGGAGCAGCCAAAGCTGAGTGACCGAGAGAAGAGGCTTTAGAACTGGAAACTTCTTGGCTAGACCCATCATCAGGAGTTTCATGGTGAGAGACTTTAGCAGATTCTACAAGTTTTACATCCTGAAATTTATGCAGGCGTCTATCAATACCAGAAGCAGCAAATCCAAGATCAGAGCTGCCAGCACGATCTCTCACTTTGCCAACAGCACCAGGGTCTTTCACTTGATTTTTTGTACATCCTAGAGAAGGTGGTGCACTGTTGACCCGGTTAGGTGGATAAGCCACATGCATGGAATTGGTGTAAGAGCCTTTGTTTGAAGGTATCCACCGATGCTCAGTTAGTTTTTGCTTGCCGGATTTATCCCCTGCTGTCTCTTGCAGTTTCCCTCTATGCTTTCCCAAAGCTGAATCAGAAACTGACTTTTGGTTGAATGTGGGTGGCCTTTTGGGTGAAGGTTGCAGGACTCTCTCTTGTTTTTGCTTAGTAGCATCACCATTCAACTTACACTGCGGACTTTTGCAATCTGACCTCTTCTCCACTTCCCCATCCTCAACAATTTGCTTTGTATCCAACCGCTCCACCATGCTGCTATCTAAAAGATCGGCCTCGATATTCTGCTTGATGAGTGTATCTGAAATCAAAGTCATGGTGTCTGCCTCTATATCCTGACCATCCAAAACTATGTCTTCATTCTGATCATAGCAAACCTCATAATGTTTGTGCTTTCCTTCATCCAAAAGCATATCATCCAAGGCCAATTTAACATCTTCTTTCTGATTCGTGTCATCCATAAGAATGTCTTTGACTGCATTAAGATCAGAAACAACATCCCGGTGCAGTATTTTGCTCCAATCATCCAGGCCTATATCCTTTACTGCTTCAAGCTCCACTAATACTTTTGAACCTCGTATGTGAGCTCCTGTTTCCGGTGCACAATCTACAAATGCAGGAGGCTCTCTATCCTCCTTCTGCCCTCCACCACCTCCTCCTCTAATAAAACTATCATGAATCAAAGGGGGATCCATATCAGTCTTCCCATCTTGGGCATCAACAGCATTACTGAAGATCTCTTCGGCTTCAAAAAATTCCTCTGGTGAAGCACTATCTGTTTCATTGTCAATATCACTTTCTACTTCTGTGGATACAACAGGAACTGCACCGACATCCGAAAAGAGTACCTGATACAGATAATAAGTATGCATTCAAACCCCATCGCTTAGTGAAAAAAGTCACATCAAAGAGCATTCACGACTTACCTCTGCTTTAAAGTCCTTAGAGAATTGATCCTTTGCATCCCATAAAACATCAACTTCTTCACGGCTAAGAGACAAAATGTTTGACCGGATAAAGGATGAATGAAACATAATTCTGAACATAATTTCTTCCCGTACAAAATCATCACATAGATGGACGCATTCCAATACAATATCACCTTGAACACGACAACGAATATCTAATTTTACCAAAAGACATTCTGTCTGCAATCATAAGCAAAGGTTAGCTCTTTGAACCTATTAAATCACTATCTGAAATTAGGGGGGGGGGACCAAAAATTTACCTCTGAATAGTGCGGAACCTGTTTTGTGGTCTTTAAGGATGAAAATAACAGCTTAGAACTTCTACTAGATTTTGCTAAAGGGTCCTGCCCATAAACACGAACTGCTGGTCTGCAACCTTTACCGCCATCAAACAAAGGAAGGACTCGAAGTATTAAGCAGTCAAGAATGAGCGGTGTGTCAGAAGGAGGCCAGTCAGGGCCTAAATTTCTTCGAGATACATACTGAAGATATCTCATCTGTGAAGGCTGTGGGTTTAAAGGAGACAAAAGCTGAAGAAGCTCCTTTGAGGCCTGCCTGTACACCATTTCAAGTGTTTTTTGCTCACCGTTATACTGCCTTCTGTACAAAAGGAGGCCAGCAAGCATAAAAGCAAGGACAGGCCAACCTCCTCTTTCACAGTGCATCAACAATACATTTTGCTGTCCCTCCAATGACAACCAGCTCTCACTAGAACGTAGAAAGTGGTAAACCATTTCTAAGGGAAGCAAAGGACATTTTTCATATTGCCGAGGATATTCCATAACTGTCATATCATACTCAGACAAAATGTCTGCAATATGGCTCCTTCGATCTCCTTCTCTAAAGTTGAACACCATGAATGAAGCATCTGGATAGTGGTCCTGTAGCTGCGCTACGATACCACCGAGGTATTCTGTGTACTCATCTTCATCCAGTACATCCGTGGAGAAGCAACAATCAAACACTGTAAAGGAATTTAAAAAATTGTATTAAAGCAAAAGAACCCAACTAAATAGAAACTTTTTGCAGGAGCAGAAACAAAACATTAACTGAACATGCTCGACAACATAGAAAGCTAGCTGAACATCCTCAATTTCTAAAACTTGTCATCTACTATCTACATTCTACCCAGTAGTGGATCCACGGGGTTCATTGAACCCAGTGAATTTTAGAAAAAGAAAACTGCAGTTTTTTTTTGTTAGGAAAGAGAAACAAAAAAAGAGATTAATTATTTATTCCATGTGCTAAGCTTACATACATCCCTGAAGGTCAAGGGTTCGAATAACCTGAACGACCTCCTTTTTTTCTTTTATTTTTGTCCCACTTTTTTGGACTTCGTAGCTTTCTGACTTGTTCTATCTCAATTTCTTTTTCCGAACTCTCTAACTCTATACCTCATAATTTTGATGAATTTAGATTGGTATAAGAAAGCTAATAGTACATTGCTATATTTTGAGTGAAGTTCCAGTATTATTATTGTGATAATGTGATTTGAGCTATAAAAACTCAAATTAGTTAATTGCCACAATTGTAATATTTAAAAAAAAAAAAAAAAAACTTGTTATTGCACTTCTGCACTCTCGGATTATTAGTTGAAATTTAAATTATGGTTTCTGATTTCATTTTTAGGTATTAATAAATTTGTCTTGCATTTGAGGTCTCTGAACCCACAGTCAAAAAAATCATCGACTCGCCACTGGGTCTCCCTCATCTAAGTAAAATTAAGCATCCCAAACTAACTCAAGGTCATTTAAATAAAAGCTACATAAAAAGACCCAAGCTCTAACAACTCAAAAACCTCAAATATCTGCATAGTTTACCCTTTCAATCTCCCTACTTCAATAACAAGCTCTCCGTTAGCTAAAACAACGAGCATTTACAGCAAGAAATCAAAAGCAAGCGAAAAAATCAGCTCAATTATGCAAGATTCAATCACAACGAAAATCACCAACAACCAGAAATGACAATGACATAGAAAACCCGATATGGAAAACATATCTAACCCCCAGATTTTGCATAGAATTTAGCATATATGGAAGCTTTTCAGCTTCATGATCAATAAAATCTAGAATCCTCCAACATTTAAGCCGAATTTCAAACCAACCCTTTAAAAACTACCAAAATTCAGCCAAACAAACCCAGAAAAACACGATCAATTAAGCAAAAAAAACATGAAAACTTACCAAAAACACGCTCAGATATTTCCAGAAGCCGATCAGGTGGCTTACGGTAGAAAAAACGGCGAAACAGCGCCATTGGATGGCGCTATTTCCCTGAACTCGAACCCAAAACGGTGGTTTTTGTTGATTTCCGATAAATTTCAAACCCTAATCCAGATCCAATCAATTACGATCTCAAAATTAAGGAAATTCCCAAAATTAACGAAACCCCTCAATTCAATCAGATGAATTGATCAAATCAAGAAACATTCAACCAAAAAAAAAAAAAAAAAAAAGTTAGGGAAGTATGTATTCACAATGTATACGGATCGAAATTGGGGGAAAATTTAGGGATTTGAATAATTAAATAAGAATGATTGTTGCATTAGATGAAGCTATGAGATGATGGGAGGGAGAAAGAAAAAGGGTATTTTAGTGTGGACTGAAACAGAGAATACACTCTCTCCCTCTTTCTCTCTCTCCTCCCTCTATGTTTCTTTTTTCTCTTCTGGAAAAATAAGAGAATAAACTGGTGAAAAGTTGGTATTGTACACGTGGCAACAAAATGTGTGTTTTTTACAGAGAATTGGGGTGGAAAAAATGGAGATGATGAAGTTTTTCCGGCTGGATAAAAAGACAGAGGATGATGAAATGTAGAAAGAGAGATAAAAAAGGAAAAAATTTTGGGATTATGTTAGAACAAGGTTTTTGGGTAATTCAATTTAATTGAATCATTTATTTATTTTATTTTTATTAGTTTTGTATAAGGGTAATTTATTTATTTTTTAGTCCACTTAGGAAGATGAAATTGAGGAGAGAGAAAGAGGGGAGATGTGAAAATGGTGAAGATGGGAAGCCCCCTTTCCCAATCTTCACCAGAAAAAAAAAAATTAAAGATTAAAAATTTAGAATATAATTTGTTGTTCTTTTGGTGGTTTTAGGAAAGGATATTCATACGTTATATTTTAAAGGAAGAAAAAAATATGTCACAATTTGTTAAAAGAAGCGGACATGACACATATTTACGTGGGATAATGGGTCAATAATGAAACTACAAAATTTATGTCAAAAATATTCATGTAGAAATCATAATAATGGTAGCATGTCATGCCCCATAATATATTGGCAATGGTCGCAGGTCCGATCGACAAGGAACGGAGATGTGAGTTCTATTTCAACTTTCTTTCTCTTAAGAGCATCGTATATGTAACTTTCTTTCTTTCTTTATATAAGAAAATTTTTAATTTATGCTCCGTATAATCTTTAGTGTACTAAACAAAGCTTATGATAAGCTCACGAGAGACATGTGCTATGGTGAGTAATGTTGAAGAAGGGTATACCTTATAAATATATTATCTTAGTTAAGGACATGTATTGGGACTCGAAACAAACGTCAAGACATGTGGTGGATTCACGTAATATTTCATTATTATGACAAGACTCCTTCAGGGATCTACATTGAGTCATATCCTTATTCATGACGATGATAAATGAAAAATCACAACCTATCTAGGATGCAGTTACATGGTGTATTATTTACAAATGATATTATTTTTGTGGATGAGACTATGGATGGGACTAATGCTAAATTAAAGTGATGAAGCCAAACATTATAAATCAGGACCATGGAGGGCAATCTATCTATCTATATTTAAAAGGCGTTCCTAAACAAGAAACGCCTGAACGGTGCCACGTGGCGCTCTTTCTAAGGGCTTTTTACTTCATGTAATCCATGTACAATAAATAAAATTAGAAATTGCATAGTATAGGCTTTGAACCCGTGACCTCATGTTCATATACTAAAGTCTTAACTACTAGACCAAGTGGTATTTAGTGTTATCATTTTAAAGTCCAATATTAATAAATGAAAATTTTCCTTACCCTGTGTAGGCGTGGATTTTTAATTCCTTTAATCCCTACACGCGGTGTGAGCGCGTTTATTTGATTTGACTACCCCATTATTTAGGTTTTATTAAAAATACGTTTTGAAGTCGCCAACAATTTTTTAAAGGAATAATCATAAACCTAATTGGATTGAAACGGAAGGGACATCTTAGAGACTTATCCAATGTAGATTTCCCCGTCATGACTCCATAGATGGTCAAGAACCAAAAAGTGAGTTCGGGGTGAGGGTACAATATAGTCAGGAACTATATTGCCCATTGCTGGCCTCTACTAAATAACAATTCACAACAGATTTTATGCAATAGAATAATCAAACCACTTTTTAAAGCACCCTAAAATAATTACTCTAGATGGGTTCAGGAAACACACAAAAAGACTAACTATTTAGTGATCAGTTATTAGGCAATCATTTTACAAGGTTCCTAATAGGTTGTCCATATTATTTGAATTAATGAGAACAATTCTTTAGGTCTTATTTAGCATAATCACACGTGGTTGATAAAAAGGCATGCAAGACAATCATAATAATATGAACATTATATACAGAAAATATAAGAAAAGAGGTTAGAATTTACAAAAGAACCACGATTATTGATTAAGAATCTACATCATGACAAGAAAATGGTTAGTAAATTCAATAAAATAAATATGATTATTCAAGACCCCTCATGATTATACCTATGTGGTTTAGATCGAAGAGCGTAGTGACTTTCAGTCGAAGCAATCTTGAAACCAGGAATATAGTAGAATCAGGAACAAGAATTAATGTGGAAGATCAAAAGTGTTTAGATGTTTTGTATTCAAAGTATGTTTCGGAGTGTTTGAGAGTATTTGCATGCGTAAAAATAATAATCTGAACCCATGTTTTATTCGGGAAATCAGCCTGTATTTATAGGCAAACCAGCACGTGCGCTTCACGCACGCCCTGCGCCAGGCGCAAGCCTACGTGGCAGCCGCGAGGACATGCGTCAGGCGCAAGTTGGCCTGCCTGACGTGGTCCATCCAGTTAAAACTTTGCACATGGAAACGCGTTTTCGAAAAGATAAAATTTTATCTTGCGTCTCACACAAGACTTGCGCTAGGCGCATGACTCTGTGTGAGTCACAAGTCCACGTGTCAGGCGCTCATTGGAGTGCCTGACACGATATAGCCAATGTGCTGGACGCACGTGGCGCGCTGAGCGCAGCCGCCGCGTCCGGCGCAAATTCCGGAATATTCCAAAATATTCCTTTTTTATGCTATGCGTGCTTTTAAGATGCCTTTTTTATCCCTAAAAATCCGGAGATCGAATATTCCGGTATTAAAAATCTGATTTATGAGTAAAGGATAACAATAAAATCTTTTAGGAAAATATTTATCAAAACAATAAACATTAAGAAAATATTTATCAAAACAATAAATATTAGGAAAATATTTATTAAAATAGTAAATATTCAGTTGGGCTTTTAAAATGGATTTAAAAACATTTTATGGGTTTTATAATATTATTTCAAAATACACATTGCCTGGTTATTCAGACTGTTTCTCCATTAGGCCGTGCCAACTAAGACCGCGATATATTTCATCATTGGACCCTTAAATGGGGAGACACGATTATGTGTCTACAGAAGCCCCCACTTTAACTGAGGTTTGTAAAACCGAAAGTCAAAGTATACGTGTCAGAACGAAGAATGACTATGGATGCTCTGCAATCCAAAATCACTCTTTTACTTGAGTACCTGCAAAACAAGCAAAAGTTTCAGGAACAGACATATGAACAAATTTGCAAAATAAATGCAAATTTACAAAAATGAAATGATATAGGTGAAGAGAAATCATGAGCGATTATGGTCCGGCTCATGTCGGGATAGAGCTATTATGGTCCCGCTCTAGGGTGTTGATGACGTGTAGAGCTATTATGGTCCCGCTCCAAGGTGTTGATGACGTGTAGAGCTATTAATGGTCCCGCTCCAGGGTGTTGATGATGTGTAGAGCTACTATGGTCCGGCTCACGACGGGATAGAGCTATTAATGGTCCGGCTCACGACGGGATAGAGCTATTATGGTCTGGCTCACGACGGGATAGAGCTATTAATGGTCTGGCTCACGACGGAATAGAACTATTATGGTCCGGCTCACGACGGGATAGCGCTATTAATGGCCTGGCTCACGACGGATAGAGTTATTAATGGTCCGGCTCACGACGGGATATAGCTATTATGGTCCGGCTCACGACGGGATAGAGCTATTATGGTCCGGCTCACGACGGGATAGAGCTATTATGGTCCGGCTCACGACGGGATAGAGCTATTATGGTCCCGCTCCTGGGTGTTGATAATTTGTAGAGCTATTATGGTCCGGCTCACGACGGGATAAAGCTATTGATAGTCCGGCTCACGACGGGATAGAGCTATTGATGGTCCGGCTCATGACGGGATAGAGCTATTAATGGTCCAGCTCCAGGGTGTTGATAATTTGTAGAGCTATTATGGTCCGGCTCACGACGGGATAGAGCTATTGATGGTCCGGCTCATGACGGGATAGAGCTATTGATGGTCCCGCTCCAGGGAAATGTGTAGTGCTGATGGTCCGCGGACTTAACGGTGTGTTTTCCGTTGCTAATACTCCTGAGTATTTGTTGTCTCTCGAGTAATATTTGTGTACAGTATAGCATGTTGGAAGTGTAATACCCCGAAATTTCGAAATTTATTTCATTATTTATTACGCTTTAATATTATTTCCACTTAAATTTATTTTTCTGATAATTCAATTTTAATAATGATTTTAGTTTTGAATTATTTAACGAGTTTATTTAAATGATTTAATTGAAATGTATTTTAAACTAATTATTCATGTTCATTATTTATAAATAATTTAACTATTAATTGTTGCAATTGAAAATCTTTATTTAGTTTGTGGGCATTCTTATTCATTCAATTGTCCATCCATATAAGCAACCCATATAAAGCCCAATGCCAATGTCAAGCCCATATCCCATATGTCATTTTTGTTAGCAAAAAAGAAAAAGGAAAATTTAAAACCAAAACAAAACAAAACAAAAACAAAAAAAAGGGACAAGAAAATGTGATCTTCATCACCATCTTCCTCCCTCCTCACGTATGAAAATCAATAGAGCCAGAGGAAAAAAAAAATTTCCACAAACTCAACAGTTCTTTTCAGAGAACTTTGAAAATCAAGCACAAATTCAACCATAACCTCAACTCTTCTGCCCAAAATCCTCCGAAATCAGAAAACAAAATCTCAACACCTTACTTCCTCCATTAATGGAGGTTGACTGAGCTCCACAAATTCAGAAAATTTGTTCTATAAATAGCAACCCAAACTACATTCACCCAAATTGCTCAAGCAAACAAAAATCAAAGGTTTACTTCAATCTCTTTCTCTTCCCTTAATTTCTGAATTTCGTTTTGGACAATAAAATTGAAAATTAAAATTCAACCCACCATTAGCACTCCCTCTGTTTCTCTAATTCGCCGGAAACCACCACGACCACCTGAACCACTCGCGCCACCATCGACACCACCCAACCGCCAACCCAAACGCTCCCCTCCCTTCGCGTCACCCTCTGCAACCCCTGACTGCACCCGCGCCCTGCCACCACACGAACCACTTCCTGCACCACGGTCTCCTGCCTGAGCTTCGCCGTCCACCGTCCGAAAACCACCAGCGCCACCTCCTATTCTTCTCCCCTGATTCGTCCCTTCCCCTGACTTCCTTCCTTTGTTTTTTTTTTCTTCAGTTTTGTTAAACTGATTCAAAGAATCAGTACCCCCACTTTTCCCCTTTATTAGTTTTATTAGTTTATTTTTTTCAAAAAAAATAAATGAGTTTCCTAAATTGACTTGCTTTATTAAGTTGGTATATTTTAGATTAGTTAACTTAGTCTTTTATAAGTTAAAAGTATTTCTTAATTTTCTAAAACAAAGTAAGAAGTGTAATAAAGTTAGTTTTCTATGTTTACAATTATTGTTTAAGTTAATGAAAATTAAGTTGAAGTTATCTTTGAGTACTTAAAATGATTTCATAAATAATTTGAAAACCATAAACTTTAATCATTAAGAATTTTTTAAGTTATTTGAGTTATTTGAAAACCATAAACTTTAATCTTTAAGTTTTCTCTGTTATTATGGCCATTATGTTATCCGTAGGTGGTTACAGGGGATTGACCCCGGCCTACAATGTTGAAGTAAGTGGTACAGGGGATTGACCCCGGCTTACTGGCGTTCTCTTTCCTCTCCTTAAATAACTGTATTAATTGAACCTATGCGATTATTCATTGTATATATACGTGTATGTGTGTTATGCTTTTCAACCCTATTAACCTACTATTTTACAAAGTATTTTCAACTTAAGTATTTTACGGGATGGAGTTGGAATTGAGCTTGTCTCTCTTGTTTCTTTTCAATGTATTTGTGCAGGTGGGTGATCGACGGGGGAACAAAGGGAGATCATTTAGAGTTGTCATCCACTTAGCTTATGATTTAGCTTCCGGTGGAACTCTGAAACACTTTAGTAATTAGTGATATTTAAGGAACAATATACTTGGTTGTAAGGATTAATTTATTTTGAATTTAGTATGCTTTAATCTAGCCTTGCATTAATTTCCAAGGAGATAAGTGCGGCGGTAGCACGCCCGTTGAGTCGAACCCTCGTGGATTTTCCCCCATCTCGAGTTTTATTAAATGAAAAAGGGTTCGGGTTGGCGGGGGTGTTTCAAAGTGGTATCAGAGCGGAGTTTAGATTAACTAGGGATAGATTAAAATTATTAAAATATACTAATTAAGGAAAATGAATCAAGTAGGGTTAAACTTAAAATTTGAATAAGAAGTCAAGATAATAAAAATATTTAAGAAAAATGAATTAGGATTAAAATATGACATAAGGGTTTAGTATGAGTACGAATGGGTTATGTGTACATGTATGAAAGTACTCGTTAAAGGTACTTATTAATTGTTTATGATATTTTATTAGATGGCCAAGACACGTTTGACCGCCAGAAAATGCACCAGAACCCCTCGTCAAGGACCTTACCTTCTAAGGATGAGGGTAGGAGAGTCTATTTCAGCTTATATTTACAGGTTACGATTAACAATGAAGTGTTACCACCTCAATGAAGGCCACGGGCATTCGGATTACCTCACGCCACCTAAACACACTCTCCCCAACGATGGTCCTTACGCCGGAATCAAGAGCGAATACTCTGATGTTCTGAAAAACGGAAGGCTAAACTATGAATGATACACATTGAAAGGGAAGTGGTATCTCACGTTGAGTGGCTTAATGACTATTTACCCACTGATGACGAGGAGCCCAACCATAGTGGCGATGAAGAAGTAGGAATCAACCCTGCCTCACCCGTTGTAAATTTCAATGGAGATGGAGACGGAGATGAAGGTGAAGACGAGGACCCGTCCGGGTACGCTGATTAGAAACCCAAATCTCTATCCCTGGCCCTTAGATTTCTAACTAAGGTCGTAAAAGACCAATTAACTTGTTAATTTAGTTAATGATGGTGCAACTGATGCTTATTTGACTATTTGAAACAAACTCTTATGCTACTATGAACGAATTGTTATGGCACTTTTGAAGTAATGAATGATGAACTTTTGACATGTGAATTGAGTGTGAAATGAATGATGAACTTTTGATATGTGAATTGAGTATGAAATGAATGAATGAATGAACGGTTTGAACCATGATTATGTGAATTAGCCTTTATATAAGAATCAATGTGAATGGTAGAAATACCAATGTGAATAACGCATGTAGCTTATGCAATACGTTTATACGCGATCTAGAGCAAGGCGATAAGAAAACCAAATGGCCGAAACTCCTGAACAAGTTGCAGCACGACTTAGGACTCTCGAGCAACTAGCTCAGAGCTTTGGCTTAGTCCTTCAAAACCAGATCAACAACAACCACCATGGAGACGATCCGCAAGCTGATATGGCGAAAAAGATTTCCGCTTTGAAACCACCAACCTTTGTTGGGAGAGAAGACCCGCCCACTACTTCTCGAGAATTGGATAAGAGATTTCGAAAAGATTTTCACGGCCATGGGTACGCTTGAGGCCGAGAAAGTAGACCAAGCAACCTTTTATCTGCATGAAGATGCTGATACTTGGTGGAAAGTGTATAGTAGGACCTAATGTTAAAGCTCAAGAGAACTTTAACTGGGAAGCGTTTAAGGTAGCGATTAAGGCTCGATTCTTCCCCGAGCACATTCGTAGACCAAATTACAATGAGTTTAGTAGGTTTAACCAGAGCTATAACATGAGTATGCAAGAGTCTGCCCATAAATTCAATGAGTATGCCCGATTCTGCCGGATTGTAGTGCCAGATGAAGGAACTAAGGCTCAAAAGTTCGAAGATGGACTTAAGTTTGACATCCAGACTCGGTTAGGAGGAAGTACCTCCGTCACTTTCGCGGAAGCGTATGCTAAAGCTTCGAACCTAGAGAGAATCTTACAGCGTGAGAGAGAGGTGCTAGGTAGACACAAAAGGAAGGAACCTACCAGCAACAACAACAACCAAGGGTACGACAAAAGGCACAACAACAACAATGGTGGAAACAACAACAACAATGGTGGACGCTACAACAACCGCAACAATCAGAATTCTGGACAACAGGCCCAACAAGGAAATAGGAACCAAACAAACTTTGTTTGCAAGAAGTGTGCCAAGAGCCATCCAGGGTTCACTTGTCAGGGTGAAAGGATCAAGTGTTTCGAGTGTGGAGAAGTAGGTCACAAATCGTTCAACTGCCCAAAGAAGCAAGCTCAAAATGGACCAAATGGGAACAATGGTAACAATGGAGGTGGAAACAGAATTCAAAACTTCAATAACAACCACCCTAGTGGAGGAAATGCTGCACAGAATGGGAACCAAAACAACCACTCTTTTGCAGGTGGAAATGGAAACTATGGAAAGAATGGCAATGGAGGCTACACCAATGAAAGAATCAATGTCATGAGCCGAATTGAAGCTGACACCGATGCCAATGTTGTGATGGGTACATTTCTCGTAAACTCAAACTTTGCTTATGTACTCTTTGATTCCAGAGCGTCTCATTCTTTTATTTCTAGCACTTTTGTTAATAAGTATCCCCTCAAGTCTACCCAGTCTTGTCGAGCCAATATAGCCATGCCCACCGGTCAAACTGTTTCTTGTAAATCTCTTTTCCAAAGTATCCCTATAGTCATAACTGGTACTGAATTACCGACCGATCTTATCCTTTTTGACCTAAAAGACTTTGACGTTATCTTGGAAATGGATTGGTTAGCCAAGTATAAAGCCAAAATCGAGTGTCATAACCAGAAAATATCTCTTAGAGGACCAAAGGGAAATAAGATATCTTATAAAGGCATAACCTTCCAGCCTGACGTCAAAAATAATCTCGGCCCTGTACCTTCAAACCTATCTTAGAAAAGGCTACCTAGTCTACCTGTGCCAAGTAAGGGAGGTAAGCATGGAAAACGAGGAGTTGACTCAAATTCCGGTAGTAAAGGAGTTTCCGGATGTATTTCCCGAAGAGCTTCCAGGAATGCCACCAGAGAGAGAAGTGAGCTTTAAGATCGATTTGGTCCCTGGAACCGGACCTATTTCTAAGGCTCCGTATCGAATGGCACCTTCAGAAATGCAAGAGTTGAAGGTGCAAATAGAAGGGTTGTTGGATAAAGGGTACATTTGACCTAGTGTCTCACCTTGGGGAGCCCCGGTGTTGTTTGTCAGGAAGAAAGACGGATCTTTGAGGTTGTGTATCGATTATAGGGAGTTGAATAATGCCACGGTAAAGAATAAATATCCGCTCCCGAGGATCGAGGATTTGTTCGATCAGCTTCAGGGTGCAACCGTGTTTTCTAGGATCGATTTACGATAAGGTTATCACCAATTACGAATTGCTGAAGAAGACATCCCTAAGACAGCCTTTCGTACGAGATATGGCCATTATGAGTTCACCGTCATGCGTTTTGGACTCACTAATGCGCCCGCAGCTTTTATGGACCTCATGAATAGGACTTTCCAGCCATACTTGGATAAGTTCGTGATAGTGTTCATCGACGATATATTGGTGTACTCGAAGGATAGAGAAGATCATGAGGCTCAGTTGGGGAAAGTATTAGAGACTCTTCGAGAAAAGCAATTGTACGCCAAATTCTCGAAGTGTGAATTTTGGTTGGAAAAAGTTTCATTTTTGGGTCATGTGGTATCAAAAGAAGGCATTTCCGTAGATCCATCGAAGGTTCAAGCAGTGACCGATTGGCCTCAACCTAAGAACGTCACCGAAGTAAGGAGTTTCTTGGGATTAGCAGGATATTACCGGAGATTTGTGAAAGATTTTTCGAGAACGGCCGAACCTCTCACTAACCTGATGAAGAAAACAACAAAGTTTCATTGGGATGATAAGTGTGAGGAAGCATGCCAAGAGCTGAAGAAGAGGCTTAAACGGCCCCAGTATTGACTTTGCCCTCTGGAGTAGAAGGATTTGAAGTCTACAATGATGCCTCAAAGAAAGGTTTTGGGTGCGTCTTGATGCAACATGGTAAAGTAGTGGCCTATGCGTCGAGGCAACTCAAACCGCATGAGCAAAATCACCCTACTCATGACTTGGAGTTAGGAGCAATCGTGTTTGCGCTCAAGATCTGGAGACATTATTTGTATGGAGTGCAATGTAAGGTCCATACAGATCACAAGAGTTTGAAGTATCTGGATACGCAAAAGGAGATGAATATGAGACAGAGACGTTGGCTTGAGCTTATAAACGACTATAACTTAAAGATAGTGTATCAAGAGTGTAGGCGTAGGATTTTTGAATTTCTTTAATGCCTACACGCGGTGTGAGCGCGTTTATTTGACTACCCCATCGTTAAGGTTTTATTAAAAGTACGTTTTCAAGTCGCCAACAATTCTTTAGAGGAAGAAGCATAAACCTAATTGGATTGAAACGGAAGGGACATCTTAGGGACTTATCTAATGTAGATTTCCCCGTCATGACTCCATAGATGGTCAGGAACCAAAAAAGTGAGTTCGGGGGTGAGGGTACAATATAGTCAGGAACTATATTGCCCATTGATGGCATCTACTAAATAGCAATCCACAGCAGATTTTATGCAATAGAACAATCAAACAATATTTTTAAAGCACCATAAAATAATTAATCTAGATGGGTTCGGAAAACACACAAAAGACTAATTATTTAATGACCAGTTATTAAGCAATCATTTTACAAGGTTCCTAACAGGTTGTCCAAATTATCAGAATTAATTAGAACAGTTCTTTAGATCTTGTTTACCATAATAACATGTGGGCGGTAAAAGGCATGCAAGACAATCATAATAATATGAATATTATATACAGAAAATATAAGAAAAGAGGTTAGAATTTACAGAAGGACCACGGTTATTAATTATATATCTACATCATAACAAGAAAAGAGTTAGTAACTTCAATGAAATAAATATGATTATTCAAGAGCCCTCAAGATTATACCTATGCGGTTTAGATCGAAGAGCGTAATGACCTTCAGGCGAAGCAATCTTGGAACCAGGAATATAGTAGAATCAGGAACCAGAATCAATTATGGAAGATCAAAAGTGTTTTGTACGTTTTGTATTCGATGTATGTTTTGGAGTGTTTGAGATTATTTTCGTGCGTCAAAAAATAATTCGAAGCCGTCCTTGATTCGGGAAATCAGCCTGTATTTATAGGCAAACAAACGCGTGTGTCTCACGCACAACCTGCGCCTGGCGCAAGTCTACATGGCAGGCGCGTGGCCACGCGTCAGGCGCAGGTTGGCCTGCCTGACGTGGTCCGTCCAATTAAAACTTTGCACATGGAAAAGCGTTTTCGAAAAGATAAATTTTTACCTTGCGTCTCATACAAGACTTGCGCTAGGCGCAGGACTCTGTGTGAGTCACAAGTCCACGTGTCAGGCGCTCATTGGAGTGTCTGACGCGATATGACCTATGTGCTGGACGCACGTGGCGCGCTGAGCTCGGCCTCCGCATCCGGCGCAAAATCCGGAATATTTCAGAATATTCCTTTTTAAGTACTAGGCGTGGTTTCAAGATGCCTTTTTTATCCCTAAAAATCCGGAGATCGAATTTTCCGAGTTCAAAATCTGTTTTATGGGTAAAAGATAATAATAAAAGCTTTTAGGAAAATATTTATCAAAACATAAATATTAGAAAAAATATTCATGAATAATAAATATTCCGTTGGGCTTTTATAATGGACTTTAGAAAGCATTTCACGGGTTGGACTTACAATTAGTCGTCATGAATGATTAATTGGGCTTTTATAATATTATTTTAAAACATACATTGCCTGGTTATTCGGACTGCTCCTCCATTGAGCCATGCCAACTAAGAACGCAGTATATTTCATCATTGGACCCTTAAATGGGGAGACACAATTATGTGTCTACAGAAACCCCCACTTTGACTGAGGTTTGTAAAATCGAAAGTCAAAGTATACGTATCGGGACGGAGAATGATTCTAGATGCTCTACAATCCAAAATCATTCTTTTGCGCCAGTACCTGCAAAATAAGCAAAAGCTTCAGGAACAGGCATCGGTGAAACATATTCGCAAAATAATTGCAAATTTGCAAAAATGAAACGATATATGGGAAAAAGAATCATGAGCCATTATGGTCCGGCTCATGTCGGGGTAGAGTTTTTGTCCAGAGCTTTTGTCCCGCTTCAAGGCAATATGTGTAGAGCTTTTGTCCCGCTCCAAGGCGATTGTACTGAGCTATTGTCTCGCTTCAAGGCGATTGTAATGAGCTATTGTCCCGCTCCAAGGCTGCATGGTGTAGAGCTTTTGTCTCACTCTAAGGCGATTGTAATGAGCTATTGTCCCGCTCCAAGGCGATTGTAATGAGCTATTGTCCTGCTCCAGGGCTATTGTTGTGAGCTTTTGTCCCGCTCCAAGGCAGTTGTTGTGGAATGTTTGTCCTCTTCCAAGGCAGTTGTTGTAGTTGATTGAAAGTGCTCTGCAGACCTAACGGTTTGTGTGCCGTTGTTGACGGTTTGTGCGCGTCATTTTTTTGAGTATTCATTGTCTCTTGATTGATAGACGTTCAGAATTCGTAGGATGGCAAAATCGTATTTTTTGCCAACTTTCGAAAGTTCGTTAAATTGTCGTGCATAATGTCGTAACGAACATTTGAAATCATTTGGAATTAGGTGCGTGGGCTCCACATTGCAAAGAAGCCCCCAAGTGCGTTGTATGGGACTGTGCGCCAGACGCACAATCTTGCTTTTGGCGTATAATGATGCGCTGGGCGCAGTGCTTCGCGTTAGACGGGGTTATTAATGATGCGCCAGACGCGCTGGGCGCAGGTCATTAAACGACCTAAAAAACACGGGCGACTTTCTTTCTTTCATTTCTCTCTCTCTCCTAAACCCAACTCCATTTTCGAAATTTTTGAAGTTTGAAACTCCTTATTTCTTGAGCATTTCTTCAAATCTACTTGGGAGGAGTGATTATTTTTGCTTAATTATTACTTTGGTGGTGTTTTCGGGCCTTTTTGAGCAATTTTCGACCGTTTTGGGGTGCGAAAATATCCGAAAAATCTCGCCCCTTTTTGGACCGTTTTCTTGCGAATTACCGGGCGCGTCGCCGGCGATTCAGGCCCGGTTCTTTTGGACTTATTTTCAGCAAAAATAAGTAAAAATAAGTTCAGTTCAGCCAAAATAAGTTCAGTTCAGCAAAAATAAGTAAAAATAAGTTCAGTTCAGCAAAAATAAGTAAAAATAAGTAAAAATAAGTTCAGTTCAGCTAAAATAAGTTCAGTTCAGCCAAAATAAGTTCAGTTCAGCAAAAATAAGTTCAGTTCAGCCAAAATAAGTTCAGTTCAGCAAAAATAAGTTCAGTCTTATCTAATGTTGTAATTATTAGTTTTGCTTTCAATATTACTATTATTATTGTTATTATTATTAATAATATTATAATTATAATAACGATGAATTTGTATTTTTATTTTTTTATTTATTTATTTTTTATTTATTTATTTATTATTTATTATTTAGTATTTCAATCACCACCCTACTACCGTCAGCCGCCACCATCCTGCCACCGCCACCACCAGAACCACCCAAACAACCTCGCCAACACCACCGCCACAACCACCTTGCCAACACCACCACCACAACCACAACCACCACGCGAACACCACCACCACAACCACCCCGCCAACACTATCAGAACCACGAAAATTCAAAAATAAAAACCGATCTTCATCTTCTAACGAAGTATGTGAGCAAATTCAAAAAAAAAAAATCTAATCTAACCAAATTATAGAAAGATCTAAGCATTACAGATCTAACCAAAAATAGATCAAAGACGAAGGAAGAAGAAGGAGATCGAAGGAGCGAAAAAGAAGGAGAACAAAGGAGAGAGAAAGAAGGAGAAATGTCCCGTTCGTCTTTGCAGTGGTGCCTACATCTGTTCGACTTCGTCTTCGCAGTTGTCGTCGCAGTGGTGGTGGTTTTGTTCGACTTCACAGCGGTCGTCGCAGCGGTGGTGGAAGCAGGCTCGACTTCGCAGCGTGAGGGAGGAGAGCGAGGGAGGAGAGAGTGGCGCCGAGGGAGGAGGGAGGAGAGAGTGGCGTGAGGGGAGGAGAGAGTGGCGTCGAGGGAGGAGGGAGGAGGAGGAGGAGAGAGTAGCGTCGAGGGAGGAGGGAGGAGGGAGGAGAGAGTGGCGTCGAGGGTATGAGGGAGGAGAGAGAATGGAGGTGGTGGGGAATTATTATTATTATTTATTATTTATTATTATTTATTATTTATTATTTGTTATTATTAATATTATTTTTTATTATTTTTTATTTATTATTTGTTATATTATTTATTATTATTTGTTATTTATTATTATTATTTTTTATTATTTTTTATTTATTATTTGTTATATTTTTTATTATTTGTTATATTTTTTATTATTTATTATTATTTGTTATTTATTATTTATTATTTATTATTTATTATTATAAAATAATAAAATAATAATAATAATAAGTATTGATAATATTATGTTAATATTTATTGATTATTATAATAATAAGTATTGATAATATTATGTTAATACAATTTAGTTCAGCAAATAAGTTTAGTTCAGCAAAAATAAGTTCAGTTCAGCCAAAATAAGTTCAGTTCAGCAAAAATAAGTTCAGTTCAGCCAAAATAAGTTCAGTTCAGCAGAAATAAGTAAAAATAAGTTCAGTTCAGCAAAAATAAGTTCAGTTCAGCCAAAATAAAATAAGTTCAGTTCAGTTCAGCCAAAATAAGTTCAAAAGAACAGGGCCTCAGGTATGCATCTCTGTCCCTTTTTGCTCTTTTGTTTTTATTTCCTTTTTATTTGAGCGATTTGACACTCACATGTAACAATTTTCCTTTTCTTATTTTTTGGACGGCCGGCGAAGTGCGACGATTCCGGCGAGTTTGGGCTACATTTTCCGGCGGGTCTTTGGCGGGTCTTCGACGGTTTTCGGCGACCTCCGGCAAGTTTCCGACGAGTTTTCCGGCGAGCTTTCCGGCTGATTTTGTTGTTCTTCACGAGGTTGATACTCGTTTCATGTGAGTTTGTTGTTCAATAATTTGTAGATCATGAATCTAGAATTATATTGTTTAATGTAATTTCTAAATCTGCAACTTAGGAATATGTTCAGGGAACTTTGAATGTGTGATGATTCTAGAATGATGAATCTTAGAATCAACATTAGCATAGCTTCTGAATTTGGAACTTAGGAACATGCTTAGGGAACTTTGACAGTGTGATGATTCTTGGATCATGAATCTCAGAATCAAGATTAGCGTAGTTTCTAAGTTTGGAACCTATATTTTATGCTTAGGGAACTTTGAATGTGTGATGATTATGCCGGTAGAAATCATGCTTTAGGCAATGCATGTATGTTGATGTGTGAAATGGATTATGGAAATCTCATGTAGTAGTGACGCTTTGAAGCGTTCATATTTTTTTTATTTTACCGATTCATGAAATCTGGTAGTTTAGAGTCGGGAACTCTTTGATTTACGGTTTCGTTTGTGATGTTCAATCCGACTAGCATGCCGTCGGGAGAATCAGGTGGGGATGACGGTGGTAGAGCAGCTTCCGGATCTAGGAGGGCGTGGAAGGCCGTGGTGGACTCCCGACCAGTTGTACTTTGATCCGGAGCATCATATTTCATATCGCCCGCTCTCGGGCATCGTAAGTATTGTACGTTTTACTAACTTCATTTCACACGATAGCCTAGGCATTTGATTGATTATTTTTACATTTGTAGGACGAGGGTAACACTCGTCATTTTGGGACCTTTGACTTTACCTGGCTCAGGAAGTCCGAAAGGTCCTCATCGAGCAAAGTGGTCTGTCCTCTTTTCTCGATGTTTATGAGAGTATGGGAGAGGTTCATTCCTCTCAGATTGTAGTTCGAGGTTTGATAGGTGAATCGTTGCCATTCAAGTCGGCGGTGGTTCGAGGTTTGATAGGCCCGGTTGCCGATATGCTTCCTCCGAATGCGTCTTATGCTCCCCGGTCTAAAGTGGCTAGAGGACTCACCCTTCAGGGGACTACTGAGGAGCAGAAGGTACGCATTCTGCTGTGGTTGGCTGTCTGTGGCCTGTTGCGCACTAATAGGAGATCGCGCGTCTCGACGCGATATCTGCAGCCCTTGAGGGAGTTGTCTCAGGTGTCGACCTATGACTGGGCCGAGCTGGGCTATTGCAGTCTCTTGTACTACATGCGTATGGCTTGCAGGTAGTTGGGTGATGGTGGACCAGTCTCCCTTTTCGGTCCATGGAGACTTTTGGAGGTATGACTGTACCTATCGTCCCTCCTTTGTCTCGTTATCTTGATCAGTACTAAGGTAACCTTATTGTTACAGATTTGGTTTTATGCGTATTTTTCGGGATTGGCCCCAGAAAGGGTTCGTGACCCTACGTTTCCTGCCGGCTTGTCCTTGGCGGAGCGTGGGATGACTCGGTATGGTGCTGTAGAGAGTGTCCGGAAGGCTATCCGGCGGGTCAAGGACGATAAGGTAATCGTGTAGTGAATCAATCTTGTCCCTTGGGTGCATGTAATAGGTGTTAACCTTTCTTTGCTTTTCAGGTTACCTCTTATCCTTGGGCGTCGTTTCCGGAGATGCCGGTTTGGGCTCATAGGGCCCGCATTCTGACTCGCGAGAGAGTCATTTTTTATGGAGAGTCATATCCTGTATGGTATCTGGGTGAGAGGGTGACCTGTCAGCATGATGGGACGATGCTATTACTGGTGCCTCATGACCCTCCTATCACTATGATGGATATGGTTGCTCTTGTTCAGGCTATCGAGGGAGGGGCGACGCTTCGGGTGAGCTATCACGACTTTGTTTTTCGTGATCGCGACTACCAAGCTGTCCTTTTGCCTCGCTTGGCTCCTCCTGTTAAGTTCAACGAGGTATGCACATTTCGGGAAATCTACATTGACTTTGCTTATTTTTGTTTACTTTGACATGATCAAAGTATTGAATGTTATTGTTTTCTTGCTTTTCCTGCGGCTCGTATCTCTTTCTTTTCGGATCTGAGAATCCGGTATACTGGAGATTCCGGGCCTGTTGAGGAGACGATCGATGTTGCCCCAGAAGCTGAGCAGCACGCTGTTCGTGCTATGCCGGCCCATGTGAGCTCGGTAAGTGTTGAAAGTCAGGAACTTTCATTATTCATCTTGTTTTGTAATGACTGATGTACTATTTATTTCCAGGTTCCTCGGGAGACTGTCATTCAGATTCTCCGAGTGGTCGACTCGCTTAACCATGGGATGGCCAAGCTGAAGAGGATCATGTCCTGCCGCCGCAGCTACGCGTATAGCCAGGTAGACTGACCTATTACACTTTGGTTTTATTTATTTTTGTTGTATTCATTTTGCTAATGCTTCGTGACATTTTGTGCAGCGTCGTCCTCAAGAGAGTGGGCCTCGTCCCGAGGCGAGGGTATCGACCCAGTCTAGGCTTTCGGCTCATACTCCCAGAGAGTCGACATCTGAGAGGCCTCCGACGGGTCCATTTACTGGGCAGTTTGGCATTGGCATCATGGATTTTATGGGGGGTGCCAGGCCTGACCCATGCCCTGGGTCTTCTCCAATGTGGATGGAGCAGATGCGGATGCAGCAGATGCAGTAGATGCAGATGTTGCAGATGCAACAGCAGATGTTGGGGATGCAGCAGTTGTATCCGACGCGGCCGACTCCGCCTGTGACTGCTTTGATGCAGCCTGGGATTGGCTATCACGTGGGTGAGTCGAGCGGGGTCCGGGTTGAAGAACCGGAGGACTCCTCTTCGAGGGAGTAGGATCCTCATTCCCCTTAGATGTCTGCATTATTTTACCTGCGGCCTGCACTTTTGTTACGATGAATTTTTTTTTCTATGTTGATATGTATTGCGTCTTTTGTTCAAACATTATGATCATTGGTGCTGCTTATTTTTCATGCTTATTTTTTGTTAGCAATGACTCTTATTCTAAAATGCCATGTATAAATGCAATGCGACTGACTCAGTTTAAAGCAAATTTGAATGGAGCGTAGCCGACCTTCTCCCAACAAAAAAAGGAAATAGGAGAGCGAAAAGGGTTTGGCGGGTGGTTTGACAAAAACGGGCCAAAAACGTGGACAATAAGTAACCAAAAAAGTTTTTTTAATTCGAAGGGGAAGGGGAGTGGCCCGAAGTCTTGTGAGAGATCATAATCCGAGTCGACATATATATGTGAACATAAGTTGTGCGCTGAGCGCTTGTCCGCGGCGCCTGACGCCTGTTTTTGCGCCGGGCACAGGTTTGATACCGCGTCTGACGCGCCCTTGTGCGTTAGGCGCACCTTTAGCGTATAACGCGTTTTCCGTCATGAACGGTAAGTCCGAATCTGTTTAGAGTTCAGATGCAAAGCCGTTATAAATAGGCGAATATGTGCGTTTTTTTAGTATTGCGAGTTCAATATTTTTCTTTGCACTTTTCTCTATAATACTTTGCTGCTACTTTTAACTGTTTGCCATGGCTTTTGAACCAACTCTAAGTGGGTTGTTGTCATCATTGACCATTGTTGAGAAACACGAGCTCGGCAGGCGACACATGGATGTATTGGCGTCCTTGAGGTTTGTTCAGTTAGACTATAATTTCCTTTATGCAGCTGTTAATTTTTGGGATGTCACCAATCATTGTTTTTGTTTTGGGAATCACGAATTAACGATTTTGCCTGAAGAATTTGATGATATAATTTGATGGCCCTGTAGTCAATTACCCTGTGTCCCTAGTTTGGAGGATTATTGTTTTAAGGGCTTTGAGAGGTTCATGGATTTGAAGGAAGAAATTATGTCCGAAATCGTGTATGGTAGATGGTTAATTTGACTAGGCTAGCTGCACTATATAGTCCTCCTACTGAAAGGGCTAGGCAGACATATCGTATGCCGGCATTGGTATTTTGCCTGCTTAGTCGTTTTCTGTTAGTGAACGGGGACAATGGTGCTGGTTTTGCTTCCTTGATTACTGTAGCAGAGCAACTGGAGGTAGGAAGGACACCAATGCCACTTTGCGTAGGGGAGATGATCTCCAGTCTGGATGCTGTGAAAAAGGACCCAAAAGGGCAGATTTCAGGGAGTCCCCTACTGTTGCAGGTAAAATATATATTTTTAGTCATGAACCAAAGAAATAATGTTATTGCCTTCTTCTTTTTTATTATTTGATCATATTATGACTCTATGCGAAGTAATAATACATAATTAATTTTTCGGACTATGACGGCTGTATTGAATAATGGAATTATGATATTACATCCCCAAAAAAAAAGAAGAAAATATGAAAAAGGAATTTGCGCTGGGCGCAAGTAGTTGCGTCTGGCGCATATGTACGCGTCTGTCGCTCGCTGGGCGCGTCTGGCGCAGTTTTGTGTGTCAGGCGCGGTCGTGGGGACACTCTCATTATTACTCTATTGGAAGTAATATGAGGTTGTATTTATTATCACTCGTCATGAAGCAATAAAGGTCGTGCATGTATTATTACTCTTTGAGAAGCAATAATGAAATAGTGTATATGTAGTATTACTCGTCAGGAAGCAATAATAATATATATAATTTATTTGTTGCTGCAGATCTGGCTGATGGAACGTTTGAGGTTGATTGATCCTCCTGAAAATATGGAGAGATATAATAAGAAGGGTTTCATTGGCAGGAAGAAAATCTTCACGAAAAAAATCTTTTGAAGACTGGACCTTTTTCTTTGGGGATGATGAGCTAAGTGTTAGATGGGTAGTGCCATGGTGGAGGATTGGGTCCATGGTAGGGATTCTTGATGATTCACCCTATGTGAGGTTGTGTAGTATGTATACCCTGACCTTTTATTTTTCATCAAGGGTGTTGAGACAATATGGGTACCGCCAATTAATCCCTGCTGAAGACACTATTGTTCCAAAAATATATGGTATGACCTGGAGTGGAATTAAGAGGTGGGAGAAATATTGGGGGAGAGCGCCCACTTTGGTATACCCAGGAAAGAATAGAATCTGAGAAGGTGTCTAAGAGCTATATCGTATGGATGCTGACTAGGGACCATGCCGTTAGGAAAGAGATGAGGGTGAAGGAGTCCGCCGAGGTGACAAAGAAGCGGAAGTTTATTCCCCGAACTGTGGGGAAAACTTGTGAGACTTCGGATAACAGGGGCAAGAGACCAGTTGAACACTCATCTGCAGGGAAGAGCAGCCAGAAGCCTGTTACTAAAACTTCCTCTGTGAAGGAACATTTAGGTCCAAAGGTATCACCAGCACGGGAACGATTTGGGCCGCCGATGCCTCCTACAAAGAGAAGACTATGCTTAGGGGGCGTAGTAATCAGGGAACGGGCTGACACAAGAAAGGTGACTCTACAGACAGACACTATTACAGTTAAGGGGAAGGAACCTTTGGTGTACTGGGAAAAAAGGGAGGCTCCCAGACCAAAACTACAGATGGAAAAGGGAGAAACTTCTACTATGGGGGAAAAGGCTGAGAAGGGGAAGGAAAAGAAGGATTGATTGCAACAATGTCTGCAGCTTTTATGTTTTTATGTTGATTTATTGCTTTCAATAGGGCTTTCATGCCACATAGTTATTTTATAGTGTAGTCATAACTTATGTTTCATGTTTTATTTTTATTTAGCAATTTGAATAAAAACAAAGTTTATTTTTGTGTAGACCGAAGTGAGCCTAAATATGACGCAAAATATCGTTGGATATGAGCATCTTAACGAATGCCAGAAAAACGTTCGAAGTGGGTTAGTGCACTAGACGCGAAAATGTGAGTCTGGCGCACTACACAACGCTAGGCGCAGAATAGTTGTGTCTGGCGCGATTAACCATACTATTATTTTTTTATTTTTGTAAACTCGTATGAACCGTAGGAGGTTTTGATTAATGAAGGGGCCGAACCTTGAACAAGGTTGCCTACGTATCCAAATAGAAAACAGGCCGCACGTATTTAAAAAACATTGGACAACTATTACCAATCAAAGTTGGTTGTGTTTTACACATAAAATTTCTTGAGTTGATCAAGATTGGTTAGATTATGAAATTCAGTGCCGTCCATGTCAATGAGTTGAGCTGCTCCTCCAGATAGGATTGTCTTGACAATGTATGGATCGGCCCAAGTAGGTCTGAATTTTCCTCGAGGATCTAACACATTTTTCCTTAATGCTTTGAGCACTAAGTCACCCTCTTTAATATTTCGGGGTTTGACCTTCTTATTGAAAGATCTTGCAATATGATTTTGATAAACTTGCACATCATGCAAGGCAGATAATCTTCGTTCATCAACTAAAATGAGCTATTCGAATCTAGCTTTGACCCAGTCAACTTCAGGAATTTGACTTTCTAGGACAATGCGTAGTGATGGTAGTTCTAGTTCAACAGGTTGAACAACTTCTATGCCATAGACAAGAGAATAAGGTGTAGCTCCGGTAGATGTTCGGATGGAAGTGCGGTATCCCCATAAATTAAAGTGTAGCTTATCGGACCAATCTTTATAATTTTCGGTCATTTTCTGGATAATAACCTTGATATTTTTGTTAGCAGCCTCCACAACACTGTTGGCCTGGGGTCTATATGGAGAAGAACGATGGTGCTTGATGCTATATTTTTCAAGGACTTGTTCACATTCAGCTTGGAAGTGGGTACCTTGGTCACTGATGATCTCGTGGGGTACCCCATAGCGGCAAATTATGGTCTTTTCTAAGAATGTAGCGACGTGTTTGGCTGTCAATTTAGCATAGGATGCTGCTTCTACCCATTTAGTGAAGTAATCTATGGCCACAAGGATGAATTCATGCCCCCCAGTACCAGGTGTTGTTATTTTACCAATAATGTCAATACCCCAGGTTGAAAATGGCCAAGGTGAAGTAAAGGTATATAACAAGGAAGGTGGGACATGTTGCAGGTTAGCGCATAATTTGCATTTTGGACAGGTTTTGGCATAAAGGTATCAATCTTTCTCCATTGTGGTCTAGTAATATCCCAAGCGAATGATCTTTTGAGCTAACATGCGGCCGTTCATACGTGTGCCACAAATTTCACTGTGGACTTGATCCATGACCGTTGTGGTATCAGGTTTATCAATACAGAGCAGGTGCACGCCTTGTGGTGTTCTTTTGTACAGTGTCCCGTTATATTCGACAAATTAGGAGGCCAAGAGCCTTAAGGCACGCTGGGCTCTTGTTGAAGCTCGAGGTGGGTATTCTGTTTTTGTTAAATAGTTGAGAATATCAATAAACCAGGGTTCAGAAGGATTAGGATCTGGCTCAGTGTCTAAGGCATGAACATAAGCAGGCTCTTGCCGTCTCTCAATGATAAGGGGCATTTCTGGCATGGTACGAACGATCCTAATCATAGAGGCTAAGCGGGCCAAAGTGTCAACAATTAAGTTTTCTTCTCGTGGAAGGTATGTGCATTGTATTTCAGGGATTTGTTCAGCAATGGTTTCTAGATGAGTTTGGTTTTGCAAGAGGCTTTCATTTCGAACTTTCCATCTTTTAGAGATTTGATTGATGATCAAAGATGAATCACCATATACTCTTAGTTTCTTGATGTCGAGGGACACTGCGGCTTGGAGCCTATGATACATGCTTCGTATTCGGCTGCATTATTAGTAACATCGAAGTCGAGTTTAACAGAAAGAGGAGTGTGTTCGCCGTCCGGTGATACCAGGAGTACCCCGACGCCACATCCTTTTTGGTTGGATGCACCATCGAAGTATAGTGCCCAACTTTCGTCTTCCGTCATGAGAAGGTCTTCATCAGGAAATTCATATTTTTCGCGAGATTCATCTACAGGGAAATCCGCTAAGAAGTCGGAGACAGTATTGCCTTTGATAGATTTATGAGGGATAAATTTTAAGTCAAATTCGGCCAACATTACTAGCCAGCGGGAGAGTCTTCCATTAAGGGCTGGCTTTTCGAATAAGAACTTGAGAGGATATAGTCGCGACACTATATGGATGGTGTGACTGAGCATATAATGCCTAAGCTTCTTAGTGGCCTTGACTAATGCAAGGCAAAGCTTTTCTAAGGGAGTGTAATAGGATTTGTACTCCAAGAGCTTCTTACTAAGGTAGTAAATGGTGCACTCTTTCCCATCAACCTCTTGTGCCAACATGGCCCCAGCCGCTGTCTTAGTCACATTCAAGTAAAGCCTTAAAGGTATGTCTGGTAAGGCAGGTGCCAAGACAGGTGGGTTGGATAAATATTTTTTGATTTTGTCAAAGGCTTTTTGGCAATCCTCATCCCATTCGGCAGCGGCACTTTTCTTAAGCTTTTTAAAGATGGGCTCACACACCATGGTAAGTTTAGAGATGAATCTACTGATATACTGGATTTTTCCTAAGAAACCCCTTCTTTGTTTTTCATTCTTAGGTGGAGCCATGGTCATGATGGCCATTATTTTAGTAGGGTCAATCTCAATCCCTCTAGAACTGATGACATAACCTAGGAGTTTTCCAGAAGTGACCCCAAAGGCGCATTTTTGTGGATTAAGTCTCATGTTGTATTTGCGAAGTCTCATGAAGAACTTCTCAAGGGCGGTATGGTGTCCCTCTCTATCTTTGGACTTAACTATCATGTCATCTACGTAAACTTCTACCTCTTTATGCATCATGTCATGGAGAAGGGTAGTCGCGGTTCTTTGATATGTGGCCCCATCATTTTTTAATCGAAAAAGCATAATGGTATAGCAAAAGGTCCCCCACGGTGTGATGAAGGTAGTCTTTTCCATATCTTCCTCAGCCATTTTTACCTGATTATACCCTGCATACCCGTCCATAAAAGAGAGAAGGGCATGGTTGGCAGTATTGTCTACTAGGACGTCTATGTGAGGCAAGGGGAAACCGTCTTTGGGACTTGCTTTATTAAGGTCTCTATAATCGACGCACATCCTAACTCTCCCATCCTTCTTAGGTACATGCACAACATTAGCAATCCAGTCAGGGTAGTTAGCGACTTTTATAAAACCTGCATTAAGTTGTTTAATGACCTCTTCTTTGATTTTGAGAGCCACATCTGGCTTCATTCTGCGCAACTTTTGTTTGACAGGCTTCATCCCTTCAATTAAGGGAATAGTATGCTGAGCAATTTCGCGATCAATACCTGGCATGTCCTGGTAGGACCATGCGAATACGTCGATATATTCAACTAACGTTTTGATTAATTGAGTGCGTTCGTATTCGCTTAAAGTTAAACTAATTCTTACCTCCTTTGGTTCATTATCATTTGAAAGATTGATTTTTTCTGTTTCCTCAATGGTTGGAGTTTTATTTTCATGTTCTTCCACTGCTTTAATTATTTCTTTTTCAGATTCACTGTTGCAATCAGAATGAGAAGAGGAAGTAGAGATACTGCACAAGTCATAAGCAAATGAGTTCATATTATTGAAATCGGAAATCATAGAGTTGAACAATGACTCAGCAGAAGCTAAAGACTCTATTTGGACACTAGAATTAACAGGCTTAGAAATAGTCCCAACCGGGATACTAGACTCAACAAACTCGGACTCAAACTCAGACTCGGACTCAGATGACTCGGACTCTTCAAACATTGGCCCTTCCTCGGTGGTGAAGATCATCTTCTTTCCGTTTGGAGTAGCCAACTTGATAGTCTTCCTCCATCCTTGCATAATGCCACTTGCAGGAGTGATCAGCATGGTAGGGTCGAAGTCTTCATTTTGTAGCACCACCTGGATACGAACGGTGCATTTGGGCATTTAACTCGTTCTTGACCGAATATAAGTCCCAATGCCTTGTAGTCTAAACAGTCTTCAGTGAACTGTTTAATTTGGGGATCACGAATCCCTTCTTCCAAAAAGTGACAATCCAGAAATACTTCAAATCCGGGGTAGATCACTCCCTCCTGAGCTCGATAGAATGGTTCAGGGAATTCATAGCAAGGATAATCTTCTCCTTCCCCCTGAAATTGCCCATTCAAAGTGGGTTGATAGGGAGGAAAAGGGATACTGTCCTTGTCCTTGGTATTGCGATATGCTATGCATTGTGCAATACGTTATGTGAGCTCCTTCCTGATAGGCTTGTATCCTAAGCCAAATAAATTTTCTACTGACTTAGAGTCAGTGACAGGAGGTGCTCTAGACTTCTTACTACCCAGTGACATGCCTGGGAAGTGTCCCTTCTTGCGCATGATATAGTTGACTGCTAAATTAGAGAAGCAATCAAAATCAAATGGCGCCAAATCCTCTTCAATGAGGGCTACTTCTTCGGGAATGAATCCTTGAAGATCTTCATCCTCCTCGTCATGGTCTATGTGGATGAGAGGTTTGTCTATTACTTGTACCTTCATTGTAGAGGCATCAAGAGGTATGAGAATGCCATCCACAATCATCTTAACCTTTTGATGCAAGGAAGACGGGACCGCACCAAGCTCATGAAGCCATGGTCGTCCTAAAAGTAAGTTGAACGAGGCCTTGATATCAATGACCTGGAAAATCGCGCACTTTTCTATAACCCCTGTAGAGATGTTTAGGGCTATAGTTCCCAAGGATTGACGACGAGAATTGTCGTATGCTAGGATGCCTTGATGGGAGGGACTGAAATTCTCATCTTTGAAACCTAGGCGGCGTGCAGTTCGCAATGGACATACGTTGATGGCAGATCCATTGTCTACTAATGTCATTGGGACATTCATGCCCACACATGCTACAGTGAGGTGTAGGGCCTTGTTGTGTTTGCTTCCCTCAAAAGGAAGGTCATCATCAGCAAAGGAAATAATGTTTCCTCGGAGTGGCTTATCAGCAGTTAGGAAATTGACCAATCCTTCAGGAGAAGTGTCAGATGACACATTCATCTTGGTAAGGGCATTTAATAATGCCATGTGATGCCCATGAGAGGAAGCTATCAACTGCCAAATGTTAACATCAACTTTTGTTTTCATGAGCTATTGAATGAGAGAGTTCTCTTTGGGAAGAACTCCTTCATGAGATGCAGACGATATGGGAGGGTCCTGAACAGGCTGAGCGAACCTTCCAGTTCGAGTAAGTACTCGTACCGCCTCCTCATCATTTTTGTACCAATCCATTGCTAAAGTAAAGTGATCGGTTTTAGGACTAATGACTTCATCATCGTCATATGTTCCCCGTATATAGTCACTTTCTTCTGTGACAAACTCGTCTTCTTCATCACTATCCCATATACCATTGATATCTGGTGAGGTGCTAGCAATAATGATAGCGGGGACAAGATCCCCTATTGGTGTAATCAAGAGAAGTGGATCATAGCAGTATTGATCCTCAGAGATAGCCAAAACTTTATTTAATGGTCTATCTTGATTGTTATGCTTTTTCCCTGCAGGAGGAATGGGGAGTCTACCTTCGTCGATCATGTCTTGAATGGCATTCTTCAACCTGAAGCAGTCTTCTGTCTTGTGACCGTTTCCCCTATGGGATTTGCAGTAAGCATTCTTGTCCCAACTCTGTTTTTTATTACACTCTTCCTGATCAGGAGTTGGTCAGATGGGATCAAGAGCGCCCTTCGAATGGAGGCGATGAAAAGCGGTGGCATATGACATGCCTATTGGAGTGAACGTCCTTTTCATGTTCCTCTGGAAGGATCTCTGGGGTGCCTCAAGAAGGTTCACCTCTCCACCTTTAGAAGTGGATCCGTAATCATTCTTCTTGTTGTTATTATTGCCCTTATAACGATTGTTGTCATTTTGGGCATTTTTCAACAAATCATCTTCAATTTGCACACCTATGTCGTATAGCTTGGTGAAATTATCGATACCCAGGTATTTGAGATGAGTTTTGTACTTGAGTAACAAGTTGTTAACAAAGATGCGGACGAGGTCCTTGTCAGCCGGTCCGGAGACCATATAAGCGGACTTTTCCCTCCACCTGTTGAGGTAGGTGGTAAAGCCTTCATTGTTATCTTGCTTCAACAATTCCGATTCCCTTAATGAGGTTTGGATTACAGTGTTATGTTCATATTGCTTCATGAACTCTTTAGTGATATCACCCCATGTTTCAACATGTTTGGGGTCCAGGGAGTAGAACCAGTTTTGACAGGCAGGGTCTAACGACATCGGGAATACCATTGGATAAAGTTCAGGGTCCACAGACTTAATGATCATAGTGGCCTTCAAGTTTCTCAAGTGATACTTGGGATTGTCAGTAGATTTGAACTTAGGAAAGTCACTAGTGGAAAACTTTTCAGGTAGTTTTCCCTTGAACTTGCTGTTCTCATCCAAATCAAAGTAGGACTCCTTATTGGTGACCTTTTGGACAACATTTTCCATTTGTTTGGCGAATACTGTATTTTCACCACTTTCAACTTGGTGCAGACGGAGGGTGACCTCCTCCAAGTTCTTAGCCATGCGTTCGATGATATTGGTCAATTCAGTAACCTTTTCATCACCCATTGTTGCTTCAACAGTTGATCGTTCTTTAGCTGGTGGAACATATCTAGCCTTTTGCACACGCGGACGACCTATCGAGACTGTTTTCTCAACTAACCTGTTTGACAAGGACACATTGACTTAGGACGCACTCCAGAAATGGATAGGGTGTGGAATGAAAGTGTTTTCGAAAATATCATTTTAATTTGTTCAAAACTCTTGCCAAAAGGAGGGGAAATTTATGGAAGGAAATCTATTTTGTGGATGATGTATGAATTTATTTTATGGAGGAGAATGAATATGATATAGTGGACTTTATGGATTTTATTGTGTGGGGAAAAATGGATAATGATATATTGGTCGTTATGGACTTTATTTTGTGGAGGAAAATGGATAATGATATTGGCAAGAGTTTATCATCAAAATGCAGTTTTGGAAAAAAAAATTGTTAAGATGGGGTAAGTTGTTGGGAGGATAGGAATATCCGACTTTCTCCAAAAAAAAAAAAACAAAATATGACCGTGCACCTAGATGAGACCTAATGATGATTGAATCTAAGAGAAAACAAAGATTCTCTTTCTATTTTTTTTTAATGAAGTTAGACACGAGATGTTCTGAATAGTTAATGACTCAAATGCACGAAGTATTATACGGAATTGATCACCACATTTCCTAAAGTGACGGAAAACGAGAGATGCACAACATACACCACACAGCAAATTTGTGTGTGACGCAAAGTGTGTGTCTAGCGCAGGCCAACAGCGTCAGGCGCATCCTCATGCGTCTAGCGTGCTGGCCCACTCTCATGTTCTTGGCAGTTTAGACGATGTTTTGATAAATCTAGTATAATTTCAAGACGCGAAGACTGACGCACTAATTAAAATAACAGTTTAGGACTCACTAAGTTTAGGACGCACTAATTGACGCGAATTGTGGACGCGATCAATGGTCGAAAGACCAATTTGCATGGGACGAAAAGACTGCTTGTCACGCAACAAAGGCGTGGCTCGCGGGCTTTGCGTCAGGCGCATGAGTGTTGCGCCAGGCGCAACTTATTGCGTTTGGCGCAATACTCTGCGGCATGCATACTGGTAATTGGACAAATGTTCGGCCGAAAATAACGACAGTTTTTTTTTAGACGCGAAGTGTATTAGTTTTAGGCGCAACACATATCAATATGTTAATAAAAATATGATCAGGCAAAAAATGCAATCACACATTAATGTCAAGTAACATGGATGCAAAAGTTCTCAACCTAAAGTCCAGTTCTACATTCAACTATTGGTCAGGTTTCGGTTAAGGCTGAAAAGGGTCTATGACTAAGAGATTGATCCCACGCTTCGTACCCCTGCTTAAAGAGGCGGCCACGTGTAAGACGCACTCCAGTCTCAAGTCAGGAACAAGAGAACAACGCCATAGTTGGGTAGGTTTGCTTATGACTAAGATCCAACACTATCGCTCAGGAAGCTTTTTGGAAGGACAAAGCGCAAACCCCCCCGGGGGTGACCTCACACATAGAACATGTGTTAATGAGGCAAGGTAAATTGTCCTTATGATGGCTAATAGCCATGCACATGCAAAACAATATATCATTCTAAGGCATAAAAATAAGAGTGAATTGTATTTTTCGAGTTTCACCCACTCATTTAAAAAAAAATCAATTTTTTTAAAATCTTCCCCAATGGAGTCGCCAAATTGTAGGCGTAGGATTTTTGAATTCCTTTAATGCCTACACGCGGTGTGAGCGCGTTTATTTGACTACCCCATTGTTAAGGTTTAATTAAAAATACGTTTTGAAGTCGCCAACAATTTTTTAGAGGAAGAATCATAAACCTAATTGGATTGAAACGGAAGGGACATCTTAGGGACTTATCCAATGTAGATTTCCCCGTCATGACTCCATAGATGGTCAGGAACCAAAAAGTGAGTTCGGGGGTGAGGGTACAATATAGTCAGGAACTATATTGCCCATTGTTGGCCTCTACTAAATAGCAATTCACAGCAGATTTTATGCAATAGAACAATCAAACAATATGTTAAACCATCCTAAAATAATTAATCTAGATGGGTTCGGGAAACACACAAAAGACTAATTATTTAAGGACCAGTTATTAAGCAATTAGTTTACAAGGTTTCTAACAGGTTGTCCAAATTATCTGAATTAATTAGAACAGTTCTTTAGGTCTTGTTTAGCATAATAACATATGGGCGATAAAAGGCATGCAAGACAATCATAATAATATGAATATTATATACAAAAAATATAAGAAAAGAGGTTAGAATTTACAGAAGGACCACGATTATTAATTAAAAACTACATCATAACAAGAAAAGAGTTAGTAACTTCAATGAAATAAATATGATTATTCAAGAGCCCTCAGGATTATACCTATGCGGTTTAGATCGAAGACTGTAGTGACCTTCAGTCGAAGCAATCTTTGCACATGGAAATGTGTTTTCGAAAAGATAAATTTTTACCTTGCGTCTCATACAAGACTTGCGCTAGGCGCAGGACTCTGTGTGAGTCACAAGTCCACGTGTCAGGCGCTCATTGGAGTGTCTGATGCGATATTACCAATGTGTTGGACGCACGTGGCGCGCTGAGAGCGGCCTCCGCGTCCGGCGCAAAATCCGGAATATTTCAGAATATTCCTTTTTAAATACTACGCGTGCTTTCAAGATGCCTTTTTTATCCCTAAAAATTCGGAGATCGAATTTTCCGGGCTAAAAATCTGTTTTATGGGTAAAAGATAATAATAAAAGCTTTTAGGAAAATATTTATCAAAACAATAAATATTAGAAAAAATATTCATGAATAATAAATATTCAGTTGGGCTTTTAAAATGGACTTTAGAAAGCATTTCACGGGTTGAACTTACAATTAATCATCATGAATGATTAATTGGGCTTTTATAATATTATTTTAAAACATACATTGCCTGGTTATTCAGACTGCTACTCCATTAGGCCATGCCAACTAAGACCGCGGTATATTTCATCATTGAACACTTAAATGGGGAGACACGATTATGTTTCTACAAAGAGGGAAAAGCGAACAAAGTAGTTGATTCGTTGAGTAGGAAGAGTGCTCATTCGCTAAACGTGTTGATTTTGGCAGATGAACTGTGTAAAGAGATCAAGAGATTGAGTTTGGAAATAGTTGAGCCCGGTTATGTGAAAGCTCAGTTGAATGCTCTTACTGTTGGACCAGACATATTTGAGGAGATTCGGGTGAAACAAGCTGCAGATAAGTGGTTAAGCAAGTTAAGAGACATGAAAGAAAGTGGTCAAGCACCGGGGTTCGAGATCGACGACATTGGCGTTGCGAAATTTAAACGGAGATTGTGTGTGCCACATGATGAGGAACTCAAGACGATAATTCTAAGGGAAGCCCATAGTTCGCCATATTCCATACATCCAGGAGGAGATAAGCTCAATAAGGATTTGAAAAAACATTTTTGGTGGCCTAGGATGAAGCAAGAAGTAATGGCAAAATGTTTAACATGCCAGAAGGTGAAAATACAGCATATGAAGCCTGGAGGGAAATTGCAACCTTTGGAAGTGCCAGGATGGAAATGGGAATCAATCTCTATGGATTGCATCATGGGGTTACCGAATACGAGGTCGGAAAATAATGCAATATGGGTAATAGTGGACCGTTTGACTAAGACGGCAAGATTCGTGGCAATGAAGGATACTTGGTCGTTGAAACAGTTGACCAATGCTTACTTTAATGAGGTGGTTAGGCTACATGGTGTTCCGAAGGACATCGTTTCGGATAGGGACTCGAGATTCTTATCTAAGTTACGGGACTGACTTCAGGCAGTAGTGGGTACACTATTGAAATTCAACACAGCCTTCCACCCAGCAACAGATGGTCAAACGGAGAGTACCATTCAAACCTTGGAGGATATATTGAGAGCATGTGTGATGGATTTCAGAGGATATTGGGATGATCATTTGATGTACATTGAGTTCTCGTATAACAACAGTTATCACTCGAGCATAGGAATGGCTCCTTATGAGGCATTGTATGGACGAAAACGTAGGAGTCCTATATGTTGGAGCGATGTGAACGAGTCGTTGAATTTGGGACCAGAAATGATTGATGAGACTACCAACAAGATGAAGTTGATTCAAGAGCGTATGAAAGCAGCTCAGGATCGACAAAAATCATATGCTGATCAAAGGAGACGAGATTTGGAATTTGAAATTGGAGAAAATGTGTTGCTGAAAGTTTCACCAACCAAGGGAGTAATGAGGCTCGGTAGGAAAGGAAAGCTGAGTCCTCGTTATATCGGACCTTATGAGGTATTGGAAAGAATTGAACAAGTGGTTAGTCTTACCTACATAATTAGCCAATGTTCATAATGTTTTCCATGTGTCTCAACTCCGTAAATACGTTTCTGATCCCTCCCATGTTATCCAACCTGAAACCATTGAACTAGATGAGACCTTCACCTTTGAAGAACATCCTGTTAGAATCCTTGATTCCAAAACGAGAAATACCCGGAACAAGGCAGTAAAGTTAGTCAAAGTTTTGTGGTCTAATCATCAAACCGAGGAAGCAACTTGGGAAACAGAAGATGACATGAAAAAGCGTTATCCTGAACTCTTTTCCCAGGTACGATTACCGAGTTTCGGGGACGAAACTCCTTAAGGGGGACCGAATGTAATACTAACAAAACGCAAAACTACTATTTCGTTAATATTAAATATCTAACTTTAAAGTTCGAGGACGAACTTTGTTTTTAAGGAGGAGTAGATGTAATACCCCGAAATTTCGAAATTTATTTCATTATTTATTACGCTTTAATATTATTTCCACTTAAATTTATTTTTCTGATAATTCAATTTTAATAATGATTTCATTTAGGTTGAATTATTTAACGAGTTTATTTAAATAATTTAATTGAAATGTATTTTAAACTAATTATTCATGTTTATTATTTATAAATAATTTAATTATTAATTGCTGCAATTGAAAATCTTTATTTGGTTTGTGGGCATTCTTATTCATTCAATTGTCCATCCATATTAGCAACCCATATAAAGCCCAATGCCAATGTCAAGCCCATATCCCATATGTCATTTTTGTTAGCAAAAAAGAAAAAGGAAAATATAACACCAAAACAAAACAAAACAAAAACAAAAAAAAGGGACAAGAAAATGTGATCTTCATCACCATCTTCCTCCCTCCTCACGTATGAAAGTCAACAGAACCAAAGGAAAAAAAAAATTTCCACAAACTCAACAGTTCTTGTCAGAGAACTTTGAAAATCAAGCACAAATTCAACCATAACCTCAACTCTTCTGCCCAAAATCCCCCAAAATCAGAAAACAAAATCTCAACACCATACTTCCTCCATTAATGGAGGTTGACTAAGCTCCACAAATTCAGAAAATTTGTTCTATAAATAGCAACCCAAACTACATTCACCCAAATTGCTCAAGCAAACAAACTTCAAAGGTTTGCTTCAATCTCTTTCTCTTCTCCCTTAATTTCTGATTTTCGTTTTGGAAAATAAAATTGAAAATTAAAATTCAACCCACCATTAGCACTCCCTCTGTTTCTCTAATTCGCTGGAAACCACCACGACCACCTGAACCACTCGCGCCACCATCAACACCACCCAACCGCCAGCCCAAACGCTCCCCTCCCTTCGCGTCACCCTTAGCTGCCCCTGACTGCACCAGCGCCCAGCCACCACACGAACCACTTCCTGCGCCACCGTCTCCCGCCTGAGCTTCGCCGTCCACCGTCCGAAAACCACCAGCGCCACCTCCTCTTCTTCTCCCCTGATTCGTCCCTTCCCCTGACTTCCTTCCTTCGTTTTTTTTCTTCAGTTTTGTTAAACTGATTCAAAGAATCAGTACCCCCACTTTTCCCCTTTATTAGTTTTATTGGTTTATTTTTTTTTAAACAAAATAAATGACTTTCCTAAATTGACTTGCTTTATTAAGTTGGTATATTTTAGATTAGTTAACTTAGTCGTCTTTTATAAGTTGAAAGTATTTCTTAATTTTTTCTAAAACAAAGTAAGAAGTATAATAAAGTTAGTTTTCTATGTTTAAAATAATTGTTTAAGTTAATGAAAATTAAGTTGAAGTTATCTTTGAGTACTTAAAATGATTTCATAAATAATTTAAAAACCATAAACTTTAATCATTAAGAATTCTTTAAGTTATTTGAATTATTTAAATTGTTTATTTTATATAAAAAGGGGTTATTTAGGAAACTAACCTAGACCTCATTAATGTCTATTGTAGACTCCGATTGCGTAGACGAGGAATATCAAGAGTGTTAATCCGTTCGTGAAGTTAACTTTTGGGCGCGCGTCACGAGGTAATCTCCGATGTCCATCTAAACGTAGATCCCGTTAGGATAAAACGAATTAATTATGTGACTATGTGAATTAGAATATGGATTATGCACGAGGAATGAGTATGACAAATGAAGTAACTTTTATAACGGATGCTATGACAACTTTAACGTTATTAACGTCATTAACAACACTAATAGTGACTTTATGTTATTATTATTATCGCTATTGTTTAAATAATGTTATTATTGTTACCATCATCATTATTTTATTATTACTATTATCGTTATTAAAATTATTATTAATTCCATTATTATTGTTATCGTTATTATTAATATTGAACTTTTGAGTGAAAGTTGGAAATTATCAAAGACATGTGATAGTTGGATGATTATGAGTTAATCAATGTAACCAAGTGACGGTTATGATAATGAATACAAATAGGCTCTCAGTTTAAGCTATATATGAATTTAATTATGGGTTTGGAATAAAAGTATTCACTCTTGATTAAATAAATTGATGCATGTGTGTACATGTGATATGTGATGATTTGAATTCAAAGCTATTAATCACTTAAAGTGAAATATCAGAGGGAAATGATGAACAGGTTGCCCTGTATGGGAGGTTCAGCGGCCACCTACAGGTTATCTGGTTACTATGTTGATTTTGTGTTACTTGTCTTCCTTCTATCTTGTTGTGATCCAAGTAGAAGGGGTGTGCACACTAGGGACTCTGTTATTTTGGCCATTATGTTATCCATAGGTGGTTACAGGGGATTGAACCCGGCCTACAATGTTGAAGTAAGTGGTTACAGGGGATTGACCCCGGCTTACTAGCGTTCTCTTTCCTCTCCTTAAATAACTGGATTAATTGAACTTATGCAATTATTCATTGTATATATACGTGTATGTGTGCTATGCTTTTCAACCCTATTAACCTACTATTTTACATTGTGTTTTCAACTTAAGTATTTTATGGGATGGAGTTGGAATTACTCAGTTTTTCTGATTTTTGGGAGCTTGTCTCTCTTGTTTCATTTCAATGTATTTGTGCAGGTGGGTGATCGACGGGGGAACAAAGGGAGATCATTTAGAGTTGTCATCCACTTAGCTTATGATTTAGCTTCCGCTGGAACTCTGAAACACTTTAGTAATTAGTGATATTTAAGGAACAATATACTTGGTTGTAAGGATTAATTTATTTTGAATTTAGTATGCTTTAATCTAGCCTTGCATTTATTTCCAAGGAGATAAGTGTGGCGGTAGCACGCCCGTTGAGCCGAACCCTCGTGGATTTTCCCCCATCTCGAGTTTTATTAAATGAAAAAGGGTTCGGGTTGGCGGGGGTGTTACAGGAAGAATGGCAAAATTGTATTTTTGTTGTTGATTTGAAAATCCGTTAGTTGGTCGCGCGCAATGTCATAACGAACATTCGAATTCATTAGGATTTAAGCGTGTGAGCCCCACTTGGCTAAGAAGCCCCCAAGCGTGTTGTATAGGACTGTGCGCCAGACGCACAGGCCTGCGCTTGGCGGGGGATGTTGCGTTGGACGTATTTTGCTCTGTGCGATGTCGTAATGAACATTTGAATTCATAAGGAGTTGAGCATGTGGGCTCCACTTGGCTAAGAAGCCCCCAAGCGCGCTTAAAGGGATGTACGCCATACGCACAGGCCTGCGCTTGGCGTGGGATGTTGTGCTGGACGCAGTCTGCTACGTGTGGCACAGCATTGTCGGTGTGCTAGACGCACCATGTATATAGCACTTGGCTTATGTTGTTAAATTGTAATGGTCCGCAGACCTTGGCAGAATATAACTCGTATAAAGTTGTTCAATGTTGGGTACCAGTAAAAACAAAGAATACACAGACATACAGACAAACAATGCATGTTTCCTGTGATGTGGGTGCTAGTGTATGGATAGGAAAATACTTGACCTATAAAGAGTGACCTCTAGTACTCTAGACTTAAAGGTGCTATCGTGTGTGCATACGTGTGTGTGTGTATGAGTGACTTGATGATTGACGCTAGAATCCTATGGCTAAGGACGAAGGATGCAATGCTTTGACACAATATTTGGACGATGCAGATATGTAATGCAAATGTAGAGATATGACACTAATGCAGAGGTATGACATTAATGCAGATGATATAATTTAATGATTTGATTGTTCTATTAGAAGCTTAACTTTTCGTTTTAGAAAACTGTTTTCGCAAGAGAAGAAAGGGGAAGCTCCCAAGGATGATCCATGTAAGTTCTGTTTGATGCGATATGTGTTGTAGTTGTTACGGGCCTAAGTGAGCCCATACAATAGTTAGGATCTCGTATGGGTCTAGAGCCCACAACCTTTTGTATGGACTCGTAATGAAATCCTGATCAGGGTACACATGGAGCCTAATGATCTTCTGACGCGCTCGTTGTAAACACGTCAAAGATACCTAAACTACTCAATATAGGGAAAGTAAAGGGTCGAATCCACAAGGAAGTAGGGTTAAATCAAGAGTAATTAGCTAACTACAATGAGCTAAATCAATTTTTTGGGTTTTTAATAGTTTAACGATGATTCTAAAATATAAATAAACTAGGAAATTTGCAAAGTAAATCAACGAATAAATTAAAGGAGATAAAACAAGGGTAAAGAAACTAGGGGATTAGGGGAATTAAACTACCCAATATAGGGCAAGTAAAGGGTCGAATCCACAAGGACTAAGGGAAGCACCAATAAGTATCGATTTATGATAAGCTAAGCAATGTCTATGTTTTTGAAGATTTATAGATGAAAAGACAATAAGAAAAATGACTTTTGGAAGAGGTATCCACCAATCAACTCATTCACAAACCAAGCAATCACAATGGGAATCAACAATGGGGATCAATTGAGGGGAATTGTTCATCCATTGGTACTCTAACCATTCTCTTGAGCTAGCTAGATTGGCCTAGTCTCTTACCGAAGACCTATTCTCATGGCTAAGGCATTCAACCAAGCATATCCATAAACATGATGAACTAAACAAGCAAACTAAGTCCCCTAGGCTAGGTAGTCCCTATTCTCATGGTCCTTCAAGCCTAACAATCGATTTGAGGTAACCCCTTAACTTCATCTCTCGATACTTCACTAAGGGTACCTAAATTATGCTCCTATGATGGCCAATCACACAAATATTCATGAAAATGCCAAATCAATTAACCCAAATTATCCCAAGTCAAAACCCAATGTTGGATTTAGAGGTTCATGAACTCATTAATGGCTTCAAACCCTTCCCAAAGAAATAGCTACTCACAAATCATCAAAAGTTATAAACTAAAAGACATTAACAACTATTAACATGAACTAAAACAATAATCTAGGATGAACAAGTAAATAGAGTGAGAATGACAAGAAAATAAGAAAATAAAGCAATAAAATATGAGAGAGAGTAAGAAATTCTCATTAAAGTTGCAAGGAGTGTCCAAATCTTCAAGTTTCCTTCTTAGATTCTTCAAATTCCAAGCTTTCAACAAGTTTCTCTCACTTCTCTCACTAGAAGAAGAGATTTTCTCTCTCCTAGGGTTCTAAGAATTTCAAATCTCACTTTTATTAAAATATAATGTAAATTAGCTTTTTGTTAAAATAAGAGGAGTCCCTCTTATATAGTCATAAGAAATAAAACAGAAAATTACAAAACAACCCCCGCATTAAAACAAACAAAGTCGCAAAAAAAGTTCCGGAAATATAACTCGACCCGGGCGGGTTGGATGACCCGAGCACTCGGGTGGCCAAAACCGAGCCCTCGGGTCACCTGACCCGGGCGGGTCAGCAGATCAGGACTAAAATATGAGTTCTTCGCAGATTGACCCGGGAGGGTCATTTGACCCAAGCGCTCGGGTCAGTTTTCAGTTTCATCAGTTCATTTTCAAACGGCCATATCTCACTCGGTTTTCATCCGAATTGAGCTTGTGACCACTTGTTGGAAAGATATTGAGCCAAACTTTCATCTGCAACTTGAATCTCTCAAAAAGGTTTTGTGTGCTGAAAGGTATGGCCATTTGAAGTTGACCCTTGTGCGCAAACTCTTCCAAAACTTCTTATACTTGCCCCCGGAACTCGATTATGCTTCCTTGACCTTCCTCTTCGATATTAATATTCGGTGTTATGCAAGTTTCCTCCAAGCGTGCTCCTAAGTTCTGAAATGAAACAAATCGCCCAAAGAAAGTGCATACAAGAAGGAAAATTGCACAAATTAAGGAAAAAGCTAACAAATTAGTCTAAACTAACTCAAAAACAACTATAAAACCAATTAAAAACTATCAAAAAGTAATAAACAAGACATCAAACTCCCCCAAGCTAGATCTTTGCTTGTCCTCAAGCAAAATAGATTAAAACACAAGTAGGAGAATGAAAACTTATTTGAAAACAAAATGAAGAAGGAAGGGGGAAGAAAAAATGAAAAAGGAAGGAAGGATAAAGAATTTACACTAACTCATTTTCGTAGGAATCACGATTGCATTTAGCACATGCAACAAGCTCTTTAAACCCCTAGATCGCTATAGAGGGCGAGTGGGATCTCGCGAGGGTTTCCAAAGAGTTTTCAAACCCACAACTCTAGTTTTTCATCACCCATTTATTCAATCAAATTCAAAATTAATGCCTAAGTCAACTATCAATGAAATGGTTCACAAGCAAAGATAGAGAGCAACTTTCAAAATAACTAATTTCCAAGTGTACTCATAGGTTATGGGTAGAGAAAGAGACTAATCAAGATTGCAGTAGGACACCTAATTAGACTTTTTACTCGCTCATTAGAGAACACCTAGCTATCCGAAAGACTTAGGGCCCTTCAAGTGTTATAAAAGCTCAAACTACTAGTGCACCATCCCTAGACACACAAATAGGCCTTAGACTCCACTCTACTCAAAACTTTAGAAAAATAGTACTAAGTGTGGGAGGCATCCACAAATTGACCTCTTTTATTGGAATTCTTCTACTCTTTTTGCTTTTCGATTTTCTTTACTTTTTTTCATTTTTCACGCCTTTTTTGACTGTTTTTGGCTTTTTCTTTTTCCCTTATTATGAGAATTTTTGCTATACAAATGTGAAGATACTCACTAAAGAGAGACATAAGAACTTGTGGCTTTTTGTGCCACTTATTGCATACAAAGAGAAATAAAAACTAAGTTTCTTATAGAGCTTTTGTTTCGGGACATGATGAGTACATATAGGGACACAAGGGACCGCAAATTTGAAGCTAAAATTATCCAAGCATGAGCAACTTAGTCAAGATTCAAGACTAGGCATCCAATTGATCATTCATTAGTTTCGTTTTGGTAGATCTAATGCAATCAAGATTAATCAACTCCTAAAACACCTTAACCCATGCTCACACTCTTCCAAAAGAAGCCTCTAAACATATACTCAAAGTCAAAGCAAGGAATCCACATTATATCATTACCTAGCATCTTCCTTGGGCAAGGAAACCAAACTTTTATTTAAAACTATCACTTCTTTTTGTTTATTTTTTTTTTCAATTCATTTTTTTTTTCATTTTTGACTTTGTTTGAACTAGAGAGAAGGAAATCGAAACTCGAAAGAGAAAGAAATGAAATGGAAAGAAAACAAGACAATTAAGATTTTTAGATTTTCATTTTTTTTTGTGAAAATGGGAAAAATAAAGAAATAAACTATACACACCTCCCTCAGCTAGCAAATAGCTACTCCCTAAAAAAAATTTCCCCGTTTAAAAAAAAAAAAAAAAAAAAAAAAAAAAAAAAAAAAAAAAAAAAAAAAAAAAAAAAAAAAAAAAAAAAAAAAAAAAAAAAAAAAAAAAAAAAAAAAAAATAAAAAAATTTAATATAAAAAAAAAAAAAAAAAAAAAAAATTTTACTCTCCCGCAGACTTTTAGAATAAAGCATTGTCAACTTTATATTTTCTAAAATAAGTTTAATGTTTGCAATGCAAAAAAAAAAAAAAAACCCAAAATTTTTAAGAGACCCCAAAAATTTTTTTTTTTTTTTTAAAAAAAAAAAAAAAAAAATTTTTTTTTTTTTTTTAAAAAAAAAAAAAATAAAAATTTAAAAAAAAAAAAAAAAAAAAAAAAAAAAAAAAAAAAAAAAAAAAAAAAAAAAAAAAAAAAAAAAAAAAAAAAAAAAAAAAAAAAAAAAAATTGTTTTTTTGTTAAAAATATAGAAAAAAAAGCCCTTCCTAGGGGGTTAAAAAAAAAAAAAACAACAGCTACGGGGGGAGGGGGGGGGGGGGAGGGGGGGGGGGGGTGGGGAAAAAAAAAAAAAAAAAAACACAAAAAAATAAAATTTTTAAAAATTTTATAAATTAAAAATTTTTTTTTTTTTTTTTTTTTTTTTTTTTTTTTTTTTTTTTGTTTTAATTTTTTTTTTTGGATTTTTTTTTTTGTTTTTTAAATAAACCTTATTTTTTTTTTTTTTTTTTTTTTTTTTTTTTTAAAAATTTTAAAAATAAATTTTAAAAAAATATTTTTTTTCTTGGCGCTTTTTTTCCCCGTTGAACAAGACATTCAAAGGGGAGGGAGGGAGGGAAGAAACATTCAACCAACAAGCATATGTTCCACAAATCATAGAGCATTGAAGAAAGAGCAAAAGGAAGGAAGCTACCGGATAGTAGGTGGGTGCAAATACCCGCAAATGACCCAATATCTCCATTTGTAATCAACTTTCTTCAAAACCATTATTTGCTTTCCATGTACCATTGAGAACGAGTGTTATTCTAATTATGTACCTAAATCAAAATCAAAGATAGAAAAAAAATGAGTAAAATTAAAATAAAAAATGAAAGCAATAAATCACGGGTTACTTCCCGAGAAAGGCTTATTTAAGGTCCTAAGCTTGACCTTTCTAGTAAATAGCAATTCAAAGATCGCAAGAGTTTGTCAAATGCACTAGCACACATTTTCATTATTATGGCATATGCAATAATTAAATAAAAAGCATGCACAAAATATAGTGTAATTCTATGCAAAAATTGAGGAGGGGGATGCCTAAAAGAAGTGGAATCAAAAGAAAAATCAAGAAAATAGGAAGAAGAAGACTCAAAAGAATAAGAAAATGAACAAAAAGTCGGCAAATTCTCCTCGACAAACTCTTTTTGCTTGGCAATCTCACTCTTTTCCTCAAAAACAACCAAACTGGGTACTTGAAGGTCAAAAAAGGTAAGAAGATCATCCAGAGGCGGAGTTTTAAGAGATAAGAATGGATATGAAATGGGAGTAGAGGGAATAAGGTCAATCCTTCTTGTAATTGGAATATGAGGGGAAGGGATAGAAGTAAGGGTTTCACTAACCACTTCACTCACAACATAAGACTTAAGAGGGAAGACTTCTTCCATCAATGAGTTCTCCTCAAGCACATCTTCATTATCCTTCAAAACTTCAAAATCATCACCGACCACCAAATGAGGTATCTCACTTTCAAATTGACAAAGATCTTCACTCAAGATAGAATGGATAGGAGAGGATGAGTGCTCTAAGATGGAAGGAGATGGATTAAGGCTAAACCCACTAGATTTAGGGACATCATACTCAAAAAGAGAATGCAAAGATTCACAAACATCCTCACTTTCAATAACATCCTCAATAATGGGCATTTTCTCCTCAAAAACATGCCCCTCATCGTCACTACTCCAAAAACCATCATCAAGATCATGGGGTTTTTCCAATTGATTTTGATTTTCAATATACCTCGAATCAACATAATCAAACTTGAGAATATCATTTTTGCAACCCCGATTTTCCCCAAGCGAATTCAAACCACTTTTCAATTGTAAAAAGAGATCCTCAATGGGTTTGGAGTCAACTTTAGGGAGAGGCTCATAATTGGCACTAGAATTTGCCCCAGTGAGATATCTCTCAAGAGTAAGCTCCAATTCAGATTTCGATGATTCGGAATTCAAGGAACCTTGAAAATCAATTTTGGGGGAGGGATCACAATCAAGCATATGAGAATCAATCTTGGGGACATGTGAGACATCATTGAAATTCATGCACAAATTTGATGAAAATCGAGAAGTAGCATCAATATCATCAACATTGGAGTCTACCTCATTGCAACAAACATATGAGGGAATATGATCATGCATAATAGGCTCGGTAGTGGGAACATTTGATTCATAAAAAAAATTAATGCCAACATTAGAGGAATCATGACAATTTGCATAAAAATCGGAATCATAAGTGTCCCTAGCTAACCACATAAAAAAATTCCAAGCTTCATCCGAAGATGTCGCTCGAAAGTCACCGTTAAACATATTTTCAACAACTCCTCTAGTATGTTCATTTAGTCCCCAATAAGTAATCTCACAAGCTTCCCCAATATCATAGCCATGAAACTTTATAAATTCCCCAACCCTATCAAAGTATGCCCAAAAGGATTCATTGTCATATTCAGGAAAAGAAGTACTTGCCATTTTTTTTTTTTGAGAAATTTTCTTTTTTAAAAAAGAAAAAAAATATTCACAAATAGCCTAGACTTATCTAATCAACACTAATTAATGCAAGCCAAAGTCCCCGGCAACGGTGCCAAAATTTGACGCGCTCAATGTAAACACGTCAAAGATACCTAAACTACCCAATATAGGGCAAGTAAAGGGTCGAATCCACAAGGAAGTAGGGTTAAATCAAGAGTAATTAGCTAACTACAATGAGCTAAATCAATTTTTGAGTTTTTAAGAGTTTAACGATGATTCTAAAATCTAAATAAACTAGGAAATTTGCAAAGTAAATCAACGAATAAATTAAAGGAGATAAGACAAGGGTAAAGAAACTAGGGGATTAGGGGGATTAAACTACCCAATATAGGGCAAGTAAAGGGTCGAATCCACAAGGACTAAGGGAAGCACCAATAAGTATCGATTTATGATAAGCTAAGCAATGTCTATGTTTTTGAAGATTTATAGATGAAAAGACAATAAGAAAAATGACTTTTGGAAGGGGTATCCACCAATCAACTCATTCACAAACCAAGCAATCACAATGGGAATCAACAATGGGGATCAATTGAGGGAAATTGTTCATCCATTGGTACTCTAACCACTCTCTTGAGCTAGCTAGATTGGCCTAGTCTCTTACCGAAGACCTATTCTCATGGCTAAGGCATTCAACCAAGCATATCCATAAACATGATGAACTTAAACAAGCAAACTAAGTCCCCTAGGCTAGGTAGTCCCTATTCTCATGGTCCTTCAAGCCTAATAATCGATTTGAGGTAACCCCTTAACTTCATCTCTCGATCCTTCACTAAGGGTACCTAAATTATGCTCATATGATGGCCAATCACACAAACATTCATGAAAATGCCAAATCAATTAACCCAAATTATCCCAAGTCAAAACCCAATGTTGGATTTAGAGGTTCATGAACTCATTAATGGCTTCAAACCCTTCCCAAAGAAATAGCTACTCACAAATCATGAAAAATTATAAACTAAAAGACATTAACAACTATTAACATGAACTAAAACAATAATCTAGGATGAACAAGTAAATAGAGTGAGAATGACATGAAAATAAGAAAATAAAGCAATAAAATATGAGAGAGAGTAAGAAATTCTCATTAAAGTTTCAAGGAGTCTCCAAATCTTCAAGTTTCCTTCTTAAATTCTTCAAATTCCAAGCTTTCAAATGACATGAAAATAAGAAAATAAAGCAATAAAATATGAGAGAGAGTAAGAAATTCTCATTAAAGTTTCAAGGAGTCTCCAAATCTTCAAGTTTCCTTCTTAGATTCTTCAAATTCCAAGCTTTCAACAAGTTTATCTCACTTCTCTCTCTAGAAGATGAGATTTTCTATCTCCTAGGGTTCTAAGAATTTCAAATCTCACTTTTATTAAAATATAATGTAAATTAGCTTTTTGTTAAAATAAGAGGAGTCCCTCTTATATAGTCATAAGAAATAAAATAGAAAATTACAAAACAAACCCCGCATTAAAAAAACAAAGTCGTTAAAAAACGTTGCGGAAATATAACCCGACCCGGGCGGGTTGGATGACCCTAGCACTCGGGTGGCCTGACCCGAGCCCTCAGGTCACCTGACCTGGGCGGGTCAGCTGATCAGGACTGAAATATGAGTTCTCCGCAGATTGACCCGGGCGGGTCATTTGACCCGAGCTCTCGGGTCAGTTTTCAGTTTCGTCAATTCATTTTCAAACGGCCATATCTCACTCGTTTTTCATCAGAATTGAGTTTGTGACCACTTGTTGGAAAGATATTGAGCCAAAATTTCATCTCCAACTTTAATCTCTTAAAAATGTTTTGTGTGCTGAAAGTTATGGCCATTTGAAGTTGACCCTTGTGCGCAAACTCTTCCAAAACTTCTTATATTTGCCCCCGGAACTCGGTTATGCTTCCTTGATGCTTCCTTGACCTTCCTCTTTGATATTAATATTCGGGGTTATGCAAGTGTCCTCCAAGCGTGCTCCTAAGTCTTGAAATGAAACAAATCGCCCAAAGAAAGTGCATACAAGAAGGAAAATTGCACAAATTAAGGAAAAAGCTAACAAACTAGCCTAAACTAACTCAAAAACAACTATAAAACCAATTAAAAACTGTCAAAAAGTAAAGTAATAAACAAGACATCATCTTCTATGCAGCCAATAGATTATATGTTCGATTTGGAATACGTTATAGAACGAGCTTTTGTAGCGCTTGAGTTGTATATGCTTCGAGGTTTGTATGTCAAGGGCCTAAGTGAGCCCGTGAATAGGTCAATGTTGCATTTGTGCGGATTTAAAATCCAAGATGTCATATATGGACTCGTAATGAAGTCTTTCAATACGTCTGGACTTGGAGCCTACGATTTTCTGGATGGACCAGTGATGAAGCCCCCTAGTAAGATGGAGTTGATGAAGCATCCAACTTGATTGCTTGATTTTGAAGATATCTCGTCACGCTTAGCGGAATTTTCGACCAAAGATTCCATATAGGGTTCCTAAGGTGAAAAAGTCAAGAAAGGCCAAAGAAAGGAACACTCAAAGGATAAGGCGCGGTCATAGCGCTGAGTGTTAAGAGGTTATGCTAAGGTTGGCTTAGATGCGATAATGCGGCTTAGAAAAAGGAAGTGATTAGAATAAGAAAAGGCAGAGTCATAATGAATCGATTCACGCAAAGAGGTAAGCTAATGATGCAGGTTCAAATCCAGTCTAGTTCTAAAGGTAGGGATGAGCATTGAAAATTCATGATTTGGCGATTGCGCTTTTCTCATGGGCCTAGACGAGCCTTAAAAATATGTTTTGAATTAAAAATGGCCGGGCCTCAAAGAGGTTGCCTACGTATCCATGATGGAATCAGGCAATCGTAGCTCTTAACATTTTAGTCGGTGGCCTAGCATTTTGCTTAGGAGCCATTTGCAATGAATTAAGCATTGATTTGGAAGAGGTCTTTGGCAAGGGTGGATAGTGATGTAGGTTAGTTTGGTTTAAAGCGGTCGGACCTCAGGGTGAGGTTTCCTACGTATCTTTGGCAGAATCAGACCATTCGTAGTTCAGGCTGATGAATGAGAAGATGCCCTGACTTTTGCCTAAGTCGCCCTTATGGGTTTTCGACCTAGCAAGCTTTGGTTTGTCTTTTATGGCTTATTGGGATGCGACATGGATGGTTATAGAGGACAAGGCCTTTTGGTGAAGTTCGTGGTTTTAGAATTGAAGATTGAAGGTTTTGAAGGAAATACCTTTGACAAAGCTATTGATGGGCTTATTTGCAACACTTCTTTTTTTTTTTTCACATTTTGCACTTTTTGTATCAATTTTTTTTTGCTTTTACTTTTTTTTATTTTTGCTTTTGATTTCTTTTTGTTGTTGCTCTTCTTCTTTTTTTACTTGCCCTTTATATTGAATTGTTGTCAATGTACTTCCCATGAGGTAGGTTAAAGGGGGAAAGGATGTTATGTATTTAGGTTGAAATGGAGGAATAGTTGTACTGAAGGGAAGGAATGCCTCTTTTATATATGTCAGTTGTTCATTGCCTTTATTAGAATAGTCATGAGAATTAGAAATTCATTTCTTTTAAAGCGACAATCGTGATTATTATTGATGCTCATTAGTGCAAGGTTAGAAAATAAATACTCATTTATTATTTGAAAGTTATGAGTACATGCAATAAAAAAAGAAATCCTATATTAGACTGGAAAAACAAGAGAGATGAAAGAGAAAATGAAATCCTAAATATAGACTCCTACGTCGCATGACAAGACAGCTTCGTTGTCTCTTTCTAAACGAAAAGAGAAGAAGTGTATTTTTTTTCGCGTTGATTGGACCTAAGCGAGTCCAAGTGCTTTAATGAATATATGCTATTGAGACTGGGGATGCGTCTTTGTAGTCTGGGTCGGATATCAATCCTTTGTACCCATGTCAACGACCCCTATCCTATTTGGGACCTCGTTCGAGAGAATCAGAAGTCTTCCCTCTTCTTTCATGTCGTGAATGAGGTGCTTTAATGTATATCAATCGTTAGTTCTATGTCCATTCCCTCTATGGTATTTGCAATAGGCGTTTTTATCCCAATCTGGTCCTTTCCTGTCTTTCTTAGGATCTGGAGTGGGTCCTATAGGATAGAGCAACTTTCTAAAATGAAGATACTCGAACATAGCACCATAGCTCATACGTATGGATTTGAATTTCCCTTTAGGCTTTCTGCTAGGCGTTGGTGCAGGTCTGGAATGTATCTCAGTAGGTGCTTGGGCTTTAGGAGAATCATCAATAATTCTTTCGCCTTCTCTAGAGCGAGACGAACTTTCAGGGATTAATTTGATGGAAGGGTTTATCAGCGGACTATGTTGTGTGATGTCATGTAGTTCATTGATCCTTTGTCGGTCAGTCGTGATTGCAATGAAACTGTCTGGTGCCTTGTACTGTGCCTCTAGTCTGGCAACACGTGCTACAAGGTCCACGAGTGTCCCCTTTAACTCATCAACTTGTTCTTGAGGTGAGCTTGACATAGTGTATTTTTCCTACAATGGATCATCCAGCAGGAGATTAGAAATGGAGTGATGAAAGAATGTGTGTTTTAAAAGTTGAGCTTTTAGGAAAAATCTGAATATCATATATGCATGATGATTTTTTTTTTGATTTTTTTTAATGCACCTAGACTTAATGCATGTATGAATAACTTTTTTGGATGCATGACTCAATCTATGCGTTCGAACCTGTAAAGGCTGCCTACATATCCCAAAAGAGGGAATCAGATCGCTTGTAGTTCAGGTTTACTAAATGCGGAATGTATGAAATGAAATGGAGAGCATGGATGCAATGAGACTCCTAAATGTCTAATAACTCTAGTTATGCATGAAGTGTATGAACAATGGACTATGCAATGCAGAGGGACTCCTGTATGAATGCAATCCTAATTGACATAAAACTCTAATGACTTCAGAATCCTAGACTTGATAGACTTCTAATGACGTTAGAATTCTAGATTTGACGAATTTTCAAGGATGCTAGACTCCTAATGTGCATGAAACTCTAGTGGATCTAGACTCCTAAAGTGAATGAAACTCTAGTGGACCTAGACTCCTAAAATGGATGGAATTCTAATGGATTTAGACTCCTAAAATGGATGGAATTCTATTATGCATGAACCTTCTATGGATTATAGATATCTAGGATGGCAAGAATTCTAACGACCCTAGACTTCTTAGATGGGTGAACCTAGATAGGTTTAAGACTCCTAACATGGATAGAGTTAGATGAGGTGAAGAGCTCTAAATGGAATGAAACTAGATGAATCTAGACATTTGGGTCAGACGGACTTCTAGTGCAGTTAGAATTCCTAAGCGGATGAGAATTTTACACAAGATGGACATTAAAGGGAATCCTAAATGGTGTGCACATAAAGGATGGATAACATACATGGAAGGATAGGATAGAGAAAAAGGATGAATTTTCGAAACAGATATGTGATAGGAAAAAGATGGATATTTTTTTTGAAAAAAGGTGGAGATAGAATTTTTGAAGTAGATAGGAGATTAAAGATTGAAATGAGTTTTGAGATGAATTTTTTTTTTTTTTTAGAAAGTAAAAAAAAAAAAAAAAAAGAGACAGATAGGAAATATTAGCTATCCTAGAATTGGAGTTACATGCCACAAGAAAACAGCAACGTCAAGGGTGAGACTCGCGCAGCACGCGGGGACTAATCTAAGCAAGCATGAGATTGCGCGATACGCAGGAAAGAAACGCAGCATGCCGATAATGCAAAGCGTGGAACGCATGCAGGTGCTGCGCGGATCGCACCAAAGCGCTGGACGCAATAGACATGATGCGTGGCGCGCTGGAATTTGTGTGGAACGCAGTGTAGGCGCGCGGAGCGCAGGAGCGTAGAAGTTCGCTTTGGCCTTTTTGATCGCGGAAAATTCGTTTGACGACGATATTCGAATCGAAACATTGATAATATGAAACAATTAAAGCCACGCACACACAAATATGCACAAATAGGATGATAGTATGCAAAGTTCCAACCTAAAGTCAAGTTCTATCTTTCAAACTATGGTCAGGTTTAGGTTAAGGCTGAAAAGGGTCCATGACTAAGAGATTGATCCCACGCTTCGTACCCCTGCTTAAAGAGGTGGCCACGTGTAAGACGCACTCCAGTTCTCAAGTCAGGAACAAGAGAACAATGCCATGGTTGTGTAGGCTTGCTTACGACTAAGATCCAACACTATCGCTCAGGAAGCTTTTTGGAAGGACAAAGCGCAAACCCCCCGGAGGTGACCTCACACATAGAACATATGCCAATGAGGCAAGGTAGATTGTCCTTATGATGACTGAACAGTAGCCATGCATATGCAAAACAATATATTATTCTAAGGCATAAAAAGAGAATGAATCGTATCTTTCAAGTTTCACCCACTCATTTTAAAAATTTTTTTTTTTTTTTTAAAATCCTCCCCAATGAATTCGCCAAATTGTAGGCGTGGATTTTTAATTCCTTTAATGCCTACACGCGGTTATTAGACTATTCATCTTTTTAAAATAACAATGCATTATCGAGAATAATAGTTAAGATCTTACATAAATAGAATATAATTTCTTTTTTGGAGAAAACACAAACATAATATAATTGGGTTTTTTCTAAATTAACAAGTTTCTTTTCATTGTTTCTACTATTTCTCATGGACATTCAAAGTTCCAACATAGACAAACTAGGGTAAATTATTAAAGAAGGGAAAGTGAGCAAAATAGGAATACACATTTCTTTACTTAAATTTTGATGAAGGAAATCAATGACTTTCATTTGATGACATATGTTAACGTTGAAAACTAAGAATATTTTTGTTTTTTTTAAAGGGAGAAAACTGAGCATTTTACGATTAGGGCAAATATTTGTATATTGAAAATATAGAATTAAGATACAAGCTAAGACACTTCACTTTTGATAGAACTCTGTACCTTGCCTTGGAGAGCGAAGATTCAACTGACATAAAGTTACTCTCCTTCTAAATTTTTCACCTTCGCTCAACTTTAGCTAATCAGTTTCATATTTGGCCCCCTATCAAGGCATAGGACTTGGGCGTCAACCCTCTGGCCTACCCCCAAGGACAAGCCTGCATCTACTATCTTAAAGGTGTCACTTATCCTGTAAGTGATCCCTTTAAGGCAAAATATGGCCCCTTATATTAAAGTGATCCTAACTTAGAAACTCATTCATTTAGAGCAAAAAATGAGGTAGTATTATGCTAATACCATATAAGACGGACTTACATAAGATTTACTATAAGATAGAGTTCAAAAGGAAGATATTCAAACGAGGGTAAGAATTGCAAACATTAATGACTAAGAGAAAACTAGTTATAGTGGCATGAACATGTTAACTGTCATATAGAGTATGCATCAATTAGTGCAACTAGGAGTGTTAATCGGTTGAGCAACTCGAGCTCGACTTGATCAACACCCGATTAAAACTCGACTCGTGTTGGCTCGACTCGACTTGAAAGTTTTAACGAGCACGAGCTGAGCAAGACCCAACTCGACTAAAAGCTCGTGTGCAACTCGCTAACTTTTGCTTCTTAATACTCCCTCTGCCCCATAATATAAGTCCTGATTCTGTTTTTACACGGGAATTAAGGTAAGTGGAATCTTGTTTTATTTGGATAAATAGATTCATTTTTATTGGGAAACGCTTACATTATTTTTTTTCTTTTTAACAAAAAATAAAAACTGAACATTTAATGTTGCACGGTTTAATGTGTAGAGAAGTTCAATGGGGGTAAAAGATCCCATTTAGTCATTAATAATAGTGTATTGGAAGCTGAAATTATGAGCACATTTTGGAAATTAAATTATTTTCATGAGGGCATTTTGGACTTAAGTATTATTTTGGGACACCTTATAAGGAAACAAGATTAATATTATGGGACGGAGAGAGTACTTTTGTCTAGGCGATTTTTTATTTACTTATTATAAAAAGATTACTAGAAAATAAGTTAAGAAAAAGATAGGACCAAGCTCAACAAGTTCACCTCATGGTCACACAAAAATATTAAGAGAAAATATAAATTATTTAGAAACCTACAGAAATCCTATCACATGAGAAAAGAAATCCAAGTCACTCAGTTTCCTGTAAAAGATACTCTATCACTTGATAAAGTAGTATATTTTTACTTTTTATGTTCAAATTTGCTACTTACTAGTTATAATGCTCGAGTTTACTTTGTTTTTGCTAGCCAATAAAAAACAATCAACTATGGATTTGTTGCATTCTCTTTGTCACTTACTACTAGGGGTGCTAATCGAGTCGAGCAACTCTAACATGGCTTGAAACCTTCACTAGCTTTGCTTACAATCAACTCGCTCGATTAGCACCCCTAAGTGCAGTGGAAGGTTGCAATATGGGAGATTTTAGAAGAAGTGAGGGTGTCAGAGAGACAGACAATATGACAATTTAGGTCTACATGAGCATATAGCACTTGATATATGAGAATAGAGGTAGATAATCCATGTGTACGACAATAGGAGATAATATATCGACTCATGCAAGCCTCCCCATATTAATGGAATTAAGGCTCTAACATTGTTGCTGCTAATGTCACTCAAACATCCCTAGAATTTTATACTCACCGAAAGAGATTCAAATCTGGTTTCAGTATTTGAGATTATATAGGAATGTGACCCCTTGGCTAATCTGCGTCCTGCGTAATACTTGGACATCAGGTATCATGATTATTTATGCATAAAATGACCATAAACAGCAGCGTATATACAAAATCTCCGCATACAGAATTGAGTACAACGATAATCATCGTCAGGTCACAGTTATTACAGAAAATTGTCCAAAAGAAGTTCAGCTGCTTCTTTTCAAGCTCAATAATGCCATGAACAGAGAGAATTAGCTGTTCTTCCAATTCAATGAGATCCCTGAAAATAAGCGACACAAATTTGGTGAGATTAAGCGAACAAGTAGTCAGACAAGCATTATGTAACTAAAAATTCTTTCTGTTTGTTCTTGCCCCTCGAAAATCCCCATAATTTATCACAGCATATAAAGCTATTCATCCCATATTGAAAAAGAAAGACCATAAGAGGCAGCAGAGTAAAGCAGGAAAGATTGGAAAGCACATGAACCCCTTTTGTTCACCAAAAAAAAAAAAACCACGAACCCCTTCTGGTCCTATGAGAATGTAGAATAATAAAATATCATATTTTTTTCCCATTTGTTTCATCAGTTTCTTCCACATCTCAAAATATCGCTGCGACATTGAAGTGATTCGCAAATCTTGGTCGAATAAGCTAGTGACATATAGGAGATACGACACAGCTTGGAAATAGGAGAAGCCTCTCATATTAGGAGAATACTAAACAAGAAACCATTTAATAATAACTACCTTTTCTGCTATCTTCATCAAAGATATAGGTAGTGAAGTATAGAGCAGCAGGAGAGACAGCTCTGAGGTATTTAGTCCATGCAGTTCATAGGCCCCAGTCAAAGCTACAAAGTGTGACTATATGGTAAGACTAGGTTAAGTGGTTAACGGAGGAGGGTCTGCTAACTTAAGAAAACAAAAGAAGCAATTACCATAATTGAAATGCAGTACGAAAACAGCAATAAAAGGAAAACTAGAAGCATATATACCACCAATCGTAGAAGTCCAAATTTGCGGTCTTTGATAACGGGATTATGGGGCGGTAGGACATATTCTTTCTTCATCTTTCAGTGGTTACAATTGGCATTATGAATGTACTTTTAAATTTCCATTGTTAGTTAAATTCCTGATAATTTTAAAATTATGTTTTAGGAAGTTCAGTATTTCTGAAGTCGATCCTTGACTGATAAACAGTAGAGTGAATGTTACATTTTCAAGGTACAAATCTAAAGCTAATTAGTTGAGTTTAGCTCAATTTTCTGGATTTTTACTTCAGTGTTAGATATCACAAAGAGTCATTTGACATTGTGAACTGCCCTGAGCACCAACGGTGCATCTTCGTATAGCCAACACCGTCATAGGGAATGAGGCAAACCTGCGCCCTTCTGAGGATGAGGCAAGCAGAGGAGAGAGAAAAGAAGTGAATCTTCTTATGGCATGGAGAACAAGAAGTATATTACCATGAGTTTAACAGACTTCTTTGTAAGGATATGGAAGTACGGAATCAAGGAACAGATGTCAACATGAGTACATGCTTAAAATCTAGCCTACATATATGGAACTAGTTGGTGAATACCTAGAAGGCTATAACATAGCATACTAGGAAGTTTTTGGAAATTTGGGAGTAATCAATTAAGAGTTTTAGCTGAAAAATTAACGTTTTAAGGAAAATGTTTTGGATTTTCATATTATCATATAGGATTAGAACACCAAGTTAGAAATTAAATAGGATTCCTTTTACATTCAATTCATATTACACGTGCTAAACTGCCTTGTTATTTGCTTTTTGATAAGATCATCATCAATTAGGAGAAGTCGGGTTACAGTTACAATTTAAGTGGTGCTTCCTCTTTGTTTAATCTCTATCAATTGAAAAATGTTTAGAGATATCGGACAAAATGTTGAAAAGAGTTTTAAGATAGTATTTTGTGTTCCACTATGTGATTCCATCACCCTAGTGTGCTCCATATATTTGTATAATTTTGGGGTTTTAAGGGTTCAAAATTCCAATGTGTTTGAAGGCTTTAAGTGGAGCCTTAGTTAACAAAGAAGACTTCTTTAAATGTCGATGAGAAACAAGGCATTGTGGGGAGCTTGAGTTATTAGAGCACCTAAATAACATGTTTATGTTTGTAACAACGTTGTTTGGCGTATTACAACGAAAGAGTTAAGAATCCAAATCCCATGTTGTATGAAGATTTTTCTCGTAGAAATCTTTCTTACCATTGTTTACTTCATGTTCAAACTTTAGATTTCATACCTATTGGACTACTCCCTCCATTTCACACTTAGCTTACCCATCAAACGAGATGATGGTAGTTGGTTAACATATTGTCTGCTTAGCTTGGTATCTTCTACAGTCAATTTAGCAACCCAAAATAATGTTCCTCAACGGTCCATTATCATTCGTGGAGAGAAAATGCTTAATGGTTTAAGTATCTTTCTTCAAGTATGCTTTGAATTTACCATATGTGTTCAGCGTGAGTTACATCATGTGATGTTCTGTTAAGCAAGCCTAATATGTGCATTTATGACTTACTTTATTGACCTAAGATCAACGTTATCTCCACCTATTTGGCTACTCCCTCCGTTCCACACTTAGCTATCAAACTAGAAGTGTGTATAGTATATGCTTAGCTTGGTATCTTCTATGGTGCATCCCGAGATAATGTTTTTTATTAGTCCATTATCGTTCGTGGCAAGACAACCTTGGAGGTTTAAGTGTCTTTCTTTTTGCATCATGTGATGTTTGGTTACGCAAGCCAGGGAAGTGCATTCATGACTCCCTTTATCGACCAAAAATCAACGGTATTCTTGTGGAATATAAGCATGGGCATTGTCTAATTCTTCGTAAGATGAAGACAACACATTGTTCTCCTCTCGTTCTCCTTCTCAGATCATTAGCACCAAATCTTCTTTCATCATTTAGGGATAAAGCTCAAATTTTAAGAAAAGCATAATAATACAAACATAGGCCTTTTTATTATAAATCTCCTTTGCCATGCCGCGTAAGGAGCTAACTTGGAATCTAATTCAAGACTTGTCAAAGAGTGATTCTCAAACCGAAGAGATGACAATCAAAAGAGTACATGCCCCAACTTAATAAAGAATCCACATATAGGGTTTTTTTTAGTCATGGATCGTGGGCAAAGAGATGTGTTTCTTGATCTTTCTTCCTTTGGTAATTTCGAAAGGTATAAAAAGAGTAAGCTTTAATATTTTAATTGCTATTTAGTACTCAATAACTAGGTTATGCTTTAAAAAGTTTCTTATTTTCCAAGTCAATCTTTTGGGAAATAAAACGCATTTAAAGTTAGTGTTCCCCAACTGTGTATTATAAACTTTTTCTTATAAGTATGTTAGTTTTGTGAGAAATTCTCCATGTTAACCATTAAGGGCAAGCTCCTCTTAATTAGTCAGGGAGTAAAATGTAAGGGGGTAAATTTTACTTCGAGTATTTCATAAAGGAATAATATTTCCTTTTCGTAAGTTTAGCATGATTCTTGAGATAAAGATAAAAGCTTTCTCCCTTCACAAGCTGCATAGAAAGACTACTAAAGATGGAGGAGAGAATAATAGAGGAGAGAGAGAGAGAAAAAGAGCGGACGAAAAAAGTAGTAAAGGAGAGAGAAAGGGTTGGAGAAGGGGGAAGGAGATGGAAACAAATTAAAGAGGAAGGAATGAGGGTGGCAGTCGAGAGAGAAGGAGATGCATGACAAAGAAAAGAGAGCAGCCGAGGAGAGAGAAAATACGAAAGAGAGTAGCAAAGGAGAGAGAAAGAGAGCAGCAGAGGAGAGAGATGGCATAGGGGACAGAGAGTGACAAACTGATAGACGAGTAATGAAGGAGAGCGAAAGGGGCACAGGAGCGAGTGTGACTGATGAAAAGGGGAATAATTCATGAAGTAAAGAATACCCGGGGGAAAAGTGGATAACTATTACCCCATTTTTGGAGGAAAATATTACCCCCTTGACTGATGGCCCAAGAACCAAACCGACAAAAAATTACTCCATTACTTTTATTTCTCTTAGTTCACCCAGCCTAGGCATGCCCTAAGTTGATATTCTAAAGGTAAATTGAAATGCCTGCTTTTTCCATTGCAGCTCTCATACATAAGATCACCAGAGCATCTACCTTCTCATCACTAACTCGCCATAACAAGTCCAAACCAAAATTGCATAAAACTTCTTCATCAATCTTGCTTTTCCTCTCAATCTTTTTTTCCTTTTTCTGGTGCACAGAACTCACCCATAGGCACAAGAGGTGCCCCGGTTTCTTCTATTTTACATTTAATATGTTCAATTTTTCTCAGTTCTCACCCCACTTTATTTTTCCTACTCCTTCAACCTTAAATGAGAAAAAACAACAGGACACATTTGCAAAAGGTGAAGTCAAAATAATTTCCAGAACTTTTTAGCAATAAATATTGCGAAATCGTAAGATTTATACAAAAAGAAAAGAAAGGAAAGTATACCTCATGTAACCTCGGCTCACGCCTTACCACCAAAGAAACCTTTAGAGCCTTAGGGCACCTTTTTAAACTAAGGGATGTTAATTATTGGATTTTCTGTACAACTCCCTCCGTCAGTCAAAGCCATTATCATTTCTTTTAGACATAAGTATTAAGGAAAAGATATGTAGTGGGCCTATTCTTAGGTAAAGTATATACTTCATCTGTGCTAAAATAAGGGATTGGGGGTTCCCTTGTTTGGATAAGGGATTGGGGGAAGGAAGGGAGGGGAGAGGGAAGGATCCATTTCTCTCTCTCCTTAATAAACATCATCCCTCCCACATTGGAGAGATTTGGAGGGAAAATGGAGCTCCATCTTCCCCCTCCCTTTCTTTTCCCTCCCCTTCCTCCTCTATCCATTCCCTTACTTTCCCTCCTATATTGCTATCCAAACAAAGTGTAAAGGATCCTAGTGACCTTTAGATGCCTTGTTCTCAGATCTTAGTGAGCAAGAATTACATTTACTTCTTTCATAGACCGTGTCTCTTTCAGGCTATTCTAGTTTACAGACAAAAGTACAGTGCCCATAGTTTCTATTCAATTGATAGCCCAAAAGTCTTGAGCCAACTAATAGTTCTAGCACACAGATACCATCAAAATAAAAACCCTCTCAAACACCATATAGCAAGCTAGCAACAAGATATGAGCTGGATTACCAATACAGAAAGTCAATCCCATAAAACATGTATCATATACATCTCATAAAATATGTAATCAATACATGAGTGGAGAATTAATCATCATCTTTAAAGAAAAGAAAGTCAAATATCATTGCACATGACAGCATATAGAGGAGAAAAAGGCTTTAACAATACGTGCAAGAAATAAGTACGGTAAGAATTCAAGGATCTTGCAAGAAAGCACTATTTTTCTTTTTATATAGAAAATAAAATTAGGAGATTAACTACTGAAAGCTACATGTCATAAGCTTACAAGAACATAGAAGAAAAGGTAAGTGCCCCCAAGATAACAATTGAGGTCGGCAAGTTTTGACGGTTCAAATGCCTAATTGCCACTTCCCAAGGACATTGAAGATCAAGTTTTTTTCCGCAAATAGCCATCCAAAATATCAGTCTCTCAATTCTAGCAAATTGGAAGCCCCCATGTTTATAGAATTAATATAGTCCTGGCTAAGTATATCTTCACAGGAATGATCAACAAAGAGAGAATCCACATGATATTACAAAAAGCTGCTCATGGAAAAAGAATCGAGAGATGTGCATCAAGGAAGAAAACTCTTGGTAATGATTTCCCTACCCTAAATATGTGGCAAGGGATAACGTTCTAAAGACTCAGCTTGCCTTCACTAAAAGTGATTAAAAGGAAGCTCCTAGACTCCTAGTGCACCTTGCATACAGTTATGATCTATGTTTGCTTAATCACCAGCTACTTGAGAAATTACTGCTATTCAGAGCATGCAGTAAAATTCAGTCACATAAGCAACTGAGCCAGACCCACCTGATTCATCATCCAAACACAGAGTGCCAATGCGAATACGAGTATCAGTTATACAGGAAACAAGCAAGTATTGAACCTCAAATCGCGCTATCTCAACAAGCATAGACCTAATCCACATCCATCCAAGCTTATCATCATTCTCATCAGACAAAAATTCCCTAATTCCTAACCGTTAGAACATTTTATCCTACATAACATTTTAGGGTGCATAGTCTATAAATCATAAATGTTGTATAGATAATCCTTCGTTCCATAACTCTCGCAACACTTGCAATTTCGGCTTCCAATTCACTACTTTGACCATATACATATATATATATATATATATATATATATATATATATATATATATGATTATGTATTAGCAAAAATCGCCAAAATTTGATTTCAAAATACTACACGTTAAAATAAATCCAACATAATCTCACATGACTATATGGTGAAAATCCGTGGTCAAAGTTAATAAAGTTTCACCTCGAAATTACAAGTACTGAACGGAGGAAGTATCAAATTAGAAATGTCACATATCAGATCCATCACCTACCAACACTTGTAACTCAATACACAATTGAACATATAAATTATTATATAAATAAAACCACACAAATCGAGAAACGAAACGATACCTACCTATTTGGTGTAGCCGCCGCCGTGAGTATCCATATCCTCTTCAATGGTAGCTGTCAAGTAGGGTTGAGGGAAATCGGCGGGGTCAAAAGCGGTGAATTTGTCAGCCATCATCTTTTGAACATCGGCTTTCTTGAGCACGGTACGGCGGATGGCGGGGCGGTTGCGGCGCTGATCCCGAGGAAAGTACTTGATGTCGAAGACGGTGTCAGGGTTGGCGGAAGGAATGATGGCTTCGTGAGTGATTGTGGCGGGGCAGAAGGGGCGGTACTCCGGCGCCCTAGGAACCGAGGATTTGTACTCGGGGGATGCGCAAGGCCCTGTGATCTTCCATGGCGCTTTCACGTACCGCGTCAGGGATTTTAGCCATGATTTCGCGGCGTTTGTTGATGACATATCGTTCGATGTGGCGTGGTGTCGATGTCGCGGTGTGCTGGGTTTGGGAAGTGCGCTATGTGTGTGTGTACTGTGTATGGGGGAGAAATAGATTGAAGATGTAGTCTTTTTGGTGCGGTAAGATACATACACGGGCCGGTTCTGTGGAGGGTAGTCCGGTATATTTCTAAGAATAAGGCTCAGTTCTTTTGGATTGAATTAAGTTTGTCTGAAACTTTAAATTGAACTTAATTTGTCTGAACTGAACTGAACTGAATTCAAGTAAATGAAAATAGTGGGAGGAAACTAACTGAACTGAATTTGTCTGAATTGAACTGAATTTATCTGAATTGAACTGAACTGAATTTTCATTAATTCAGTCCAAAAGAACAGAGTCTAAGATGGGAAAATTTGTTTGACGTCTGTTAATGGAAGTTAATGGTTGGAATCTGGTGACAAGTTTTATCTCGTAAGGGAATAATTCATAAAAGGTGGTTTCTTGGCAAGTTTTTATGAAATAAAGTGGTTTCTTACTAAAATTGAAGTTTAAAAGGTGGTTTCTAACAAATTTCATAATTGTAGTATCTTAATAATTGACCTCTACAATAAAATATTATTAATGTTTTAGTTTAAAAAATGTCACCTGATTGACAAAATATGTACGTCTAATAGATGTTTAGCTAATTTCTTGGTTCATGGAGCGAATCTATCATAGAAATTTTATTCTCTGTTTGTTTTTTTTTCTGTTCTAGAATCGAAAAAAAATATGGTGGAGATCGATACTGAGATGTTCGGGCATGCAAAAAGAGACTCATTGTAGACACATAATCGTGTCTCCCCATTTAAGGGTCCAATGATGAAATATACCGCGGTCTTAGTTGGCATGACCCAATGGAGGAGTAGTCCGAATACCCAGGCAATATGTGTTTTAAATTAATATTAAAAGCCTACTTAATCATTCATGATGATTAATTGTAAGTTCAACCCGTGAATTGTTTTTTTTATGTCCATTTTAAAAGCCCAACTTAATATTTATTGTTTTAATAAATATTTTCCTTATTTATTGTTTTAATAAATATTTTCCTAATATTTATTGTTTTAATAAATATTTTCTTAAAAGCTTTTATTATTATCTTTTACCCATAAATCAAATTTTCAATCCGAAAAACTCAATCTCCGGATTTTTAGATATAAAAATGGCATCTTGAAAGCACGCGTAGAATAAAAAACGAATATTCTGGAATATGCGCCGGATGCGGCGGCTGTGCTCAGCGCGCCACGTGCGTCCAGGTCATTGTTCAAATCGCATCAGACGCTCCAATGAGCGCCTGACACGTGTACTTGTGACTCACCCAGAGTCCTGCGCCTGGCGCAAGTCTTGTGTGAGATGCAAGTTAAAGTTTTATCTTTTGAAAACGCGTTTCCACGTGCAATGTTTTAACTGGACGAAGCACGTCAGGCAGGCCAACCTGCGCCTGACTCGTGTCCTAGCGCCTGCCACGTAGGACTGCGCCTGGCGCAGGGCTTGCGTGGAGCGCACGTCTTGATTTGCCTATAAATACGGGCTGATTTCCCGAATCAAACACGGCTTCGAATTATTATTTTTACTCACACAAATACTCTCGAAAACTCCGAAATACACTTCGAATACAAAACACTCAAACACTTTTAATCTTCCAAATCAATTATTGTTCCTGATCCTATTATAAACCTGGTTTCAAGATTGCTTCGACTGAAGGTCACTACGCTCTTCGATCTAAACCACATAGGTATAATCCTGAGGGCACTTGAATAATTATATTTATTTTATTGAAGTTACTAACCTTTTCTTGTCATGATGTAGATTCCTAATTAATAATCGTGTCCCTTTGTAAATTCTAACCTCTTTTCTTATATTTTTTTTTTGTATATAATGTTCATGATATTATGATTGTCTTGCATGCCTTTCTATCACCCACATGTTATTATGCTAAATAAGACCTAAAGAATTGTTCTCATTAATTCAGATAATTTGGACAACCTGTTAGGAACCTTGTAAAATGATTGCCTAATAACTGATCACTAAACAATTAGTCTTTTTGTATGTTTCCTGAACCCATCTAGTTAATTATTTTAGGGTGCTTTAAAATGTTGCTTGATTATTCTATTGCATAAAATTTGCTGTGAATCGGTATTTAGTAGAGGCCATCAATGGGTAATATAGTTCCTGACTATATTGTACCCTCACCCCCGAACTCACTTTTTGGTTCCTGACCATCTATGGAGTCATGACGGAGAAATTTACATTGGATAAGTCCATAAGATGTCCCTTCCGTTTCAACATCCAATTAGGTTTATAATTCATCCTTAAAAGAATTGTTGGCGACTTCAAAAGATATTTTTAATAAAACCTTAACAATGGGGTAGTCAAATAAACGCGCTCACACCGCGTGTAGGCATTAAAGGAATGAAAAATCCACGCCTACAATTTGGCGACTGCACTGGGGAGGATTTTAAAAAATTAATTTTTTCTAATGAGTGGGTGAAACTTGAAAAATACGATTCATCCTTATTTTATGCCTTAGAATAATATATTGTTTTGCATGTGCATGGCTATTGTTCAGCCACCATAAGGACAATCTACCTTGCCTCATCAACACATGTTCTATGCGTGAGGTCACGCCCGGGGGGTTTGCGCTTTGTCCTTCCAAAAAGCTTCCTGAGCAATAGTGTTGGATCTTAGTCATAAGCAAACCTACCTAACTATGACATTGTTCTCTTGATCCTGACTTGAGACTGTAGTGCGTCTTACACGTGGCCACCTCTTTAAGCAGGGGTACGAAGAGTGGGATCAATCTCTTAGTCATAGACCTTTTCAGCCTTAACCTAAACCTGACCAATAGTTGAATGTAGAACTGGACTTTAGGTTGAGAACTTTTGCATCCATGTTCCTTGACATTTATGTGTGATTGCAATTTTTGCCTGATCATATTTTATTAACATGTTGATATGTGTTGTGCCTAAAAATAATACAATTCGCATCTAAAAACTGTCGTTGTTTTTGCCCGAACATTCGTCAAATTACCAATATGCATGCCGCAGAGTATTGCGCCAAACGCATTCAGTTGCGCCAGACGCAAAGCCTGCGAGCCGCGCACATCTGTTGCATGACACGCAGTCTTTTCGTCCCATGCAAATTGGTCTTCTGACCACTGTTCGCGTCACCACTTTGCGTCAATTACTGCGTCCTAAACTTAGTACGTCCTAAACTGTTGTTATAATCAGTGCGTCAGTCTTCGCGTCTTGACATTATACCAGATTTATCAAAACATCGGCTAAACTGTCACGAACACGAGGGTGGGGTCAGCACGCCAAACGCATGAGGATGCGCCTGACACTGTTGGCCTGCGCCACACGCTTTTGTTGTCTATTAGAATTCTATCAACATTAGGTCTCATCTAGGTGCATGGTCGTGTTTTATTTTTTTTTGGAAAAAGTCGGATATTCCTATTTTCCCCAACAACTTATCCCATCCACTTCAAAAATTCTATCTCCACTTCCACCTTTTTCCCTATCACATATCTTTTTTTTTCGAAATTTCATCCTTTTTTTCGATATCCTATCTTTCCATGTATATTATCCATCCTTTATGTGCACATCATTTAGGATTCCTTTTAGTGTCCATCTTGTTGTAAAAGTCTCATTTTATTAGGAACTCTAGCTGCACTAGAAGTCTATCTAGCCCAAATGTCTAGGTTCATCCAGTTTCACTCCATTTAGAGTTCTTAACCTCATCTAACTCTGTCCATGTTAGGAGTCTTCATTTGCTTGAGTGCCATCCATTTCAGATGTCTATAATCCATAGAAAGTCCATGCATAATAGGAGTCTAAATCCATTAGAATTATGTCAATCTTAGGAGTCTAAATCCATTAGAATTCCATCCATTTTAGGAGTCTATGTTCACTAGAGTTTCTTTCACTTTAGGAGTCTAGGTCCACTAGAGTTTCATGCACATTAGGAGTCTAGCATCCTTAAAAGTCCGTCAAGTCTAGAATTCTCACATCATTAGAAGTCTGTCAAATTCAGGACTGCATTCACACTAGAATTCATTGCATTGCATAATCCATCATTCATACACTTCATGCATAACTAGAGTTCATAGGCATGTAGAAGTCTCGTTTTATTCATACTCTCCGTTTCATCGCATGCATTCCACATTTAGTAGTCCTGAATTACAAGCGAGCTGATTCCCTCTTTTGGGATATGTAGGCAGCCTTTACAGGTCCGAACGCATAGATCGAGTCATTCATACGTGCATTAGGTCTAAGTGCATCCAAAAAAAAAACCATTCATACATGCAAAAAAAAAAAGCATCATCATGCATTCAGATTCGTTCCTAGAAGCTCAACTTTTAAATGGAGATTCTTTTAAAACTCACATCACATTCCTTTCTCTCCATTATCACTCCATTTCTAATCTCCCTTTGGATGATCCATTGTAGGAAATATACAATATGTCAAGCGCACCTCAAGAACAAGTTGATGAGTTAAAAGGGACACTCGTGAACCTTGTAGCACGTGTTGCCAGACTAGATGGCACAGTACAAGGCACCAGACAGTTTCATCGCAATCACGACTGATCGACAAAGGATCAATGAACTATATGACATCACATAACATAATCCGTTGATAAACCCTTCCATCAAATCAATCCCTGAAAGTTTGTCTCGCTCTAGAGAAGGCGAAAGAATTATTGATGATTCTCCTAAAGCCCAAGCACCTACTGAGATACATTCCAGACCTGCACCAACGCCTGCCATGCCAAGCAGAAAGACTAAGGGGGAATTCATATCCTTACATATGAGCTATGGTGCTATGTTTAAAGTATCTTCATTTTAGAAAGTTGCTATATCCTATAGGACCCACTCCAGATCCTAAGAAAGACAGAAAAGGGCCAGATTGGGATAAAAACGCCTATTGCAAATACCATAGAGGGAATGGACATAGAACTAACGATTGCTATAGATTAAAGCACCTCATTCACGACTCGATAGAAGAGGGAAGACTTCCGATTCTCTCAAACGAGGTCCCAAATAGGATATGGGTCGCTGACATGGGTACACATGATTATTTAAAACCCCGACGGGAACAAACCTCATTAAAGATGATCTATACTCAAATCTTTCACCAACTTCGGGCTAAAGGTGCGATTGCCCCAATTGGACCACTAGAAGACCCACCTAAAGAGTAAAGAAATCCGAAGTGGGATGAGGGCTCCTATTGCGAATATCATAGGGGGAAAGGTCACCTACCGAAAGGTGCACGAGCCTTCAGGCAATGATCCAAGACATGATCGATGACAAAAGACTCCAATTGCTATCCGACCCAGACTACAAAGACGCAGCCCTAGTCCCAATAGCATAAAGCACTTGGACTCGCTTAGGTCCAATCAACGTGAAAAAAATACACTTCTTCTCTTTTCGTTTAGAAAGAGACCTCATGAAGATTGAAGCAACGAAGCTGTCTTGTCATGCGACGTAGGAGTCTAGACTTAGGATTTCATTTTTTGTTTCATCTCTCTTATTTTTCCAGTCTAATATAGGATTTCCCTGTTTATTGCATGTACTCATAATTTTCAATTAATAAATGAGTATTTCTTTCTAACCTTGCACTAATGAGCATCAACGGAAATCACGATTGTCGCCTTAAAGGAAATGAATTTCTAATCTTCATGACTATTCTAATAAAGGCATTGAACATAACTGGCATAAAAGAGGCATCCCCTCCTTATCATCCATTTCAACCTAAATGCATAACACCCCTCTCCCTTTAACCTACCTCATGGGAAGTACATTCGACAACAACTCAATGTAAATGGCAAGTAAAAAAAATAACAAAGCGAAAAAAAAAAAAAAAAAAAAAAATGATACATAAAGTGAAACATATATATAAGAAGGAAGTGTTGCCAATAAGCCCATCAATAGCTTTGTCAAAGATTTTTCTTTTAAGACCTTAAACCTGCGATTCTAAAACTCCAACTTCAAATCTTCTGTGATAAACCTTCTTAACAACCATGCACATTGCGTCCCAATAAGCCACAAAAGACAAACCCAAGCCCGTTGAGTCGAAAACCCGCAAGGGCGACTTAGGCAAAAGTCAGGGCATCTTCTCATTCACGAGTCTGAACTACTAATGGTCTGATTTTGCTAAAGATACGTAGGAAACCTCACCCTGAGGTCTGACCGCTTAAAATCGAACTAAACCAACATCATTATCCACCCTGGCCAAAGACCTCTTCCAATTTAATGCTTAAATTCATTGCAAATGGCTCCGAAGCAAAATGCTAGGCCACCAATTAAAATGTTAAGAGCTACGACTGGCCTGATTTCACCAGGGATACGTAGACAACCTCTTTCGAGGCCCGACCATTTTAATTCAAAAACATATTTTTAAGGCTCAACTAGGCCCATGAGAAAAGTGCGATCACTCAAATCATGAATTTTCAATGCTCATCCCCTACCTTTAGAACTAGGCTGGGATTTGAACCTGCATCATTAGCTTACCTCATTGCGTTAGTCGATTCATTATGACTCTGCCTTTTCTTATTCTAATCACTTCCTTTTTCTAAGCCGCATTATCGCTTCTAAGCCAACCTTAGCATAACCTTTTAACACTCAGCGCTATGACCGCGCCTTATCCTTTGAGTGTTCCTTTCCTTGGCCTTTCTTGACTTTTCCACCTTAGGAACCCTATATGGAATCTTTGGTCGAAACTCCCGCTAAGCGTGACGAGATATCTTCTAAAATCAAGCAATTAAGTTGGATGCTTCATCAACTCCATCTTACTGGGGGCTTCATCACTGGTCCATTTAGAAAATCGTAGGCTCCAAGTCCAGACCTATTGAAGGACTTCATTACGAGTCCATATATGACATCTTAGGTTTTAAACCCGCACAAATGCAACATTGCACCTATTCACGGGCTCACTTAGGCCCTTGACATACAAACCTCGAAGCATATACAACTCAAGCGCTACAAAAGCTCGTTCTATAACATATTCCAAATCGAACATATAATCTATTGGCTGCATAGAAGATCATTAGGCTCCATGTGTACCCTGATCAGGATTTCATTACGAGTCCATACAAAAGGTTCTGGGCTCTAGACCCATATGAGATCCTAACTACGTTTGGGCTCACTTAGGCCCGTAACAACTACAACACATATCGCATCAAACATAACTTACATGGATCATCCTTGAGGGCTTCCCCTTTCTTCTATTTCGAAAACAGTTTTCTAAAACGAAAATTTGAGCTTCTAATGGAACGATCAAATCATCAAATCATATCATCTGTATTAGTGTCATACCTCTGCATTAGTGTCATATCTCCACATTTGCATTACATATCTGCATCATCCAAACATTGTGTCAAAGCATTGCATCCTTTGTCCTTAGCCATAGGATTCTAGCGTCTATCATCGAGTCACACATACACACACACGTATGCACACACGATAGCACCTTTAAGTCTAGAGTACTAGAGGTCACTCTTTATAGGTCAAGTATTTTCCTATCCATACACTAGCATCCACATCACAGGAAACATGCATTGTTTGTCTGTATATTTTTGTATTCTTTGTATTTATAGGTACCCAACATTGAACAACTCTATACGAGTTATATTCTGCCAAGGTCTGCGGACCATTACAATTTAACAACAGAAGCCAAATGCTATATACATGGTGTGTCTAGCACACCGACAACGTTGTGCCACACGTAGCAAACTGCGTCCAGCGCAACATCCCACGCCAAGAGCAGACCTGTGCGTCTGGCGCACATCCCTTTACAATGCGCTTGGGGGCTTCTTAGCCAAGTAGAGCCCACATGCTCAACTCCTTATGAATTCAAATGTTCATTACGACATCGCACACAGCAAACTGCGTCCAGCGCAGCATCCCACGCCAAGCGCAGGCCTGTGCGTCTGACGTACAGTCCTATACAACACGCTTGGGGGCTTCTTAGCCAAGTGGGGCCCACACTCTCAACTTCCAATGAATTCAGATATTCGTTACAATTCGACATTGCGCGCGACAAAACTAACAGATTTTTAAATCCGCAACAAAAATACAATTTTGCCATTCTTCCAACATGCTATACTCCACACAAATCTTGCTCGAGAGACAACAAGTACTCAGGAGTATTAACAGCGGAAAACATATCGTTAGGTCTGCGGACCATCATCAACACCCTGGAGCGGGACCATAATAGTTCTATCCAGTCATGAGCCGGACCATAAATAGCTCTATCCCGTCATGAGCCGGACCATTAATAGCTCTATCCCGTCGTGAGCCGGACCATTAATAGCTTTATCCCGTCCTGAGCCGGACCATTAATAGCTCTATCCTGTCGTGAGCCGGACCATTAATAGCTTTATCCCGTCGTGAGCCAGACCATTAATAGCTCTATCCCGTCCTGAGCCGGACCTGTAATAGCTATATCCCGTCCTGAGCCGGACCATTAATAGCTCTATCCCGTCATGAGCCGGACCATTAATAGCTCTATCCCGTCATGAGCCGGACCATTAATAGCTCTATCCCGTCATGAGCCGGACCATTAATAGCTCTACACATCATCGACACCCTAGAGCGGGACCATAATAGCTCTACACATCATCAACACCCTGGAGCGGCACCATAATAGCTCTACACCGACATGAGCCGGACCATAATAGCTCATGACTTCTTTTCACCTATATCATCTCATTTTTGCAAATTTACATTTATTTTGCAAATTTGTTTCATATGTGTCTGAACCTGAAGCTTTTGCTTGTTTTAAAGGTACTGGCGTAAAAGGGTGGTTTTGGATTGCAGAGCATCCAGAATCATCTCCGTCCCGACACGTATACTTTGACTTTCGGTTTTGCAAACCTCAGCCAAAGTGGGGGCTTCTGTAGACACATAATCGTGTCTCCCCATTTAAGAGTCCATTGATGAAATATACCGCGGTCTTAGTTGGCATGGCCCAATGGAGGAGTAGTCCGAATAACCAGGCAATATGTGTTTTAAAATAATATTAAAAGCCCAATTAATTATTCATGATGATTAATTGTAAGTTCAACCTGTGAATTGTTTTTGTAAGTCCATTTTAAAAGCCCAACCTAATATTTATTTTTTTAATAAATATTTTTTTAATATTTATTGTTTTAATAAATATTTTCTTAATATCTATTGTTTTAAAAGATATTTTCTTAAAAGCTTTTATTATTATCTTTTACCCATAAATGAGATTTTTAATCTGGAAAACTCAATCTCCGGATTTTTAGGGATAAAAATGGCATCTTGAAAGCACGCGTAGAATAAAAAACGAATATTTTTTAATATGAGCCGGACGCGGCGGCTGCGTTCAGCGCGCCACGTGCGTCCAGGACATTGGTCAAATCGCGTCAGGCGCGCCAATGAGCGCCTGACACATGTGCTTGTGACTCACACAGAGTCCTGCGCTTGGCGCAAGTCTTGTGTGAGACGCAACTTAAAGTTTTATCTTTTTGAAAACGCGTTTCCACGTGCAATGTTTGAACTGGACGAAGCACGTCAAGCAGGCCAACCTGCGCCTGACGCGTGTCTTAGCGCCTGCCATGTAGGACTGCGCTTGGCGCAGGGCTTGCGTGGAGTGCACGTCTTGATTTGCCTATAAATACGAGTTGATTTCACGAATCAGACACGGCTTCAAATTATTATTTTTACGCACACAAATACTCTTGAAAACTCCGAAATACACTTCGAATACAAAACACTCAAACACTTTTAATCTTCCAAATCAATTACTGTTCCTGATCCTATGATATTCCTGGTTTCAAGATTGCTTCGACTGAATGTCACTACGCTCTTCGATCTAAACCACATAGGTATAATCCTGAGGGCCCTTGAATAATTATATTTATTTTATTGAAGTTACTAACCTTTTCTTGTTATGATGTAGATTCCTAATTAATAATCGCGTCCCTTTGTAAATTCTAACCTCTTTTCTTATATTTTTTTTTGTATATAATGTTCATGATATTATGATTGTCTTGCATGCCTTTTTATCACCCGCATGTTATTATGCTAAAAAAGACCTAAAGAATTGTTCTCATTAATTCAGATAATTTGGACAACCTGTTAGGAACCTTGTAAAATGATTGCCTAATAACTGATCACTAAACAATTAGTCGTTTTGTTTGTTTTCTGAACCCACCTAGATTAATTATTTTAGGGTGCTTTAAAATGTTGCTTGATTATTCTATTGCATAAAATCTGCTATGAATCGGTATTTAGTAGAGGCCAGCAATGGGCAATATAGTTCATGACTATATTGTACCCTCACCACCGAACTCACTTTTTGGTTCCTGACCATCTATGGAGTCATGACGGGGAAATCTACATTGGATAAGTCCCTAAGATGTCCCTTCCGTTTCAACATCCAATTAGGTTTATAATTCTTCCTTTAAAGAATTGTTAGCGACTTCAAAACATATTTTTAATAAAACCTTAACAATGAGGTAGTCAAATAAACGCGCTCACACCGCGTGTAGGCATTAAAGGAATGAAAAATCCACGCCTACACTCAACCTTATGAAAATTAATTTTTATAAAATATTGAGTAGACTCTTTTTCTCTCTTTTCCTTGTCGCGATTTGCGTCGGTTTGTTTTAGGTAATGACATCCACTTTGCAAGTTACATTGATGTCTAAAACTTCAAAAAATCTTGTGAATGTTGTCTAAAACTTCAAAAAATCTTGTGAATGTTGTCTAAAACTTTAAAAAATCTTGTGAATGTTGTCTAAAACTTCAAAAACTTTAACTGCTCTCAATATATCTTCATAACCTTCATTCTTCTCGAATTTTTCACAACTTTTAGGAAAATTTGTCAGAAAAAACCTTATAAAATGTCTACTTTGCGAAAAACAAACTTATAATTTTTTCTTGTGAATTACAACCTTTAACTTTATTTTTTTTGCCAAATGAAACCTCAAGCTTCTTTTCTAGCATTGATCGCCACTTTCCGGGATTGACCTACCATTTCCCTCTTTTTCTCCCCTATTTGCACTCTTATTTCCTTCTAGATTCATTAATCCATCAAATTCCTCAATTCTATATAAAATAAAATCCAAGTTCATAAATCCCTGATCCAAAAATTATAATTTATTTCTAGTCGTCAAATTGCTAAATGATGTTCTAAATGTGGGTCAACGCCGAAAAAGATCAGGTGCAATGTTTCATCTCGCAAAAAAGTTGAAGTTAAAGGTTGTAAGTAACAAAAAAACTTTTATAAGGTTTGTTGTAACCTAAAAATAAAGGGCTAACAAAGAGACACGTGGACTAATCAGAAGCGTTCACATGTCCTAGAAAAGGGAGGAAAGCTTGGCATTTTTAAGGGTTTTTACTCCTTAAAAGATAAAGGCTCACTTTTTGCATGAAGGAATTATCAGAGCCCAACTCCCAATAAACGGCTGCTTATGATTGGCTAATATTCAGCCACCAATCATTGCCTGCCACGTGTCACAATCTGATTGCCTAGCAAATCAGGTGCCCCTATTTTAGGGTGACCTCAAATGGCAGCTCCTAGATTCCAAACACTATAAATAATCTCCTCAAAATCAGGTAAAAGGTAGCTCATTGAACAGTGTGCCATTACTCTACTAAAATATTCTCTCTCACTTTCTCTCTCTATCTCTACCCTTTTTCCATACCTGATAACTGACTTAAGTTTCGGAGGGGGAACCACCACCAAAACCTCCCGGGTTGGTTCCTTTTTCTGCAGGTTCGGAGAACGGAGCTCAGGTTCGGAGTGCGGAATTCAGGAATCGTTGCACAAGTCTTCATAAAAGAACATATCGAAGGATTAAAGTTACTTGTCAGATAAGTAGACAAAACATTTGGCGCCGTCTGTGGGGAGACGCAACGATGACTGATTTTCACTCGTCCAACATAGCTAGAAACCGCAGTTTTTAGATTCGAGTAGAATACACGGTAGATGATGAGCAACTACCCCGAGGGATGGACAGACCTCCATCCATTGTTCATGTTCTTGGTCAAAGTCAAGTACTTGTTATCCAGGAAATCCTTGCGCGTCCGGTGACTGCTGCTCATCTGGAAAATGTTTTAAATGACTTCCAGACCAAGATGGCAGCAGTCGTCCAAGAACAGATCAAGAACAATATACTGTTTTTCCAAGTGAATCCAGAGCCTGCTGTTAACAATCCAGCTCCTCTTCGAGGACGCTCTCAAGAGAATCTTGCCAATCCTAGTCGACCTGCTTGTCATGAAGTTTCTAGAAGGACTGTCAGGAAAAAACAACCAGAAGGTAGTGAGTAGGGATGGCAACGGGTCGGATCTGGACCGAGTTCATATGGACCCGGATCCAGATCCATTTTCAGACCTTGTATCCAGATCCGACCCGGATCCGTCGGGTCTAAAAAGGTTGGACCCGGATCCAGATCTGACGGATCCTACGGATCCAGGTCCAAAACGGATCTGTCTGTCATTGAAAATTTACAACCAAATTCGGCAATTTTACCACACATTCCAGACTTCCAGTCGAAAAATTCAAATAAGAAATTCAATTCAACAAATTCCACAATAAAATCACAAATTCACATTAAAAAAACCTAGTATATTCGTAATAATTAGCAAGATAACAGAAGAATTTCGCAGCAAAAACCTAACAAAAATGAGGAATATTAAAGAACAAAAACCAAGTATTTAAACAGTTACATGAGGAAGCTGACGGTGCGCTGGTGGTTCGCTGGTGGCGCGCTGGAGATGCGCTGGTGGTGCGCTGGTGGTGTGCGCTGGTGGTGCTCGCTGTGTTGACGACGACGATGAAAGAAGGGGAATTAGAGGGGAGGAAAATTGAGAGCACCGGAGATAGCTTCGGTGGGCGACTGGCCGGTGGACGACTGGCCGGCGGACGACTGGCCGGCGGACGACTGGCCGGCGGACGATCGGTGGGCGCTGAGTGGATGGCTGGAGAGAGAAAGGGAAGGCGTGAAAGAGGTAGCTAGGGTTATAGGGAGTGAAGGTAGCTATGATTGTTTGGAGTATTGGAGTTAGAGGCTTAAATTAGATCAGCGTTGCCTAAATGCGCCAGCCCAGCCCAACTTGTTCTATAAAAAAACGGGTATGCGGATCCGGGTCCCCAATCAGATCTGGACCCAGATCCGCAATATGACAACAGGACCCGGATCCGATCCGGATCCAACGGGTTTAATTTTTTTGGATCCAAATCCGAAAAAAGGGATCCGGGTCCACGGATTCGGGCCGGGTCCAGGATCCATTGCCATCCCTAGTAGTGAGCAGCGAAAGAAGATGGACTGGAACCTGGTGGTTAGGACCCATGATGCTCGTCCAAATGGACATCGGATGGAAATAGATGCCCGGGAATACTTGGAGGCAAAGAAAGCTGTTGCGTTACAATGGTCGGCCACAGGGTCTAAACCGTATTTGAGAGATTCCCCCTTGAAGATACATTCCAGGAATAAAGGAAGAAGTCTGGGCCCTTTCCTTCTTCGTCCAAGGCAAGAGAAGGCAGTGGTGCAACCGATGGTTTATCGGCGGGCAACCCCGCAACCACCTCATCTAATCCCGTTTTAAAGGAGTAGCGTAAGGAGTTCATACCTAAGGCTGTGCAAAGATCAGGCTCGGATCAGAATCTGGACCGGACCGGATCGGAATTTGGACGGACCGGACAGAACAGAAGATTCCAGTCCGGTCCTCAGTCGACAGAAATTCCAGATTTCGGGTTTCCGTTTCGGTCCGGTCTAAAACCGGGAAATTCCGGTCCGGGCCGGTGGACAGAAATTTTCGATTTTTTAGTAAAAAAAAAAGTTTATATGTTAAAAAAGTTTATAAAGTAGAAGGTTAGAAAGTTAATAACCTACTAATTATTACCTTTAGGAATATTGCTATTAAGATTATTAAATTTTTGTGTACCTAATTTATAAATATGTTTAAATCAAATAAAAAAGATTTTTTTTAAAAAAAATATAGTTTCCTGTCCAACAGGTCCAAAACCGAACCGGACAGTCCCGGTCCAAAAATTTTCAAGATTTCGGTCCATCGGTCCCGCCTAATCTGGACCGGTGAACACCCCTATTCATACCCATTGAGGGACGACTGGGAGCCCTCCGGATTAACTGGCCAACCCCTTTCTCGACCAGGATCATGGAGGCGCCTCCTTTTCCGAAGGTTAAACTCCCTACAATAGAGCCATTTGATGGAACGACTGATCCTGATGATCATCTTTCCGCTTATAAGCATCAGATGTATTTCCAAGCGGTGGATAAAATTTTCCTGTTAAGTATTGAACCGAATATGTCGATGCTACGTGGTGCAAGCATTTCCCGGCTACTTTGATGGGAGTAGCTCAGAAGTGGTTTAGCAATCTCCCCCCTAATTCAAAAGTGGTTTAGCAATCTCACCAGTCACTTTGTAGCCAATCAACAAGAACAAAAGACAAGCATGCATTTGGGTAATGTCATCCAAGGACCAAAGGAAGCTCTTCGGAGTTTTGTTAAGAGGCTTAATGTAGAAGTTTTGTAGATTCAAGATCTTAACGCTGGTGTGGCCTTCGAAGCCTTTATTAGAGGGCTACAACCAGGAAGTTTTAAGTTTGACCTTGTCAAAAAGAAAAACACTACTCTTACAGAAGCATTGAAGGAGGCTGAAGCATTTATACATGGCACAGAAGTTTGTGTTGAGGCTAAGCACCCGGAGTCCAAGAAGCCTGAGGAGGTGGTTCCGACGAAAAAGAACAACTCCAAGAAGGCTGAGACTTGGGCAATAACCTCCACAACTACTTCGTCCAGACGAGGAAAAAGAAATAATCTGAAATCATCAGCTGATCCCATAGAATTTAGCAAAGATCAATACTCCATTCTTATGAAGATATAGAGGATCAATATGAGCTTAAGGCTCCACCTGAGATGAAGACTCTTTACAGAAACAGAGACAAGAGCAAGTATTGTCACTTCCATAAGGACTGTGGATATGAGACTAACTAATGTAAGCATCTTAAGAGGGCTTTGGAGGATTCATCCTGGAAAGGAAAGATGAATTCGTATTTGCCCCAAGGGGGAAGGAAGTTTCCGAAGAAGGATGATCGTCAGAGCAAGAGGAAGGAGAGTCAAAGCACTGAGGAAGATGTTGTTCTCGTCATTTTCGGTGGGTTTGCAGCTGGAGGACCAACAAATTGGGGGCACAAAAACTATCTTAGAGAGCTCGGCCAAATTTTGTTAACTGATCAGACAAAGGCCGAGCCTTCCCTAAGATAGTTGTTAGTGAGCAAGATCGGGGGAAGTTGAAAACCCTTCATCATGATCCCCTAGTTGTGGAAATGAAGATAGCAAACCTAAGAGTAAGAAGGATTTTGATTGACACTGGAAGTTCGATGAACATCATCAGTGCATATTGCTTGTCCAGGTTGAAATTTGACGAGAAGAACTTGGTCCCTGTCCACCACCCTATCATTGGGTTTGGGGGAGGAGTTGTCCATCCTTTGGGGACGGTTACTTTGCCAGTCCGAGTAGGAAAGAAGGATGTCTCCCAGACTTTGTTCATCAAGTTTTCGGTAGTCTAAGATTTGACAGCTTATAATGTCATTCTTGGACGACCAACGTTGAATCATGTTAAAGTAGTAATAGTTACTCATCTTATGCTCATGAAGTTTGAATGTGATGGAGGGCAGATTAGAACTCTTTACGGAGATCAGCAAGCGGCCAGAGAATGTGTCTGACAACATTGACGCCATCGTCTTAGAAGGTTGAAGAGCATAATCAGATGAAGGTGGCTGGCCAAGGGAAAACGGCCGAAATTGTGAAAGACCCGACAACCTCGTTAACTAGGACTATTGAGAGTCCTTAGATGCAGGTTGCTCCCTCAAGGAGAACGTCCGAGACCCTTCCCAGCAAGAAAAGAAAGTATGTGCCCGTCAAGGAAAAACCTCACTCGTCTGAAGAAGTTATGGCCATCATGGGTTTGGCACTGAGCGTTCACAGCCTATTGAGGCCCCAAAGGACATATGTTTAGATGATGTTCGTCCAGAAAAAACCCTGAAGATTGGATCTTCTTTTACCCCTGAGTTGCAGGGAATTTAGATAGATTTACTCAAAGAATTTCAAGATGTGTTTGCCTATAGTGTTAAAGAGATGCTTGGGATTGATCCAGAGATAGTCGTCCACCGGCTGAATGTTGACCCAAATGTGAAACCAGTTCGTTAGAAGAAAAGACATCTGGGACCAGCCAAAAATCAAGCGGTGGACAAAGAAGTACAGAGATTGTTGGAAGCCCCGGTTCGTAAGAGAAACCTATTACCCAGAATGGATAGCCAACGTAGTCATGGTCCAAAAGCCCAAAGGCACATGGAGAATGTCTGTGGACGACACAGATCTCAACAAGGCCTGTCCCAAGGACAATTTTCCTTTGCCTAAGTTAGATCGGCTGGTTGATTCCACGGCTGGCCTTGCTTTGTTAAGCTTCATGGACGCCTACTTTGGGTTTCATCAAATTCCCATTTGGCCAAACGACCAAGACAAGACGTCCTTCATAACAGAAAAAGGATTATATGGCTGGCTGATGATGCCTTTTGGCCTCAGAAACGCGCCGACCACCTTCCAAAGATTGATCAATACAGTCTTCCAGCCACAGTTGGGTAGGAACATGGAAGCATACATAGATGATATGATAGTAAAGTGTCAGCAAGAAAAAGACCATGTTGATGATCCACATGAGACCTTTGAGACTCTCAAGAAGTATAAGCTAAAGCTGAATCCCAAAAAGTGTATTTTTGAAGTCCTAGCCGGGAAGTTCTTGGGTTTTCTTGTAGTTCAGCGGGAAATAGAGGCCAATCCTGAAAAAATTCAAGCCATATTGGATATGAAATTACCGGCCAAGATTAAGGAAGTGCAGCGTCTGACGGGTGGCCTGGCGGCTCTTGGCCGTTTCCTTTCTAAGTTGGGTGATAAGTGTCATCACGTTTTTGCTACAATCAAGAAGGTAGCCAAGTTTGAGTGGACAGCTGAAGCAGAGCAAGCGCTTCAGCAGGTCAAAGACCATCTTCGTCAGTTACCTAGGTTGGTTTGTCCAGTCGAGGGGGATAAATTGTTTATATACTTAGTTGTATCTCCTCAGGCTGTAAGTGCTATTTTACTGGCCGAGAGAGAGGCAGTGCAAATACCAATATACTTTGTGAGTCATGTGCTCAAAGATGCAGAATGTAGATACACCTCAGTGGAGAAGTTTTGATTAGCATTAGTGATGCACTAGTAGAATAATTGTTAATTGCGGCGGTTCTGAAATGGCCTATTGCAGCGGATTTCGCACCGCCGCAAATCAAGGCGCAGCAATAGGTTTGTGGCCCAAAACCACATCAATAGGTACTGGTACAAGTAAAATTATTTTTCTTCTTTTGCACTTTTCGATCAAATTTTAAAGAAAATAATGTAGGAACAAAATAAAACACTACTGATTAAAACTAATGACAAAGAATGCTTATACAAAATTCAAAAACATAAAAAGATACAAAAAATCTAACACATATAAGAAAAGAGATTCAAAAGAAAAATATAAAAAAAAACCAAAAATCAGGACCCCTAACATCATATTGAAACTTAAAAAATAAAAATGAGTAATAAAAAAAATTTGAAAACAAGATATGGAGATCCACCGATGAAGACTGAGATGGGCGACGATGACAAGGTTGACTGTGGTTGAACGACGATCGACGACCGACGAGCGCGAGGTTTTGTTGCGGTAGAGGCTGAGGGACAAGCGCCGGGCTACTTGTGGTCGACGAGCGCGGGCTTCGAAGGGCTGATGAAGAAGAACGGTCGAGTCCTCGATCTGAACGGTCGAGTCTTCGATCTGAACGGCCGACGAAGAAGAACGATTGATGAAGGAGTTTTCGTCTTCGTCCGGTGATGTGAACCGACGAAGAACGAGAAATCTCGAGGATGAGTCTTTGTCTGGTGAGTTTTCGATCTGAACGACCGACGAAGAAGAACGGCAGACGAAGAAGAAATCTCGAGGAGGAGAGAGAAACGAGTGGTGAGGACGATATGAAGGCGAGGACTCGAGTGGTTGTTGTAAGACTCCGATTCGGACGAGTTTGGCAGTTTCTTCGTGAAGGTGATAGAGCGCAAGGTGGAAGGGATGAGTGAGAGAGGGAGAATGAGGGAAGAGAGAAGGAGTGAGAGAGAAAGAGAAAGAGCGAGGAGTGAAGGAAGAGCTTGATACTTTGAGAGGAGTGAGAATGAGGGAGGAGGGAAGGAGTGAAGGAAGAGTGTGATAATTGTGAGGGAAAACGGCGCTCAAGGCATAAAAAAACCCTAATGACCCTAGTGCTGCAGTTTCTTGTAGAAATCGCTGCAATAGATTAAAATATTATTAAAAAAATAATATTTTAATCTATTGCTGTGGTTTCCACCAAGAACCGCAGCAATAAGTTGATTTTCGATTTTTCCTTTTCTTTTGACGTGGTTTATCGCTGCTTATGGGTAAAACCGCAGCAATTCAGCCGCAACAATAAGTAATTATTCTACTAGTGATGGCCAGCCGGAAGTTGAGACCTTATTTCTTGCCTCATAGCATACTAGTCTATACTGACCAACCATTGAAGCAAGTTTTGCAAAAAATGGAGGCTGCTGGACGAATGTTAAAGTGGGCCGTCGAGTTGAACATGTTTGACATAACCTTTGAACCCTGGAAAGCACTCAAGGGTCAAGCCTTAGCAGATTTTATAGTTGAGCTTACTCGGCCAACTATAGATCCAATAGCTAATCCGGCTGAAGGCAGGAGCACTGAAAGCTCATGGTAGATGGATCGTCGACTACCAATGGATGTGGGGCAGGAATAATTTGTCAGTGCCCAGAAGGAGATAAATTCGAATATGCTTTAAGATTCCAATTCCAGGCGTCCAACAATGAAGCTGAGTATGAGGCCCTGCTGGTTGGGATCAAGATGTGCAAAGCGGCTGGGGATTTAGAGATTGAGGCCAAATCGGACTTTCTCTTAGTCGTCAGCCAAGTCAATGGAGATTATGAATGCAAAGAAGCATCAATGAGCAAATACATGCGTCTGATCAAAGATGATATTGAGTCTTTAAAGCGCTATGTTCTAGAACAAGTACCAAGATCAGAATATCATCAGGCTAATACTCTCTCAATGCTGGCTAGCTCAGCTGATTGTGATGTACCAAGTACAATGTTTTGGGAAGTCAAGCCAAAGAAAAGTATTGATCAAGAGCAAGTCTTGTTTCTTAGCCGAGGAACAGTATGGATGGAGAACTTCAAGAAAACAGGCCAATTACCTTCAGACCCTGTGGAGGCTAAGTATATCAAGGCCAGGGACAAGTGGTTTGAGCTATGGGATGAAACCCTGTACAAGAAGTCATTCAATCGTTCTCTTTGAAAGTGTATTACAAAGGAGGATGGACTGGAAGTGTTGAAGGAACTTCATGAAGGAGCATGTGCATCTCATATTGGGGGAAGAGCCTTAGGAGAGAAGGCCTTGAGAACTGGGTATTATTGGCCTACCTTGAAAGAAGATGCTCTTGCTTATGCAAAGAAATGTGACAGTTGTCAGAAGCATGGAAACTTGCAACAGAAGCCGTCCAATTATCTAACTCCCATCTTATTTTCACTTCCTTTTGCCAAATGGGGCATGGACATTTTGGGACCCTTCCCTGTGGCCGCTGGTCAAAAGAAGTTTGTGATTGTGGCCGTAGACTACTTTACCAAGTGGGTAGAAGCAGAGGCAGTGCGAGGCATAACTACGAATGATGTCAAGAATTTTATTTGGAAGAACATCATAACCCGGTTCTGTAACACCCCGTCCTTCTACTACTAAGATACTAAACAATATCTATTCTAGATTGACTAAAAGACGTTAGCAAAAATAACATCAGGACGGTTATGCTACTCTAAAACAATAAATAAAGACAACCTCAAACTAAAGTTTCATAGCTTCCAAAAGAAATATCTCAAAACATTATAATTCTAATCAAAAGGAACATCCCAAATCATAATAGAACATAACATCATCCAAAACTACGAGACATGCAAGTCTCCCATAAAAACTCAATTAAAACTAAATATTCTTGAGACCTAGCATAACATAGGACTCTCTATTATCTGCATAGAAATCTTCTACCAAAAAGACTACAAGAAGCTTCTTCTCATTACCGACCCACACTCTGCTAGCCCAAGCAGTCACAAGTCAAGCAGTCATTTCCATCTGCAAGGATATATTAAATAATTCCACAGTCAGTGGGGAGTAACTAGCAGTTCTAACAGAAAAAAAGAAATCAAAGCATGATTCAGACATACATTAATAATAAATGAAAGCATACGATCAAGACAACTATAATGTGCATCCAAAACCATCAAGCTCACAAGTGATACAAGTGATAGTAAATATCAAGTAAATAAGATAAAATAAATAAATCATCTCCAGAGTACTTAAAAAATGATAAAACAAAGGTACAACAAGTTATTGAGTCAGAAATCGAACGCCAGTGAATCGCAATTCACTTCCTAAGGTTTGTCAGATCGCAATCTCTAGGTCAGTCTGTGGTCTTACATTCCCACTGCCTGTGTCTAAGAATGGCCAACCTCCCGATGCAGGGTAGAACATGCAGAACTCCCGGACCTCTCGGAGGACAACAATTAACCCAGGTGTACCCCTAGTTCGCAAACCAGGTGGTTGGCATGTTCTTCACCGGGGACTGCATCTACCCCATCGGATGTTCTTATCTCAAAATAAATAATCATAAAGTATCACCCATCTCAAAACCATTCGTCAAAAAGTGAAGGGATGCCACCCGGCCTTATACCCATAATTCATCAAAAATAATTCTTCAAAAACCCTGAAAGTAGTAACTTACAAACTTACAACAAATATCTCCAACCACAATACTTTGAACATCACTAAGCATCAAAAATGATAATGAAATAGTTTTTACAGCACTAACAGTATCAATCAGAATTGCATCACATCAAATAAGATCACCAACTACAAGTAGAACATACGTACAAGATCATAAGAAAAGTTAGACTACACAAAATTGTCCACACTGTGCGTCTGGCGCACTGACCAATCCGCGTCTGACGCATCAGCGTTAGTCTGACGTCACCATCAATTAACTCCAAAGCTCATTAAATCAGCATAACATACACGACTAATCATTTTTACATACACCAAACGTAAACATAATGATACTCAATAATAACCACAGTAACCTACTAATCACCAGACATCGAGAACATAAAAGGTCACAAATTATTTCTGGTTAATAAACCCTTAAATAATTAAAAAGAATATCCTCAAACTCATAACAAAAACACAATAAAAATTATTAAACTAATAAAATGATCAGTAAATTATCACAAAAATTATCTTATTACCATTATGACTCTACTCACATGGTACAAATTTTATTTCTAATTTTTGGATTCTAAAAGTAATTTTGAACGTTAATTTACATAATACTTAATAAAGTCAATATAATAATTAAAAATAGAAATAAACGACCAAAAATTACCAAAAATTCACATAACATGCATAAACCCACGGTAATATCAATTATATAAAGAAATAGATTTTTCAGCCTCCAAATATAATATTTACGATTTAAATACTAGCAAACACAAAAATGCAAAAATAGATAAATCAATTAAATAAACCTGTAAAATGTAGACAAAAATTATTCCAAGGCATCAAATACATACTACACACATAATATGATTCACGAAAAATAATTTCAGCAATTATAAAATTCGTTCAATAATTATTTACAAATAAGCCATAAATACATAAATTACCAAATAAATCAAATAAATAATAAAACTCAAACGAAAATTATTTTGCTGCACATAATATTCACACAGAATACATTAAGAACATTAACGTAAAATTTCATCAATAATTTTATTCAAAAACAATTCCTAGCGTAATAATAAATAATCTAATACCGAATAATACCCTGATCACTATTGTTCTAACAGACCAAACGAACTTGCAGTCCTTGCGCATCAAGCGAGTCAGAGGTTGAGCTATCTTGGAGAAATCTTGAACGAACCTCCTATAATAGCCAGTCAGACCCAGAAAACTCTGAACCTCTGTCACATTCTTAGGACTTTCCCACTCAACAACAACCTTGATCTTAGCGGGATCTACTTTAACTCCTTCCTTACTGATTACATGCCCTAGAAAAGCAACTTCCTTCAGCCAGAACTCACACTTAGACAGCTTTGCGAACCACTTTTGCTTGCGCAGAACATCCAACACCAGTCTCAAATGCTTCTCATGCTCCTTCTCATCCTTAGAGTAAACGAGAATATCATCGATAAACACGACCACACAAGTATCCAAGTACTCGTGGAAAGAGCGATTCATTTGATCCATGAAAATCGCAGGAGCATTCGTGAGACCAAAAGGCATCACTTTGAATTCATAGTGCCCATACCTGGTGCGAAAAGCAGTCTTCGGAATATCTTCCTTCTTAACGGGGATTTAATGATAACCGGATCTCAGACCGATCTTGGAAAATACCCCTGCACCTTTCAATTGATCAAACAGATCTTCAATGCGAGGCAACGGATATTTATTCTTGATCGTTACCTTATTCAGCTCACGGTAATCAATGCATAGACGCATACTCCTGTCTTTCTTCTTGACAAACAGAACAGGAGCACCCCAAGGAGACACACTAGGCCTTATGAAGCCCATATCTATCAACTCTTGCAATTGAGTCTTCAACTCTTGCAATTCATACGGTGCCATTCTACACGGAGCCTTGGATATAGGAGCAATACCCGACACTAAATTAATGTAGAATTCCACATCTCTTTCAGGAGGAATACCTGGCAACTCTTCAGGAAATACATCAGGATAAACCCAAACCACTGGAATACTCTCAAGCTGATCTTCAGACGACAAATCCTTCACCATGCAAAGGCATACCACATCACCTTTTTAAAGCATCTTCCGCATTCTCAGAGCGGACACCCACCTAACACCCTTCTTCACCACAACGCCAGAATAAGAAATCCTTTTTCCCTTAGAATCTCGGAGCACCACCTTCTAATCACGGCACTGAATGCAGTCATTATACTTCGATAACCAACCTATTCCGAGGATCACATCAAACTCTGACATAGGAAACTCCTTAACATCAGCTGGCAACTCAGAACCCATAATGCTGACAGGTACGCCTTTAAACTCAGAATGACAGAGATAATTCTCACCGGATGGAAGAGATATTAGGGTCTTAACAGGAGATCTAGAGGAGAGATTAGCTTTTCGAACGAAGGAACTAGCAACAAAAGATACCGTAGCACCAGTATCGAACAGAACAAAAGCAGGAGTATTATTTACAAGAAAAGTACCAGAGATGACATCAGGATGGACGTCGGCTTCAGCTTGCGTCATCATATAAATCCTGTTCTTCGGAGGAGCAGAAGAATCAACTGGCTTAGCAGGACCAGCAGAATAAGACGGAGCTCTAGGATTCTTAGAACACTGGAAAGATTTGTGCCCCACCTCCTTGCAATAGAAACAAACAACAGTCGATCCATCACAGTTCTTCCCTGGATGAGCAGCCTTACCACAGATACAACACTTGCTCGGATCAAAGCTCGGATGATAACCAGATCCAGAACCCTGTTGATAACCTCCTCGACTAGACTGCTCATACCTCGGCTTCTTGGCCGGGAACTGAACATAGGTAGCAGCAAGCTTCTTTGCAGCAACCACCTTAGCAGAATCTTCCTCTTTCAAAGAGGCATGAATACTCAGGGCTATCTCATAGGCTCCCTGAAAAGTTGAAGCACCCGAACTCAGAACATGGGTCCTCACCCTAGGATCCATTTTCTTGATGTACCTTTCCACACACTCAGCTTCAGTAGGTACAACAGTGGTAGCAAACCTAGACAGCTCGGTGAACTTATCATTGTGCTCCGAGTACCCTGAGACAGAGTTAAGAAATCTTCTTGCTTCGGCCAACGGAGCTCATCAGGATAAAGCCTCTCTTTCAGCTTAACACGAAACTCATCCCATCCAAAACCCAGTGTAGCCATGCAGCATGCACGAACAGTGCTCCACCAGTTATCAGCTTCCAGCTTAAGATATTAGGTACCAATAAGCACCATTTTAGCTGCAGGGCGCAAACATTTTCTCCATTTCCCTTATCCACCCATTCAGCACAACAGGATCAAAAGTCCCGTCAAAAGTAAGCGGACGATGACGGTCAAATCGATCGAAGACAGATTGCCCATTAGACGGAGCAGAAGACTAATTAGCCATAGCTATGATAGCGTTCTCAAGTGCTTGACGCCTTTTCCGGGCAGCCTCCTTTCTAGCACTAGTCAATCCTCGAGGTGGCATTCTACAAACACAAGTTAAACATTCATTACTTAACACATTATTAGTGTAAATAACAACTTATCACATGAAAGTAAGAAAAAAAATTTTTTTCCCGTGGATTCCTACCCAAGTGACCCTCTCACCACTACTTTTCTTGAAGCCTAAGATTCTAATGATCCTAGTTACTTCTACTACACATTTCCCGAGAGTTTCTTAGTGACTAAGTAAGGGTCTCGGGTAACTTTGCTCTGATACCAGCTGTAACATCCCGTCCTTCTAATACTAAGATACTAAACAATATCTATTCTAGATTGACTAAAAGAAGTTAGCAGAAATAACGTCAGGACGGTTATGCTACTCTAAAACAATAGATAAAGACAACCTCAAACTAAACTTTCATAGCTTCCAAAAGAAATATCTCAAAACATTATAATTCTAATCAAAAGGAACATCCCAAATCATAATAGAACATAACATCATCCAGAACTACGAGACATGCAAGTCTCCCATAAAAACACAAATAAAACTAAATATCCTTGAGACCTAGCATAACATAAGACTCTCTATTCACTGCATAGAACTCATCTACCAAAAAGACCACAAGAAGCTTTCTCTCATTACCGACCCACACTCTGCTAGCCGTCACAAGTCTAGCAGTCATTACAATCTGCAAGGATATATTAAATAATTCCACAGTCAGTGGGAAGGAACTAGCAGTTCTCCCAAAACAAAAGAAATCAAAGCATGATTCAGACATAGATTAATAAGAAAGGAAAGCATACGATCAACACAACTATAACGTGCATCCAAAACCATCAAGCTCACATATGATACAAGTGATAGTAAATATAAAGTAAATAAGATAAAATGAATAAATCATCTCCAGAGTACTTAAATAATGATAAAACAAAGGTACAACAAGTTATTGAGTCAGAAACCGAACGCTAATGAATCGCAATTCACTTCCTAAGGTTTGTCAGATCGCAATCTCCAGGTCAGTCTATAGGCTTACGTTCCCCACTGCATGTGTCTAAGAATGGCCAAACTCCCGATGCAGGGTAGAACACGCAGAACTCCCTGACCTCTCGGACGACAACAATGAACCAGGTGTACCCCTAGTTCGCAAACCAGGTGGTTGGCATGTTCTTCACCGGGGACTACATCTATCCCACCAGATGTTCTTATCTCAAAATAAATAAAATCATAAAGTATCATCCATCTCCAAACCATTCATCAAAAAGAGAAGGGATGCCACCGGCCTTATACCCATAATTCATCAAAAATAAATCTTCAAAAATCCTCAAAGTAGTAACTTACAAACTTACAAGAAATATCTCCAACCACAATACTTTGAACATTACTAAGCATCAACAATGATAATGAAATAGTTTTTACAGCACTAACAATATCAATCAGAAATGCATCACATCAAATAAGACCACCACTACAAGTAGAACATACGTACAAGATCATACGAAAAATTAGACTACACAAAATTGTGCGCTCGGTGCATGAGCTTGCGCTCAGCGCCACACTGTGCGTCTGGCGCACTGACCAATCTGCGTCTGACGCATCAGCGTGCGTCTGACGTCACCATCAATTAACTCCAAAGCTCATTAAATCAGCATAACGTACACGACTAATCAATATTACATACACCAAACGTAAACATAATGATACTTAATAATAACCATAGTAACTTACTACTCACTAGCTTCCAAGATCATAAAATGTCACAATCTATTTCTGGTTAATAAACCCTTAAATAATTAAAAAGAATATCCTCAAACTCATAACAAAAACACAATAAAAATTATTAAACTAATAAAATCGATTAGTAAATTATCACAAAAATTATCATACGACCATTATGACTCTATTGACATGTTACAAATTTTATTTCTAATTTTTAGACTCTAAAAGTAATTTTAAACGTTATTTTATAGAATACTCAATAAAGCCAATATAATAATTAAAAATATAATTAAACGCCCAAAAATTACTAAAACTTCACATAACATGCATTAACCCACGGTAATACGGATTATACAAAGAAATAATTTTTTTGGCCTTCAAATATAATAATCACGATTTAAATACTAGCAAACTAGAAAATGCAAAAATAGATAAATCAATTAAATAAACCGTAAAAAATAGACAAAAATTATTCCAAGGCATGAAATACATATTACATACATAACAAGATTCATGAAAAATAATTTCAGCAATTATAAAATTCGTTCAATAATTATTTTACAAATAAGCCATTAACACATAAATTAGCAAATAAATCAAATAAATAATAAAAGTCAAACGAAAATTATTTTTCTGCACATAATAGTCACACAGCATACATCAAGAACATTCATGTAACATTTCATCAAGAATTTCATTCAAAAAGTATTTTAAACAATTCCTAGCGTAATAATTTAATACCGAATGATACCCTAATCACTATTGTTCTAAGACAACTACTAGTTACTTGGATCGTCGGAGGCGAGCTGAAAATTACTGGAAAATCCCATTATATGTGTGCACCCTTCTCCTTCTTCAAACCCTAAAGCACCACGTACAAGAAAAAGGCAAGTAGAACAAGTCACGAACAATTGATGAAGAAAAGAAATGGAAAAATTTGAGAGAGAATGATGAAGATGATGATGTCCGAAATTTTGTGAGAATAGCAGCAATGAAGTTCTGATTTTAATCAGATTTTTGGAGTGATTGAAAGAATAAATAAAAGGATTTAATAGGAGAAATGATGAGGGGGTTATGGAGGTTACAAAAATGCAAAGAGTCACCAAAATAAAAAATGAACGAAGAAAAATATCTTCCTTTTCCCCCACATGGGCGGTTGACCAACGCCCAAACCACACCAAATATTTCGGCCCACATCATCAAAGATCCAAGCGTCAAAAGTCCGTTACGCGATAAATCGATAACTTCCTAAATCGCGCCTAAACTTTGAAAATACTTAATAATAAAAAAATTATAATAAACTATATTATAAATAAAAATATAAATACACACATTAGCACGCCATATAATAAAGAATAATTCGGCTCCCAATAAATATAAAAATCAAAATCACTAATCTAATGAAAATAATAGTTTTAGGGAAAACTTTTGCGAAAAAAAACTAGGAGCAAAATTATGGGTTGTTACAGGTTCAGTATGCCGTAGTCAATTGTCTTTGACAATGGTCCACAATTTGAAACACCAAAGCTGAAAGATTAGCTGGCAGAAAGAGAGATCAAAGCTCATTTTGCTGCAGTAGCTCACCTATAAGCCAATGGGCAAGTAGAGTCTTTCAACAAGATCTTGTCAAACGGCATAAAAATGAAGCTGGAATATGCCAAGGGACTATGGGTTGAAGAACTACTGGTATTATGGTCAATCAAAACCACGACTAAGAACTCTACAGGCGAGACACTTTTCATGTTAGTCTATGGAACTGAGGCCGTCTTGCCCATTGAGATTGAAGAGCCCACCCTAAGAGTCATGCTATACACAGAGAGGCCAACTGGGCCGCCTTGCGCACTGTCTTGGATTAGTTTCCAGATGTAAGGGGCAATGCACTATTGAGAATGCAATTGTACAAGCTTCGAATGGCTCGGGATTTTAATAAGAGAGTCGCTAGACGACCACTGGAAGTAGGGGATTTGGTTCTCTGGAAAATGGAAGCCATAGGACGAGCTAAAGAACTGGGTAAGCTGACAGCAAATTGGGAAGGTCCTAATCTGATTGTCTAAGAAGTGAGAAGTGGAACATTTCGTCTCCAAGACATTGATGGATCGGACGACCAATACAACACACTTGGAATTCAGACACTCTGAAGAAGTACCACGTTTGATCCAAATCAATATGCAACAATGCTAGTAGTATGTAGTCAGAAAATGTGTCATGGCACAAAAAAAGAATTAGGAATGTATACATGTACCTTGGTAGTTTGCCAAGCAAAATTTACATAATACAATTTATGCTTTCCCCCTATACTTATCATTGTTTCTCTATTTTACTTAAGTCATTCACTTTGGAGCATTTTTTTACCACTAGTTAGCCTAGTGGTCATAAAGTGACATTAACTTGGATAAAAATTGAAAAAAAATAACGTGCAAAAAAGAATTAAACAAAAAGAATGAATTACCCCCAACAAGGGATAATCATTCTTCTGACGCACATTGCTTCCTAAAGGAGGCCGGCCAAATAGTAATAAACCTTATGAAAGATAGATTACATACATGGTCAGCCAAATTGTAATATTCTTTAGTAAGGGAAATATTATTGTCTCCTAAAGGAAGCCGGCCTGAAATAAGCACACATTAGTAAAGGTGTCTTACTTTCAAAGCAAGGTCAACTAAGTAGTAATAGCCCTAGTAAGGGAACCATTACTACAAGACGAACACTACCTCCTAAGGGAAGCCGACCAGGAAATGATAAGCTCATAAAAGCAATCATATCCCACATGGTTGGCAAGTGTTTTTATATAAAAAAGATAAACTAACTAAGCTTGTCCAGTTTAGAGTCATACAGAAGTTCGGCCTATGGTGGCCGTTTTCCTTCTTGGAACACAACTCGTCTGGAATGTCAAGATGAGCTTAGTCCCAAGAATTGGGGGGGGAATAACAAAGCCTTAGAACTTCTAAGACACTCATTTAGGATGAGTTCCTTTTGAACTTTGACTTATTTGTTCAAAGAATTCAATGGTCGTCCAGAATTTAGGACGAGTTCCATTTGAACTTTGACTTATTTGTTCAAAGAATTCAAAGGTCGTCCAGAATTTAGGACGAGTTCCATTTGAACTTCGACTTATTTGTTCAAAGAATTCAATGGTCGTCCAGAATTTAGGAAGAGTTCCATTTAAACTTGGGCATATTTGTTCAAAGATTCAATAATCAACCATAATAGAGGACGAGTTCCATTTGAACTTGGATATATTTGTTTAAAGTTCAATGACTGTCCAGATTATAGGACGAGTTTCTTTTGTACTTGGCATATCTGTTTAAAGTTCAATGACCGTCCAGATTATAGGACGAGTTTCTTTTGTACTTATCATGTTTGTTAAAGTTCAAATGATCGTCCACAATATTTAGTCAAGATAAAGTAATCGTCCATAATTTCAACAAGTGTTGGAAGGTCAGTCCCAAGACAAATATTGTTAGATGAACTAAGTTGGACGAAAGCAGTTCTGTAACAAAAAGTTCTCCATTGATAAAAAAAGCAAGGGCTACAAACTAATCTAAAAAAGAAAAAAACAAAAGAAGACCAAGCTACAGGGATGACAATCAACCAAGATATAACAAACAAACACTAGCCTAAGACTAGGTATTCTATTCAGCGGGAGGTGTATCTTGGCCGACTGGCGGATCCTCGGGGACTTGTTAGCCGTCCTCGGGAGACTCCTCTTTATTTTCCTCCTCTTCTTCAGAATCACAGAAGGAAGGGGGAGTCTTATTAGCAAGTTAGGCCCTGTACACGTCTTGCTAAAAGATCAAACGACGTTCGAAGCGGCAGACGTCCTCAGGTTCAGCGAGCATTTCGAAGGCCTTCAGGGCCTAGCCTTTGGAGGTTTCTACCACGTCGATCAGGGCCTCCGTTGCATTTAGAAAGGCTTATTCTGTCTCACTCCTTAGAAGAGCATTATCCTCATCCAGCTTGAAGTTCTCCTTTCGTAGCTTAGCAGCGGCCAAGAAGGCAGTGTTCCTCTCCCCCTTGAGGTCGGCAGATATGGTGTCCATTGCCAGCTTCCATTCTTCCTTTTCATTAAGTAGCTCATTGATTTTAATGAGGTACTGCTGGTTGCTGGACTCCATAGTGGCAAGACGAATTTCCCAGGCTTCCCGGGATTGACGATGAAGGGTCTCCAGCATCTGACAATCATATATGGCCTTGTCCTCGACCTGTGTAGCTTTATGGACGAGCTATTTATTTTCCCTTCTCAGCTCCCTCGCCTAGTCTTTAGTAACTATACTGCGAGCCAAAAGCTGCATAGACAGAGAGTAAACATATAATTAGTGGACGAGTGAAAAAGGATGAAAATATTACAAGTACTAAATTAAAACAGCAAATAGATTTACCTCAGCAGCAAGTTGAGACATGTAGCCAACATGCCCAAACGATGCCCCCCTTAGGCCCTTGATGTAGGACTCGGGGTAGCATTTGAATAGCTCCTGCTTGAACTTGTCCCTCTCTGCCCTAGACATCTTGGCAAATGCCGAAGAGGACTCACCGTCTGAGTCAGCAGCTATAGCGGCAGGTTCTACAGAGGGGCCCTTGTCCTTATCTGAAAAGTTGGAGAGGTCAGTTCTCTTGACGGGAAAAACAACTGCTAGTTTATTGGTCGGACTCATAGGACGTCCACCAACTCGCAGCGTTCGAACTACATCCGAATAGTATGACTCACCCGAAGATAAGGACATAGATCTGTAGGATGGTGGCATCTGAGCCACCAACTGAGCAACCGGCCCACTGAAGGCCGATCCTTCCTTGTCAGCCGCTACCGGCTGAATCTCCGTAATACCAGCAATATCAGGCTGGCTCTGAGGCTGAACAGCCGCGTCCGGCTGATTCACGAGAAGGAGGGTGGAGATGTGCCCCTCCTCTCCCAAAATGGGAGCAACGATGGACGAGTCATCCACCTTAAGGGACTTTCCCTCTGGAGGTGGACGAGACTCGTCCCCCGCCCTCTGACTGATGGGGGTAGCCTAATTGTGAATGGAAGAGCTCGTCCGTTCAGTCTTCTTCTTGGCTGTGAAGCCTTTGGATTTTTTAGGCGGGGGAGGATCCCCAGATGTAGATGGCCTTTCTTGGACGCAGCTGATTTCTCAGCTAACGTCTTTGAAGTTGGGGCATCCTTCTGCAAAAAGAAAAAAAGAAGTTAGAAGACGATCGTCAAAATAAAACAAATTAACCTATCTTTGGATGCATAGTGCTTGCTCAAGGAAGCCGGCCAGAATGGCCATCACCCTCAGACGAAGATGTATGATCTAAATGAAAAGCTGGACGAAGGATACGTTGCTCCGAAATTTTGGACTATGATCGTCCATGTAAGAGGATCTTCGTCCAGAAAAAGTTAAACTAAGTTTTGGACGAAGTCCATTCGCTGAAGGAAGTCGGCCAGGTATAGCCGCCCTCCTTCTACGACAGACCTTCGTCCGAAGGCATTACAGACGAAGATCCAGATAAATGTCCAAATCCAGACGTTCTCCTTCTGCGGAAGATCTTCGTCTAGAAATATTAAGAAGACGAGGTGTCCAAGAAGAACGCCCAAGGCTAGTCGCTTTCGTTCAAGGATAGACCTCCGTCCAAACATTTTAGGACGAACGTCCAAGGATTAATCATTTAATATATATTCTTACTAAAGTATCAGCCCTCTTTTCGGGCCCCGTCTTGGAGTACTCCTTCCACAGGTTTGAACTAAATTTCGACATGTCCATGTCGCTTCTTCAATATCTGCGGAGGAGTGCTCGCCGCTTCTGTAAGAAAAAAGCATGTTGGTTATGCACAAATACATTGGACGGTGCATTTTACTTGGAATTTTAATGATTTACCTTTATCTTCGGCCGACCGCAAACCAGCGGCGACCAGGATGTTGTTGTCGAAAACCATTTCCTTAAAGGGAGTCCAGTTAGATGGCCCTTTAATGGTTGGGTGGTTTGGTTTAGAATACTCAGCTATCCAGAAGTATTCCACCACCTCGTCGTCAAATCTATCTTCCAAATCCCGGATGAAGATGAAGTCGGCCTTCCAGTCGTGCATCTTTGCGGGTTTATCCCAAGCAGTAATAAACACGTAACGATTACAGTTGATGAACCAAGCCCCCTCCACTGTTTTTGGAACCTTAGATACATAATGTATCTGGGTGAAGGCTGGTAAAGAAGGAGTAAGGCCGCGCAATTCACTGACGGGTATGAAAGTAAGAATATTGTGCCAGGCATTTGGCACCAGCTGGTTATGGCCGATGTTGTAATGCCTTAACAGGTTAATAAATTCATGAAGGGGAAATCTCAACCCGGCGTCCAAAGCCAGCTTATAAACGGCAAAGTGACCCCGGGGAGCGCTCAAGATTGTGGCCTCCTCGTCCGAAATTACAAATGAATAGCCTGGCATGGGCATAGCCAGGGACAAATGGCTGGGGTCAGGGCCAATTTTTTTTAACCACTTACGGTTGATCAATATAAAGCCAGGGTTAGAAAGGGGACCTAGGCGTCTCCTAATTTCGGACGAGGTGGTAGAAGGCTCGTCCGACTCCTCAAGGGAGCTAGACTCACCCTCGTTATTGTCGCTATTATTCTCGCCCACATCTACATCTCTTCCAGACGGCCTAGGCTATGGGTTTATTTGTTCGAAATTTGCTTCCCTGCTGTTTCCAGAGGAAGAAAGCTCTGTCGCTGGTCGAGCACTTTGCGTATCTCTTTCCCTTACTTCTTTGGGAACCTGTCTAGTTGACTCCTCCATTTCAGAACTGGAGGCCGGGAGTATGATTCCTCGTCTTAGATGGGCGGTTTGCTTGACGTGTTCCAGATTACCCTGCACAGGTAAAGACTGGGTCGTTTGACTTTGTTTGCCAAATCCATAAAAATAATATATACGGCCGACCAGAATAGGCCCAAACCTAGAATGTGCCGAAGAAGAAAAACTATCGGTTCTAGCGTCAAGGCAAACTTTTGAACGACCGGGATTATTTGATGAAGAGGAGGAATTCATTTTATTGCTTTTTTAAAGAAAAAATAAAGAATAAGGAGAACTAGGAAGAAAAAGGGAGATACCTAACGAGCGCTTGGGCGTTCAGTGAAGTAAATAAAGTCTGGACGAACACACTCTCTCTCTAAAAATTCAGAAAAATTGTGGAGCCTCTCTCTCTAGAAACAATTACTCAAGGTGTGAAATGATTTCAGAAAGGACAAAAGAACATATTTATGTGGGGGGGGGTGAAAAACCTCCTCAACCAGTTAAACGACCGAACATGTGGCTCTCCTGAAAATTGGCGCGTCTTTTCTTTTCAAAATGAGGTAACTTCCTCTGGTAAAAGGGCGTTAACCGTCTTTAGCAAACGGTAAAATCCCCTTTTAGGGGCAAATGTTGGAACCTAAAAATAAAGGGCTAACAAAGAGACACGTGGACCAATCAGAAGCGTCCATGTGTCCCAGAAAAAGGGAGGAAGGCTTGGCATTTTGAAGGGTTTTTACTCCTTAAAAGATAAAGGCCCACTTTATTTTGGCTTGAAGGAATGATCAGAGCCCAACTCCCAAAAAACGGCTGCATACGGTTGGCTGATATTCAGCCACCAATCATTGTTTGCCACGTGTCACAATCTGATTGCCTAGCCAATCAAGTGCCCCTATTTCAGGGTGATATCAAATGGCAGCTCCCAGATTCCAAACACTATAAATAGTCTCCTCAAAATCAGGTAAAAGGTAGCTCATTGAATAGTGTGCTATTACTCTGCTAAAATATTCTCTCTCACTTTCTCTTTCTATCTCTACCCTTTTTCCATAGCTGATAACTGACTTAAGCTTCGGAGGGGGAACCACCATCCAAACCTCCCGGGTTGGTTCCTTTTTCTGCAGTTTCTGTAACACCCCGTCCTTCTACTACTAAGATACTAAACAATATCTAATCAAGAAATACTAAAATGACGTTAGCGGAAATAACGTCGGGACGGTTATGCTACTCTAAAAACAATAAATAAAGATAATTCCTCAAACTCAAAGTTTCATAGCTTCAAAAGAAAATTTATATCCGAGTAAACATCATAATTCTAAAATAAAAGAAATATCCAAAATTGTATCATATTATCAATCCAAAACTATGAGACGTGCAAGTCTCCCAATAAAACTTAAATAAAGCTAAATGTCCTTGAAAGCTATCCAAAAGTAGGACTGTCTATGGTCCCCATAAATCTCATCTACCAAAAACAATATCAGAAGCTTCTTCTCACTACAAACCCTCACTCTGCTGGCCCAAGCAGTCACAAGTTTAGCATTCATTTCCATCAGCAAGGATGTATTAAATAATTCCACAGTCAGTGGGGAGTAACTAGTAGTTCTCCCAGAACAATAGCAATCAAATCACGATTCAGAAGTAGATTATTAAGAAAGGAAAATTATGCAATCATTACATCAATAGCATGCACATAGAAATCATAAAGCTCGTAGGTAAAACAAGTGATTATCAACAATAAGTAAACAAGATATAAAGAGTGAATAAATTCTGGAATACAAAAATAATAATCAACAATACAACAAGTTATTAAGTCAGAAACCGAACGCCAGTGATTCGCAAATCACTTCCTAAGGTTTGTCAGATCGCAATCTCCAGGTCAGTCTATGGGCTTACGTTCCCCACTGCCTGTGTCTAAGAATTGCCAAACTCCCGATGCAGAGTAGAACACGCAGAACTCCCTAACCTCTCGGACGACAACAATTAACCCAGGTGTACCCCTAGTTCGCAAACCAGATGGTTGGCATGTTCTTCACCGGGGACTACATTTATCCCACCGGATATTCTTATCTCAAAATATAATCATGCATACAATCCAAGTATCATACATCAAAATATTCATCAAAAAGGGATGCCACCCGGCCTTATACCCACAGTTCATCAAAACAGTTCTTCATAATTCCTCAAAATAAATCACTTACAAATTTTCAACAAATATCTCTCACAATAACACTTGAACATCTCCAAACATCATCAATGATAATATACTGGTTTTTACAGCAACCACAATTCAATCAAAAATACATCACGAATTAACTCTAAATCATATTCATTAAAAGAGTAGTAACAATTAATCATTTTCTTTAATAAATCAAACATAAACATGTGGTTACCCAATGATACATACTGTATACTACTGAAAATCAGCAACCCAGAATATATTAAATTATGAATTATTTCTGATTTACAAGCCCTCAAATAATTTAAAAGGGTATCCTCAATTCCACAACAAAAACACCATAATAATTATTAAACTAATAAGTTCGAGCATTAAAATCACACAAAAATTATCATACGACCTTAATGGATCTACTGACATGGTACAATTTTTATTTATAATTTTCGGACTCCAAAAGTATTTTTAACAGTTAATATACATATTTCTCAATAAAGCCAATATAATAATTAAAAATATAAAAAGGCGCCCAAAAATTACCAAAAATTTACATAACATGTAGCAACTCACGGAAATACATAATTGTCAAAGAAATAAATTTTATGCCTCTAGAAATAATTTTCCTGATTTATATACTGACAGAACCGAAATTATAAAAACAGATATATCAATTAAATAAAACAGTAGAAAGTAGGAAAAAATTATTCTAAGGCATGGAATACATACTACGCATGTAACAAGATCTAAGAAAAATAATTTCATCAATTTTAACAGTCGTTCCATAATTATTATGCAATTTAGCCAAAAACGCACAAAACACCAATTAAATCAAATAAGTACTACAAATCATGCAAAAATTATTTTTCTCTACACAGTATTCACATAGCATGTATCAAGTATATTCATGTCAAATTTGGTCAAAAATTTCATTCAAAAAGTATTTTAAATAATTCCTAGCGTAGTAATCTAATATCGAATAATACCCTAATCACTATGGTTCTAAGATAACAACTAGTTACCTGGATCGTCGGAGGCGAGCTGAAAACTTCTGGAAAATCCCAAAATAGGCGTGTGCTCCTCTCCTTCTTCAATTCCCAAGCACCAAGTATAAGAAAAAGGCAACAAGAACAATTCACGAACAATTAACAAGAAGTATAAAATGAAAAATTTTGAGAGATTGAGAAAGATGATGATGGCCGAAAATGGCAGCAAGAAGTTCTGATTTTTCAATCAGAAATTGAAGTGATGAAGGTTGGTTTTAAAGAGGATTAATAAGGAAAATGATTAGGGGGTTATGGGAGTTACAAAGCAACAAAGAGTCACAAGGGAAAAATAAAAAGAAAAGAAAGAAGAGGAGACTCCCTTCTCCTTCACTTGGCCGGTTGTCCAAGCCCACAAACCAAACAAAAAAAATTCGGCCCAATTCAACAATGATCCATGCTTCAAAAGCCCGCCACGCGATAAAACGATAACCTCCTAAACCGCGCCTAAACTTTGAAAATACTTAATAATGAAAATAATTCTAATAAATTATAATATAAATATAAATAGAATAAACACATTAGCACGCCATAAAAATAAAAATAATAATTCGGCTCCTAGAATTATGAAATAAAAATAATTAATATAGAGAAAATAATAGTTTTAGAGAAATTTCTTGCGAAAAACTTGGAGCAAAATTATGGGTTGTTACAGTTTCTGAGAACGGAGCTTAGGTTCGGAGTGCGGAATTCACGAATCGTTGCACAAGTCTCTATAAATGAACATTTCGAAGGATTGAAATTGGTTGTCCGACAAGTCGACAAAACAAGGTTATTTTTCACAAAATGGACATCTTAAAAAGTTATTTTTTTTTTATTACAAATTTTCCTAACTTTTATCTTATATTTTATTGCATTTTTCTCTCTTATTCAATTTTCTTTCAATTTGTCAAAGAGTTTTTTTCCTAATGATACAACCCTAAGGGAACTAAAGTTTGTATACTCTAAGAAAATGTCGTGCATCGCACACATGAGGCGTGCGCATCACACAGCTCCTGCCAGGACAGCAATGTTCTTTCTTCATCGCACGGGCGGGCTTGTTGAGTGCCTGGGCGGGCGGTTCTTCCCGGTCGGGTGTGACTCCCCCTGTCCCGTGATTCCACGGGCAATTCCGGGCAGGAACTTTGAAGATTTGTGTGGTGGGCACGTGTTTTGCCCGGGCGGGCTATTAGACCCTGTTTCCGTGTTACGTGATTTAAACCGGATTCTTTCGGATTTAATTGGTTTTGTTTTGGGTCATTTTGTACATTTTAGGAGGCCATATATAAGGCATCCTAAAGTCATTTGAGAACCCCAAGATTCAAGTTAGCCACAAAATAGAATTCTCTCTCTCCTCCTCACTCTCTTCTTCTCCATTGTAATTTCTCCATTAGAGAGGCTAAAGAAAAACTCCAAGGTTCTTGCTTGTGGATGTAGGTCAAGACTGATCGAACCACGTTAACTCTTTATCTCTCTTTATTGCTTTTACTTCTCATTTAAAGTTTTGAACTTTGTATTTATTGTTGGATTTGAATTTAACTAGCAAACCCTAGGTCCTATAAATTGCATTTATTGCTAAAGTATATATATGTTTGAAATTTCAAAAAGGTTTTGAATAAATGAGTGGAAAACCTACAACACCAAAGCTCATATTTGGGCTCAAGAGTACAAGATAAACATACACAGTTTAATGGTAAAAGAAATTAATCTTCTAAGAAATAAGAAAATGGAAAATCTAGGTTGAGTTTTATTACAATATGAACAGATCCGAGACTTGACCCGGTAATATACCGAACGTCGCACGAAATTATATCATTCGAATACAAACAGTTAATCGATCCGAGAAGAGCACGAACTAGATTCATGTTCCACACAACCTGCTATTAACCTAACCCGTGAAAAATCGTAACTTGATTTTATCCTGTCTGTTTATTAATCCGACTCGTTGTTCACCCAACCTTACTATAAACCCGAACTGTCGTGTCAACCAACCCGTCTTTACCTAACATGAGTTAAACATGAAATCCAAATTTGATCTATCTGTTAATTGTTAACCCAAAATAAATTCAAAAGAATTAAGTTTAACCATAATAAATAATATATAAATTTAACTATAAGTAAAGTACACATTGTCCAAATGCAAGTGTAACAGTTTGCCCAATGCAACAATCTATGCACAACGTTTTTGACCATTGATTGAACTTCATATAACTTTTAAAAACAAAATACATTACATTTTTACATTAGCATAAGTGTATAACTTGTGATGTATTGCTTCTAATTGAAATTATAATCATATTAATATTTTAGATTGTTCAAATGCATCTTACTTGGTCAAGACATAAGAGGAACAATTCAAAGCCTAAGTCCAAAACATTTTTGAATCAAAATATGTATTAAAGAAAAGCCCAATTCAAACGTCCGATTAATTATTCATGATAATAGATTGATTCTTCGAATAATTCTTTTATTAAATTTTGTTCATAAAATCGGATTTTGTGATTTAAATCCGTGATAAGGATCAATAAAAGATAAGTTAAAATAGTTGTTTTTTTAAAAAGTGCGCCAGGTGCACGACTTTGTGTTTGACAAAAGCCGATGCGCCAACTCTGACCCGGATCAGTTTACAAAAATCAAAGCATCCCAATAAGAGTTGCGCTAACGCAAAAAGCATTAGCTAGACACACGCTTAGTGCGTCAGGCGTAGCAACCATGAGCTAGGCGCATAGGTCGTGCGTTAAGCGCATGCTCCTTGCTAGGGGTGTGCAAAATGATATGATTCGATTATTCGTTGATCCCATCCGAAATTTCACATATTCGATCCGGTTTATGCTTTTCGGATATTTTAGATCGGGTATCCGAAAAACCCGGATTTTTGGATCGATTATTGATCGGAATTTTCTAATTTTCGGACATTCATCTTACATACTAAATTTATATCTATTTTTTGAAAATTTAAATTGGTTTTAGGAAAGTAAGCAGGCTAGACTAAATGATTGGGCCGTTATGGCGAAAAGGAAGTCTAGACTTACATGGGCCTAAAATGATTGCATGGACTCAAATATAAGTGGGCCTAATATGAATGCATGGACTTAGAGTGGGTTGATTAGATCGAGTTGTTTGGACTGTATTGTTTTGATTAGGTTGCGCTTCAAATTTTCGAAATTCGTCTTTTTTGTTATAAAGGACCCCTTTGTTTTTATTTATATTGGAAAAGATGATGATGGATTAATTTTCCAAAAGATTTTAACGAAGCTGATTTTTTTTGAACATGTGATAGGATGATGATAAAGTTTTTTGAAAGAGATAAGATAGAAGAGGGTAGGATTGATTTTGAAAGAGATTGTATAGGCTGGATGGATGGGATAAGATGGGAGAGGATTAGATGCATGACGACTCGAACTCCATCATGATCGCTTATTTAGATGCACTTTTACAAACTCATTCTTAGATGATATGTATGGAAAAGATCGATTTTTATCATTGATTTAGGTGAGTTTTGTTTGAAAATAAGACATAAAAGTTATGATGAACGTTAATGCAAAAATAGATAAAAAAACAGGCGAAAAACAGTCGAAATTGTCCCGCGAAAACGTTTTGTAGCTTGCATTCCACGCAAGCAACTTGTGCCTAGTTGAAGAAGCTTGCGCGCCGAGCAAGGGTGCGCTAGGCGCATGCTCATTGAATGTGACGCAAGCTTCGTGCTTTTGGCACATCTCTTTCGCGGAGCATATTTTCGTTTTGACAGTCATTGGTCTTTTTTTTTTACGTTTCTATCCTAATTTGAGGGGAATATGAGGAGAAAGCATGTTGAACTTATCAAACAAGCAATAAATAATGTCAAAGTGGCAGGAAATAGTATGTAGCTCCAACCTAAAGTCAAGATCTATGTCTGATACTATGGTCAGGCTTAGGTTTAGGCTTAAAAAGGTCTATGACTAAGAGATTGATCCCACGCTTTATATCTTTGCTAAAAAAGATGGCACATGTAAGACGCACTCCAGAGAATATACATAGAATAGCTATCATAAGAACAATTATATAAAATAAAAATTGTCATTCAAGAAGGGTTCAAGGGAAGGGACCATACTACCCAAGTTATTAACATACCTATCATGGTAGGGCACACTAATACCCATATTCTTAGCAGAGATGGTATACCAGTGGTTGTACTCTCGAGTAACATGCAACTTAGCTTAGGCACGAGTAAATTCGAATAAGTTACGTTCAAACCGATGTGGGAAATAAAAAAAGGAGATGCAATACTTCAGATACTATAGCAGGATGAAACGATATCCCCTGAAGAAAAACTTCTGGCATTTTTGATCCATACGCTTCGGATCGATCTATCATATTAAGTGCGTTGAAATCTTAATTTTTTGTGAAAACATTTTGTACTAGAGAGAGAAACTATCTCCTATCTTTAGGACGTTAATGAAATAGTACTGCCTTCATCCTAATTCGAATCTCAGCGTCGTTGGAGTAATGGCAAAAGGCTCGAAGAAGGTTAATGGTGTTAAGAAGAATGGTAAGAACAATAATAAATCATCACAAAAAGCTCAGAAGGACAAATTGTTAAGGAAACCTCAATCAGGAGATGCTCGAAAGGAACGAAATATCAATGATTTAGAGGATGAATCTGCGTTGAGTTGGACTACGGAGGATGAACAATCTAATGCTTCGATTGACATGAATGTGTAGGATAGAAACGCTTTTATAGCAAGGAATCAGGTTGACAATTGGATTGAAATGGTGGAACTTCGGCGAGTTTACTAATACCTGCGGTGAATCCATCACAATTTCTAATGCAGCAACTAGCGAGCAACGCAGGTAATGCTTCAATTCATGTGAACTGGAGAAATTCATTGTTCAATAATATTGTTGAGGAAGGATTGTACCTTGAACAACCTGCAATAACTACTCTTGATAGTGTAGTTCAGATAACAATAGAGGATATAAAACCTGAACTAGAGTACTGGAAATCTGCTGTTGTTTGCTACATTTTGGGGGTTAAACCACATAATAGAATTGTAGATGGCTTCACTAGGAGGATTTGGAGGAAGTTTGGGGTTGAAAAAGTGGCTATGTTGGAGCATGGTTTTTTCCTGGTTAGATTTCATTCTGTTGATTTTAAGTGTCAAGCTATGGAGGCTGGACTTATCCTTTATGATAGGAAACCTGTGATTGTGAAGGACTGGTCACCTGAGATTGATCTAAGTGCTGGTAATGTGAAGGTAGTGCTTACATGGATTAAACTACCAAAATTACCATTGCAATATCGGGGACAAAACTCTTTGAATAAGATTGTTGGATTGGTTGGAAAGCCTATAAGAACTTATAGCGCTACTGCTCAGAAAGACATTTTGGAGTATGCTAGGGTGTTGGTTGAAGTGTCTATGGATCAGGAGTTCCCAAGAGAGATAAGTTTTTGTAATGAAAAAGGTGTGATGCAATTTCAGGATGTGATTTAGGAGTGTAAACCTGTGATATGTAGTGATTGTGGTGGAATAGGACATAATGTGGAGCAATGCAGACAGAAAAGGTTTGAAGTAGCTAAGGCTAAGATCAAACCTCAGAATAAATGGGTGCCAAAATTTAATCAAGGTATCTAGACACAACAAGTTAAGCAGGCTGTGCAGGAGAAAAATCAGGCGAAAACAGGTCCAGTTCTCACTTTGGCAACTATTAAGGAGGATTCACATGAAGAGGGGATTGAGGATGAACCTAATTCCAAAGTGAATGCTGATGTTGATCCTGCTGATATTCCTAACCTGGTGAACCAGGTAGTTACAGGGGAAAGTAGCAAAGCTGCAGTAGGGTCTGGTAAGGAAGACAAAGCTGGTCAAGCTCAGGGAGGGAGTATTACACTTTTTCTACATGGATAAAGTTGGTGTTTGGAACATAAGGGGGCTGAATAGCTTGCAAAAGTAGCAAGATGTGAGAACTCTTCTCACTCATCATAATTGTGGGCTATTGGTCTTCTTGGGACTAGGTTAAAAGCTTGGAATTTTAGCAAGGTTTATCCTAGAGTGTATCCTAATTGGATTATTGTTATTGACTATGATTAGCATAGAGAGGGGAGAATTTGGATGATATGGATGCCTCAGAAATTTAATGTTGACATTATTGAGTGTAAAGCTCAGGATATTCATAGTAGAATAAAGCATGTGGGTAATGGTAGATGTTTTTTTGTTAACATTGGTGTATTGCTCTAATGATGATGAGGAAAGAAGGGAAGTTTGGAAGGACTTGGTGAGAATAAAATGTAGTATTCAGGAGGTTGGTTGATTTATGGTGATTTTAATAATGTAGTGAATTTGAATGATAGGTTAGGCTCTGCTGTCACTTTCTCTGAAGTAGAGGGAATTAGAAATTATTTGAGAGAGGGTGGTTTGCAAGAAATGGAAACAGTTGGGCCTTTTTATACATAGTGTAACAAGCAAGAGGGGGATGACAGGTTATGTTCCAAGATTGACAAGGTATTTTTCAATGATGAATGTGAGAGGAATTTTAATGCATCTTTGGCCAATTTTCTTCCTAAAAGTGTGTCTGATCGTAGTCCATGTATCATTCATCTTGATAGTTCTGGAGATTCTAAACCAAAATCTTTTAAATTCTTCAATATGTGAACTCATTCTGATCAGTTTATTGAGATTGTGCAAAGAGGTTGGCAAAAGTAAGTGTATGGTCGTGCCATGTTTCAGGTGGTGAAGAAGTTAAAGATGTTGAAGTATGATCTGAAAATGCTAAATAAAAGTGAATTCTCAAATATTGAGAATGAAGCTAATTTAGCTTATAAGAAGATGATAGCTGTTCAGCAGTAGATTCAGGATGACCCTTTTAATAGTGAGTTGCATCAAGTAGAAGATGAAGCAAGAAGGCAGTACTTTGATCTTAATAAAGTAAGATTGAGTTTCCTTTAGCAAAAAGTGAAGAATGAATGGTTGAAGGGAGGAGACAGTAACAAAGCTTATTTTCATGCTTGTCTGAAAAAGTGAAGATCTCAGAATCACATATATAGAATAAAAAACATAATTGTGGGTTGATAATCAAGAGAATGTTGAGAAGGCTTTCTTGGAATTTTATGAAAATTTGCTAGTCACTGCTCAAGCTATGAGGAAGAAAGTGAGTAGAAGTGCACTAAATGAAGGCAGAACAGTATGTTCAGCACATTAAGTTATGCTTAGTAGTTGCTTCAATTCTAAAGAGGTGAAGCAAGACTTATTTTATATTGAAGATATCAAGGCTCCTGACCTTGATGGCTATTCAAGTTGCTTTTACAAGAAATCATGGGAACTTATAGGTGATGATATAACAAATGCAATGTTGGATTTTTTCAGTACAGGCAAAATTCTAAAGCAGATAAATAACACTACATTGTGCTTGATTCCCAAGTGTGAGCAGCCTAAAGATGTTACTCAACATAGACCTATTACACGCTGCAATGTTCTATGCGAAATTATTTCGAAAATGATGTGTAGTAGACTGAAGAAGGTGCTTCCTGAGCTTATAGACTCTATGCAGAGTATGTTTGTGGAAAATAGAGTTATTTTTCACATCTTATATGTCAAGATATGTTGAGGCATTATTGAAGAAAGAGTGAACCAGCTAGATGTACAATGAAGATTGATCTTAGAAAGGCATATGACTCTCTTGATTAGGAGTTTGTGAGGGAAATGATGGAAGGGCTAAAATATCCTGCAAAGTTTGTGAATTTGGGTGATGCTATGTGTAACCTCTCCCACTTATTCCTTGAGCATTAATAGGAATCTATGTGGATTCTTTACAGGAAAAAGAGGACTGAGACAGGGGGACCCTATCTCACCTCTTTTGTTTGTCATTGCAATCGAATACTGTTCAAGAATGTTGAGTAAAATGTGTAAGAAGTCGGAATTTGCTTTTCATTACAGATGTTCTGCTTTGAAGTTGACTCATCTTATGTTTGCAGATGACCACATGTTATTTGTAAGGGTAAGGTTCAATCTGCCATTCTGATGAAAAGAGTGATGAAGTCTTAACCTAAAACCTCAGGCTTGTTTGCTAGCCAGGAAAAAACATCCATCTACTTTGGTAATGTGAAGGAGCATGTTCTGGCAAGAATCTTGCAAGTTATTGGGTTTCAGAGAGGTGTTTTTCCTTTTGGATACCTTGGTATTCCTATAACATCTAAAAGATTTGCAAAATCTGTTTGCGATATCTTAGTTGATAAAATCTTGAAGAGGATTAGCTCTAGACACATGCTTTATGCTGCTAAAGTCACTTTGGTAAATGCTGTTTTGATGAGCCTTCATACTTACTAGCCCCAAGTTTTTCTCATTCCCAAAGGTGTGATAACTAAGTTTAATCAAATCTGCCATTCTGATGAAAAGAGTGATGAAGTCTTAACCTGAAACCTCAGGCTTGTTTGCTAGCCAAGAAAAAACATCCATTTACTTTGGTAATGTGAAGGAGGATGTTCAGACAAGAATCTTGCAAGTTATTCTGTTTCAGAGAGGTGTTTTACCTTTTAGATACCTTGGTGTTCCTATAACATCTAAAAGATTGGCAAAATCTAATTGTGATATCTTGGTTGACAAAATCTTGAAGAGGATTATGTGTTTGAGCTCTAGACACTTGTTTTATGCTGCTTGTAAATGTTGTTTTGATGAGCCTTCACACTTACCGGGCTCAAGTTTTTCTCATTCCTAAAGGTGTGATAGCTAGGATTAATGAAATCTGTAGAGCATACTGATGGGAAGGGAAAGTTTATACTACTAAGCCTGCTCCTGTAGCTTGAAGAGAAGGGTGTTACTAAAAAAATAGAGGATAAAGATTGTCATTGTTGGAATATGGCTGCAATAGGCAAATTTGTCTGGCAGATCTCTCAGAAATAGGACTTATTGTGGATTAAATGGGTGCTCTCTATGTATGTTAAAGATACTGATTGGTGGGAGTATCATGCTCCTGCTGCTGCTAGCTAGGGATGGAAGAACATCTGTAAAATAAAGGAGACTTGGAAGGGAGCTTACAGAAATGAGAACCAGTGGCTTGATGCTGGGACAACATATACTATAAAAGAAAGTTATAAATGGTTTCATGTGGAAGGTGAGAAGGTGAGCTGGCACTACCAGGTGTGGATCACTTTTAAAGTGCCTAAACACTCTTTTATAACTTAGCTTGTTGCCTTGGTAAGTTGAGAACCAGAGAAAGACTTGTTGCAGCTGGGGTGTGCAGTGATGTTCAATGTACTTTATGTTGTCAGGGTTCGGATTCTTGTCATCATTTGTTTTCTCGATGTTGCTTTAGCGGAGAGATATGTGTTAGTGTTATGAACTGGTTGGGAATCAGAATAGCTAGCTGCTGATGAATGTGTTTACACATGCTGCAAAGAATGGGGAAGAAAGTATAGAAGCAAGAAGAAATAGAAGATATGTTATGCCTCATTAGCTACTTCTGTTTTTTTATGTTTGGCAAGCAAGAAATACTGGAATTTGGGAGTATAAAGTACTTAGACCTAGTAATGTCATTAAATGGAATAAGAGTGTTGTCTGCATTAGAGTGAAAGCTCTCATGAATGACAATTGGTCTAGTGAGGAAAAAGGTTGGTTTGATCAACTTGTAAGTAGTTGTACATGATGTTTCTGTAGTTTGTTTTAGTCTGATGTTTTGATGTTTTGGTTGGTTTTATTGGTTTAGCTACTGTTAGTGGCTTAGGTTGTAATGTTTGCAAGGTGGTTTATTCTTGCTTTTTGGTAATATATTTTACATTTTACCAAAATAAAAAGAAATCTGAATTTTAAGACTAATTGATCTGTCATTGGACAATTTTTTTCTTACTCCTTGCGGGCGGAGCCGCATATTCAAAGAACAGAAATACCATTGTTCGAATTCGAACCGGTGACTAATCTCCCATCCTTGATCCAAGCCGAGTTTTTCATTCCTTATCTTGGTGCAAAAGGCTTATCACGAGTCCTTTTAGGGACTTACTCGTAGGGCATGATATCAAAAAAATCTTCAAGTACTTGCTTTTCTCAGAAAGAAGTCGTGTTGGTATTATATCCGCTCTTCTGTTAGCATGAACATGAATTAGATTCTATTTGTCTTCTTTATTCTTAAGAGAACCTCCTTCCATAACCATTCTTAAGACCGCAAGCCTTCTCGAATGAGTTCTACTATAGAAGCTTACAATGTAGACTTGGGGACAAATCTTTCACTTACTGAGAAGTGAAAACCTGTGATTAGATCATCCTGAAGACGGGTGTGACGGGAAGAAGTGGCATTTGGAAGTGGTTCTAACTTAACATTTAGGTTTTGACATAACAAAGCTTGCACTGTTTTTCCGCACTAAGGCGCACAACGTGCCATGGGTAATGATTCTACTACGGTTCTACAAATTCGCAAGCTGACCCTAAGTGATTGTTGTTGTTCATTGGATTCCGGAGGAACTACTTCGTTAGGATCGGGGAATTGCTGCGATTCTTCCTGAATAGCCTGTATTCTCTCGTCGAGAGTCAGTTTGAAAGTATTACCTAAACTCTTCCGACTGAATATGATAAAGCCTATATAACAACGAGCTACTATCATTTCTTCATTATAGATTGAGATCTTCTTCAGACTTGATGCACAAATAGATAAAATAGCACCAAATAGCATCTTTCTAGCCCGCATCTTCGTGGAACTCTTTCTCATTTAGAAAGGTTATCTTTATCTTTCAGAAACAAAACGAGAATTTTTTTAGGAAAGTTCGAATCGGATGCGCTTGCCCAACGAGAAAGGCCCTGATCTTGCTAACCAAGTCGAAAGAAAGAAGTAAACGAAAAAACTTCGTATTTTGGTAACTTTCTAGGAGTGGTGTTTAACCTTGAATGCTAATAATAGATTCTAAAGCAACAGTACCCCGAATTCAGAAAGTGATGGCGAAAATCGCTAACCCAATAGCGTATTCCACAGCTGCCACCGTTCGAACCAATAAAGCAAGTGACTGACTCATCATATCATCCGAAGAAACAAAAAATACCAAAAAGTTCGAATACACAGCTAATAAAGATGATTCAATTGATATTGACATAATAAGAATATTTCGGCTATTAAGGAGAATACTCTGATACCTGAAATAAATATGATCACAAAAAATGTAAAATATTTGATAGAATTCATTTCGGGACGTAGAATGTAAGAGATATTCAAATGTTATGACTCCACAATGTATCATAACCAAATAAAAGAAAACGGTAGCGCCAAGTTTAAAAAATATAATGCTAAATAAGAACAAAAAAGTCACTTTTCGTCCCATAGTAGTTGAGATCCGAAAAGATCTTCTCGAGTGCCAAGCATTTCTCGGGTTGAGTTACGTCCATTTAATAAGCGGGATATTATCTCAGATGACCCTGACATATAGGCCTTTTTCCCAAATAACCTCGATATTTTTTTTTTCGCAGATGACCCTAAACTTGTATTTGTCATTAAATTTAACGAAATATCTAACGATCTTAAATTTTTTTTAAACAAAAATAATTAGTACTTTCCTAAAAAAATAAAACCCAGATTATCTCTCTCTTGTTCTTCATCTTCTTCCCTCTCTTGTTCTTCATCTCCACACTACCATCACCACCATCACCAATACCACTATAAATGGCTACCCAAAAATTCTTTATGGAAAATACTCCTAAAAAATTCGAGTACCTTAAATTGCAGACTTCAAGTGTCCAACCTCAAAAGTTTGCTGAAATATAAACGCCAAAACTGTTGAAGATTCGAACCCTAAACAGCCCCAAATTCGAACACAAAAGGCCCCAAATTCGAACCCAAAATCAGCAGAAGATTCGAACCCAAAATCACTGTTTTTCTTTTACGAAATTGTGTAGAAACACTGGGTATATTCGACCAAAAATCTAGGCATATTCGACCCAAAAATCTGGGCAAAAATCGGGCATAATTCAAGCCCCAATTTGTAGATTTTCGTTAGGAAAGACAGTAATTTTGAGTGTGTGCGAGACTGAAAAATTACTTTCCAAAACTGCAGACAATGGGTAAGAATTCGACGGAAATTGCTAGCCTCGAACTTTCTTTCCTCTTTTTCGTGGTTGCTGCTGCCACAGGCTTTTGTTGGGTTGTCCCAGCTTCGTCGGAGCTGCTGCTGTCCCAATCTTTTCGGTCGGAGATGCTAGGCCGAAATTTTTCATCTTTCTCTTGTTCGATTAAAAGAACTCAAGTTGTAATGTTAGGGTTTTACGGTGGATTATATGGCGGTGGTTTTAGGGATAAAGTGAAGTTTCGGGGTTGGGCCGAGGGTGTTTAGGGATGGGCTGAGGGTGTCCGAGGATGGGCCGAGGTGTTCGGGGCTGGCTGGAGTTTCGGTTGGAGGGTGGTGGTTTCAAAGGTGGTGGAAACCATTGATGAATGCTTGAGAAGAGATGAAGAACAAGAGACAGAAATAGATGAGTTTGTTTTTTTTTTTTAAGAAAAAAAGGCAGTAAGTATTTTTGTTTGAAAATAGTTAACGCCGTTAACAATTCCGTCAGGTTTAATGACAAAATACAAGTTTAGGGTCATCTGCGAAAAAAAAAATGCCAGGGTTATTTGGGAAAAGGCCTATATGTACGGGTCATCTGAAATAATATCCCATAAAATAATCCATTATTTTAGCTCAAACGTACAAGTTTGGTATTTCTACCTACCTGACTTATGTATCTTCTGCTAGAAACCTTGTTAGTTTTGCTACCACTTCTTGTTTTAGTCTTTCTAAATTATATTCTAGGATTTCAGAAGAAATACTGGTTCGCCCGAGGAAAGGATGACTTTCACGCCAATCGATATAAAACCTGGCTCGAACAAAATATCCATTTATTTCGTGATTAATATTCTTTAACTGCTCCGCTCTCTAGAGAAATGAAGAACGACTTATCGGAAATCACAGGTTGGGTTTGCCAACCAAGAAAGCCATGGGACCCTTCGAACTATGTCTCTATTATCGACTGCGTGCTACTGGAGAGAGAACAATAGGAGGTTCAGACAGAATAATTTACCGCACAATCAATTCATAATCTCTTTTTTTTACATATGCAATCTCGATAAGAGCTTAGCCAGCTTGTCTCCGCAATAACAACTCATTTACGCTAGGTAAGACCGATAACTAGAAAAGATAGATGAGTGACCGCTCTTCACGGAGGGGTTCGTAGCTCTAAGACTTAGGGCTATGATTCAAGCATTTTGATAGAAAGATGAGTGATAATAACTTAATTAATTTTTAACATTCGCCAATTTTTTTAAAATAAGAGTTCAATTACAGCTAACTGTGCGCAACAGGATGACTTGTGGTCAACTATCGTATTATCCCTAAAAGGGGGACTCTAACTAAGAAATTGTAATACTCATCAGTGGATTCAACTATTCACTCAATGTTGTTTACAATGTTGTATGGGAAACTGTCCTTTCCAATAGTCAGGTACCTGTCCCCGGAAGATATATGCCATGAAGAAGACCGAAAAATCTTTGTTATATGCCCGACAATCATTATTCTCAATATTCATACCTTGTTGAATAAGAAGAACTAGCTGTCTCTGAACAATCATCACTATTCAGTCGTCCAAAACCTATTACTATTCCTCCCCTTCTCCATTTGCTCGACCAGGGGAACCAAACTAATTTACGGTGCGCTTAAAACAAATGTCATATCATGAGAGGAAGACGAGGCTCAAGCCCTACACTACAGGTTAGTCAACCACTACTGACAGTCTATTCCAATGCAATTCCTTTAGCTGACATAACATAAAGAGTCTCTTCTCCATCAAGCTTATTATTCTGCATTTACTTATTACGGTGCGCTTAAAATGAATGTCATATCAGGAGAGGAAGACGGGTCTCAAGCCTTACATTACCGGTCATTCAACCACTACCGACAGCCTATTCCAATGCAATTCCTTTAACTGAGATAACATAAAAAGTCTATTGTGCATCAAGCTTATTATTAAGCATCTACCTCTGATTTTTCAATTTGCTCTTTCTTTCACTCCATTCCTGGGCTAGAATAGCCTAGTTTAATAATAAATTCATCTGAATACATTAGTATAGAAAAAGAAGAAAGCTGAAAATAAGGTCTCTAACTCTCTGATTTGTCGTCAAGCAGCCTTTGGATCTTACTCTAAAAGTAAGTAAGTCAAGTCATTGAATAAAGTCTTTTTTTTTCATGTGTGCTGTACAACGACCTTAACCACAGAATCCCAGGCTTGGCCTACTTCCATCACTAGAGGAGCCTTATGAGGCAGAAGCTCCACGTACGGTTTTGAAGCCGAGCCTTTCCAGCAATGTGGATTATGGACCGATATCATGATTGGTTTAGGTAGCGTGGCCGGCCTAACTATGGGCACCTGTAGGGATTAGTTTGTGAGATCGTAATCCACAAACTAAGGCATCAGACTCACCCTTTACTTGGGAGTGAAAAAGGGAAACATTGCATGTCACGAAGCGCGAGGCGAGCAAGAAGCACCTACTGCGAGAGGGACGCCTCGCAAGCCAAACTTATAAAGATGAGGCTTTTTGGCGAATCCAAGTAAATTTTAGGCCACCAAACCCTGCAAGTGATGAGAAGGCTCTATGGAATAAAGGAAAGCGTGTACGTTGTCACACTCCCTGTCTTCCAAAGGTGCCTAGAGGACGGGCCAAGTGCAGCAGAGCGACAACCTGGGAGCGGATTACACACCGGCACGGGGACATGAGACGACCATCTCAAGGCACATCACGACCTACAGGCAACACATGCGAGACTTAGGAAGGCAACCCGCTGAGAGTAGAAGGATCCATAGTACCTACAACCTTTCATACTTCATATTCATCATTTTTGTAAGCGGGCGGAAGGGATCTCTTTTCTGCAGCAGAAAAAGAGGACCAAATTTGACTCTGTACAACCTAACGATACATCCAATACCTATGATCTGTGCTTAGAAAGCAACTATGTAGGCAATAACTCACTTCAAAAATGGATGCGAGCGACACAAAACTTACCTTGCTATCCACGAGACGACATTGAGGCTAACAACAGCACAATATGCCCACAAGGCTAACTCATTCGGGTTTCATAAACCTAACCCGATTATGAAACCGCAAAAAGGTTGACTTCCACCATATTAAAAAAGGCACTTATTTGGGTGGCAATTTTTACCTTCCGATTTCCAGATAGGTGTGTGGCATGGTATCACAAAGCTCAAAGTCTAAACCCTCTTTTGTGTGGACAAGGAAGGACCTATGAAAAAACTTGTCACGACTAGTCTCCTATGTCAGTGGGAGAGCGGATATCGGACCCACTTCCAATCCGGAATCTCGTACATTAAGCTCTTCTATCATTCCTATTTTTAAATGATTTCCCTTGGCTTCAGTGCCAGCTAAGACTGGTAGCATGGTCTTCTCTTAGAATTTCTCTTTGATTTGGAATGGGAGCTGCACGTTAGCTATTTACCTTTTGACTTTTTTGGCATATCAGGTTTTTTCTTTCTCCCTTTCTTGGAGGTATTGTAATACCCCGAAATTTCGAAATTTATTTTATTATTTATTAAGGTTTAATATTATTTCCACTTAAAATTTATTTTATGATAATGCGATTTTATTTGATAACTATGTTTATTAAAATAATAATTTCATTTAGTTTTGAATTATTTAACGAGTTATTTAAATGATTTAATTGAAATGTATTTTATTTAAATAAACTAATTATTCATTTTCATTATCTCAAAGTATTTTAATATGGTAATTGAAAGGTGTATTTAGTTGTGGGCATTCTTATTCATTCAAGTTGTCCATCCATTTTTAGTAATCCAAAGCCCAAATGCAAGTCCATAGCCATATGTCTTTTAGCCAAAAAGAAAAAGGAAAACAAAACAAAAAAAAAAGAGAAAGAAAGAAACGTGATATTCATCTTCCCTCCCCTCCCTTCCATCTTTCCTGATTTTCAGCACACAAGAGCAAATTTTTTCAACAAAAATTGCTGCCTTTGACAGTAGGAAATTGAATTTCAGTCCACATTTCAGATATTAGGGGCAAATTTTTCAAAAGCTAAACCATAGCCACCATACCTCACCATACTTCCTCCATTTATGGAGGTTGACTAAGCTCCACAAATTCAGAAATTTTCTCTATAAATAGCAACCCAAACACACCCAATTGCCCATGCAAACAATCTAAAAAGTTTGCTTCAATTCCTATCTATTCTTCCTAAATTTCTGATTTTTGTTTAGAAAAAAAAATTAAATTGCAACCCACCATTAACATCTTCACTATTTATCTGAACCGCCGTCAACCACCCCTCAAACCACCGTCGTCCCTGTCGGACTTCACCATCCAACGCCACCTGAACCAAGCCGCAGCACCGCCAGCCAAACTCCTCCCTTCGCAGCACCTCCTCCCCGTCTGGAACCCGCGCCCGCGCCCAGCAGCCCACCTAAAACCACCCCCTCCCCGCCTGACTTCGCCCGTCCACGGCCATCAAAACCACCCGCCTCCCTTCCTTCCTCTTCTTCCCTACTGATTCGCCTCCCCTGTTCCTTCCTTCCAGCGTTTTTTTTCTTATGTTTTGTTAAACTGATTCTTTGAATCAGTACCTCCCTTTCCCCTTTATTTTAGTTTTAATTAGTTTATTTTATTTAAAAACAAAACAAATGACTTTCCTAAACTAGCTTGCTTTATTAAATTGGTGAATTTTAGATTAATTAACTTAGTCTTTTATAACTTGAAATTATTTCATAATTTTCTAAAACAAAATAAGAAGCATAATAAAGTTAGTTTCTATGTTTATAATAATTATTTAAGTTAATGAAAATTAAGTTGAAGTAATCTTTGAGTACTTAAAATGATTTCATAAATAATTTGAAAACCATAAACTTTGATTTATAAACTCTCTTAAAATCATTAAGAATTCTTTAAGTTATTTAAAATATTTAAATTATTTATTTTATAAATAAAAAGGGGTTACTTAGGTAACTAATTTAGATCTCGTTAATATTTATTGTAGACTCCGATTACATAGACGAGGACTATCAAGAGTTTTAATCCGTTCGTGAACTTAATTTTTGGGCACGCGTCACGAGGTAATCTCCGATGTCCATCTAAACATAGATCCCGTTAGTGTAAAACGAATTGATTATGTGATTATTATGTGCTTATAAAATATATAAGTATGGACTATAATTATGGATTATCGACTTAATGCGGATTATAAATACGAATGACAAAATGGACGACGACTATCGATTTCGATTATGAATCATGACTATGGACGATATACGATATGACAAATATGTTTATTATAACGTTATTAAAACCGCTTAATGTCATTTAGTAATGTTATGGACTATAATTATGGATTATCGACTTAATGCGGATTATAAATACGAATGACAAAATGGACGACGACTATCGATTTCGATTATGAATCATGACTATGGACGATATACGATATGACAAATATGTAGTAAGAAGCAAGCTCAAAGTGGACCAAATGGGAACAATGGTAACAATGGAGGTGGAAACAGAATTCAAAACTTCAATAACAACCGCCCCAGTGGAGGAAATGCTGCACAAAACGGGAAACAGAACAACCGCTCTTTTGGAGGTGGAAATGGAAACTATGGAAAGAATGGCAATGGAGGCTACACCAATGGAAGAATCAATGTCATGAGCCGAATTGAAGCTGACACCGATGCCAACGTTGTGACGGGTACTTTTCTCATATACTCAAACCCTGCTTATGTACTCTTTGATTCTAGAGCGTCTCATTCTTTTATTTCTAGCACTTTTGTTAATAAGTATCCCATCAAGTCTACCCAGTCTTGTCAAGCTAATATAGCCATGCCCACCGGTGAAACTGTTTCTTGTAAATCTCTTTTCCAAAGCATCCCTGTAGTCATAGCTGGTACTGAATTACCAGCCGATCTTATCCTTTTTGACCTAAAAGACTTTGACATTATCTTGGGAATGGATTGGTTAGCTACATATAAAGCCAAAATCGAGTGTCATAACCAGAAAATATCTCTTAGAGGACCAAATGGAAATAGGATATCTTATAAAGGCATAACCTTCCAGCCTGATGTCAAGATAATCTCAGCCCTGAACCTTCAAAGCTATCTTAGAAAAGGCTACCCAGTCTACCTGTGCCAAGTAACGGACGCAAGCGTGGAAAACGAGGAGTTGACTCAAATTCCGGTAGTAAAGGAGTTTCCGGATGTATTTCTTGAAGAGCTTCCAGGAATGCTACCCGAGAGAGAAGTAAGCTTCAAGATCGACTTAGTCCCTGGAACCGGACCTATTTCTAAGGCTCCGTATCGAATGGCACCTGCAGAAATGCAAGAATTGAAGGTGCAATTGGAGGAATTGTTGGAAAAGGGTACATTCGACCTAGTGTCTCACCTTGGGGAGCCCCGGTATTGTTTTTTCGGAAGAAAGATGGATCTTTGAGGTTGTGTATCGATTATAGGGAGCTAAATAATGCCACGGTAAAGAATAAATATCCGCTCCTGAGGATCGAGGATTTGTTCGATCAACTTCAGGGTGCAACAGTGTTTTCCAGGATCGATTTACGATCAGGTTATCACCAACTACGAATCGCTGAAGAAGACATCCCTAAGACAGCCTTTCGTACGAGATATGGCCATTATGAGTTCACCGTCATGCCTTTTGGACTCACCAATGCGCCCGCAGCTTTAATTTTATGGACCTCATGAATAGGACTTTCCAGCCATACCTGGATAAGTTCGTGATTGTGTTCATTGACGATATATTGGTGTACTCGAAGGATAGAGAAGAGCATCAGGATCAGTTGAGGAAAGTTCTGGAGATTCTTCGAAAAAAGCAATTGTACGCGAAGTTCTCGAAGTGTGAATTTTGGTTGGAAAAAGTCTCATTTTTGGGTCATGTGATATCAAAAGAAGGCGTTTTCGTAGATCCATCGAAGATTCAAGCAGTGATCGATTGGCCTCAACCTAAGAACGTCACCGAAGTACGGAGTTTCTTGGGTTTAGCTGGATATTACCGAAGATTTGTGAAAGATTTTTCGAGAACGGCCCAACCTCTCACTAACCTGATGAAGAAAACAACAAAATTTAATTGGGATGATAAGTGTGAAGAAGCATTTCAAAAGCTGAAGAAGAGACTTACAACAACCCCGGTATTGACATTACCCTATGGAGTAGAAGGATTTGAAGTCTATAGTGATGCCTCAAAGAAAGGTTTTGGGTGCGTCTTGATGCAACATGGTAAAGTAGTGGCCTATGCGTCATGACAACTCAAACCGCATGAGCAAAATCACCCTACTCATGACTTGGAGTTAGGAGCAATCGTGTTTGCGCTCAAGATATGGAGACATTATTTGTATGGAGTGCAGGGTAAAGTCTATACAGATCACAAGAGTTTGAAGTATCTGTATACGCAAAAGGAGTTGAATATGAGACAGAGACGTTGGCTCGAGCTTATAAACGACTATGATTTGAAGATAGTGTATCAAGAGGGAAAAGCGAACAAAGTAGCTGATGCGTTGAGTAGGAAAAGTGCTCATTCGCTAAATGTGTTGATCCTAGCCGATAAACTGTGTGAAGAGATCAAGAGATTGAGTTTGGAAATAGTTGAGCCCGGTTATGTGAAAGCTCAGTTGAATGCTCTTACTGTTGGACCGGACATATTTGAGGAGATTCGGGTGAAACAAGCTGCAGATAAGTGGTTAAGCAAGTTAAGAGAGATGAAAGAAAGTGGTCAACACCAGAGTTCGAGATCGACGGCAATGGAGTTGCAAAATATAAACGGAGATTGTGTGTGCCACAGGACGAGGAACTCAAGACGATAATTCTAAAGGAAGCCCATAGTTCGCCGTATTCCATACATCCAGGAGGAGATAAGCTTTATAAGGATTTGAAAAAGCATTTTTGGTGGCCTAGGATGAAGCAAGAAGTAGCCGACTTTGTCGCAAAATGTTTAACATGCCAGAAGGTGAAAATACAGCATATGAAGCCTGGAGGGAAATTGCAACCTTTGGAAGTGCCAGGATGGAAATGGGAATCTATCTCTATGGATTTCATCATGGGATTACCAAATACAAGGTCGGGAAAGAATGCAATATGGGTAATAGTGGACCGTCTGACAAAGACGGTAAGATTTGTGGCAATGAAGGATACTTGGTCGTTGAAACAATTGGCTGATGCTTACTTTAATGAGGTGGTTAGGCTACATGGTGTTCCAAAGGACATCGTTTCAGATAGGGACTCGAGATTCTTATCTAAGTTCTGGAAACAGCTTCAGACAGCCGTGGGTACACTATTGAAATTCAGCACAACCTTCCACCCAGCAACAGATGGTCAAACGGAGAGAACCATTTAAACCTTGGACGATATGCTGAGAGCATGCGTGATGGATTTCAGAGGATATTGGGATGATCATTTGATGTACATTGAGTTCTCGTACAACTACAATTATCACTCGAGCATAGGAATGGCACCTTATGAGGCATTGTATGGACGGAATTGTAGAAGTCCTATATGTTGGAGCGATGTGAATGAGTCATTGAATTTGGGACCGGAAATGATAGAAGAGACTACCAACAAGGTGAAGTTGATTCAAGAGCGTATGAAAGCAGCTCAGGATCGACTGAAATCGTATGCCGATCAAAGGAGACGGGATTTAGAGTTTGAAGTTGGAGAAAAAGTGTTGCTGAAAGTTTCGCCAACCAAGGGAGTAATGAGGTTCGGTAGAAAAGGAAAGTTGAGTCCACGTTATATCGGACCTTATGAGGTATTGGAAAGAATTGGACAAGTGGCCTATAGATTAGCCTTGCCCACAGAGTTAGCCAATGTTCATAATGTTTTCCATGTGTCTCAACTCCGTAAATACGTTTCTGATCCCTCCCAAGTCATCCAACCTGAAACCATTGAACTACATGAGACCCTCACCTTTGAAGAACGTCCTGTTAGAATCCTTGATTCCAAAACAAGAAATACTCGGAACAAGGCAGTAAAGTTAGTCAAAGATTTGTGGTCTAATAATCAAACCAAGGAAGCAACTTGGGAAACAGAAGATGACATGAGAAAGCGTTATCCTGAACTCTTTTCTGAGGTACGATTATCGAGTTTCGGGGACGAAACTCCTTAAGGGGAACCGAATGTAATACTAACAAAGCGCAAAGCTACTGTTTCGCTAATATTAAATATCTAACTTTAAAGTTTGAGGACGAACTTTGTTTTTAAGGAGGAGTAGATGTAATACCCCGAAATTTCGAAATTTATTTTATTATTTATTAAGGTTTAATATTATTTTCACTTAAAATTTATTTTATGATAATGCGATTTTATTTGATAACTATGTTTATTAAAATCATAATTTCATTTAGTTTTGAATTATTTAACGAGTTATTTAAATGATTTAATTGAAATGTATTTTATTTAAATAAACTAATTATTCATTTTCATTATCTCAAAGTATTTTAATATGGTAATTGAAATGTGTATTTAGTTGTGGGCATTCTTATTCATTCAAGTTGTCCATCCATTTTTAGTAATCCAAAGCCCAAATGCAAGTCCATAGCCATATGTCTTTTAGCCAAAAGGAAAAAGGAAAACAAAAAAATAAAAGAGAAATAAAGAAACATGATCTTCATCTTCCCTCCCCTCCCTTCCTTCGTTCCTGATTTTCAGCACACAAGAGCAAATTTTTTCAAGTAGGAAATTGAATTTCAGTCCACATTTCAGATATTAGGGGCAAATTTTTCAAAAGCAAAATCATAGCCACCATATCTCACCATACTTCCTCCATTAATGGAGGTTGACTAAGCTCCACAAATTCAGAAATTTGCTCTATAAATAGCAACCCAAACACACCCAATTGCCCAAGCAAACAATCTAAAAAGGTTTGCTTCAATTCCTTTCTATTCTTCCTAAATTTCTGATTTTTGTTTAGAAAAAAAAAATTTAATTGCAACCCACCATTCACATCTTCACTGTTTATCTGAACCGGTTTCAACCACCCCTCAAACCACCGTCGTCCCTGTCGGACTTCACCATCCAACGTCACCTGAACCAAGCTGCAGCACTGCCAGCCAAACTCCTCCCTTCGCAGCTCCTCCTCCCCGTCCGGAACCCGCGCCCACGCCCAACAGCCCACCTGAAACCACCCCCTCCCGGCCTGACTTCGCCCGTCCACCGCCATCAAAACCACCCGCCTCCCTTCCTTCCTCTTCTTCCCCACTGATTCGCCTCCCCTGTTCCTTCCTTCTTTCTTGCATTTTTTTTTCTTCAGTTTTGTTAAACTGATTCTTTGAATCAGTACCTCCCTTTCCCTTTTATTTTAGTTTTAATTAGTTTATTTTATTTAAAAACAAAACAAATGACTTTCCTAAACTAGCTTGCTTTATTAAATTGGTGTATTTTAGATTAATTAACTTAGTCTTTTATAACTTGAAAGTATTTCTTAATTTTCTAAATCAAAATAAGAAGTATAATTAGATTAGTTTCTATGTTTAAAATAATTATTTAAGTTAATGAAAATGAAGTTGAAGTAATCTTTGAGTACTTAAAATGATTTCATAAGTAATTTGAAAACCATAAACTTTGATTTATAAACTCTCTTAAAATCATTAAGAATTCTTTAAGTTATTTAAATTATTTAAATTGTTTATTTTATAAATAAAAAGGGGTTACATAGGTAACTAACTTTGATCTCGTTAATATTTATTGTAGACTCCGATTGCGTAGACGAGGAATATCAAGAGTCTTAATCCGTTCGTGAACTTAATTTTTGGGCACGCGTCACGAGGCAATCTCCGATGTCCATCTAAACATAGATCCCGTTAGTGTAAAACGAATTGATTATGTGATTATTATGTGCTTATAAAATATATAAGTATGGACTATAATTATGGATTATCGACTTAATGCGGATTATGAATACGAATGACAAAATGGACGACGACTATCGATTTCGATTATGAATCATGACTATGGACGATATACGATATGACAAATATGTTTATTATAACGTTACTAAAACCGCTTAATGTCATTTAGTAATGTTATGGTTATTAATATTATTATTAATGTTATTATTATTATTATTATTATTATTATTATTATTATTATTATTATTATTATTATTATTATTATTATTATTATTATTATTATTATTATTATTATTATTATTATTATTATTATTATTATTATTATTATTATTATTATTATTATTATTATTATTATTATTATTATTATTGTTATTGTTATTGTTATCATCATTACCGTTATTATTATTATTATTGAAATTTTATAAAAGTTGGAATTAGTAAGAACTTGTGATAATGAAATGATTATGAATCTGAAGTGATAAATGAACTCAAGTGACGGTTGTGAAATGAGTTATTGAAACCACTATGAATGGATTGAGATTATGATGGATGAAATATATTCACACTGGATTGAACAACGATGACGTAATTGTGTACGTGATTTATGTGATGACTTGAATTAAAAGATGTTAATCACGTAAAGTGAAATATCGGAGGGAAATGATGAACAGATTGCCCTGTATGAGAGGTTCAGCGGCCCCTACAGGTTCTCTGGTTACTATGCTAATTATTCTGTTACTATATTCCTTCTATCTTGTTGTGATCGAAGTAGAAGGGGTGTGTACACGAGGGACTCTGTTATTATGGCCATTATGTTATCCGTAGGTGGTTACAGGGGATTGACCCCGGCCTACAATGTTGAAGTAAGGGGTTACAGGGGATTGACCCCGGCTTACTGGCGTTCTCTTTCCTCTCCTTAAATAATTGGATTAATTGAAATTAATTATGTGATTATTCATTGTATATATATATGTGTATGTGTGCTATGCTTTCAACCCTATTAACCTACTATTTTACAATATATTTTCAACTTAAGTATTTTACGGGATGGAGTTGGAATTACTCAGTTTTTCTGATTTTTGGGAGCTTGTCTCTCTTGTTTCTTTTCAATGCATTTGTGCAGGTGGGTGATGGACGGGGGAACAAAGGGAGATCACTTAGAGTTGTCATCCACTTAGCCTATGATTTAGCTTCCGCTGGAACTCTGAAACACTTAAGTAATTAGTAATATTTAATGAAACATTTTACTTGGTTGTAAGGATTAATTAATTTGAATTTAGTATGCTTTAATCTAGCCTTGCATTTATTTCCAAGGAGATAAGTGCGGCGGTAGCACGCCCGTTGAGTCGAACCCTCGTGGATTTTCCCCCATCTCGAGTTTTATTAAATGAAAAAGGGTTCGGGTTGGTGGGGGTGTTACAGGTATAACGATAGGTATATCTAATATAGATAATGCTCCCTTTTGTTTTCTTTTATAAAAGTCCTTTAGCCATGGATGATATAATTATCTTTCTTGCTCGACTCGAGAGGATCAAAGAGAAGACAACGTCATGTTAGTGCGATCGTAAGACAAAGAAGTTGCGATCACAACATGAACATGCAAAAACAAAAAAGGTCTTTCATTACTTTTCTCATATTTCGCCGGGAATAATCAAATAAAAGTGGAGATTGAACGCTAGAAGGCGCAGATAGGAACTGTAAGCACAAATTCTAATCAGCAGGCAAGCGAGCTGTGTTAAATCTTCACTTCAGCTTTTGTAGTGAGAAATACTCTAAGGAAAGAGATTTGAAGACCTAGTGCATCCAGTAATGAGAGCGGGATGGGGATGGAAAGGATTCCCCTTCTCCTGTAGTAGCGAACCAGTCAATTTTTTTTATTTAAGAAACCGTAGGCCCAATGACAAGTCCTCAACAAACATAAATCTAATGTTGGAATAACAACCATTAGAAATTGATCTAGATGCTAGGAATTAGACAAGGAACATAAAGCTAAGTGCGCTATTGATGTTACATATTGCATAAGTACATATAGAATCACGAAAGCATAGTGACAACAAACTCAATTTAAGGAAGCAAGACCTATTATGCAACTCAAAAGGTAGGGAAAGATGTTAAGAATAACATTCGGCTCGATTGAGGTGAAAGAGCCACCGCAGTCCCACTAATGTAATACGGGCCAAGATTTCGAGAGTCATCCTTATTGCTAAGATTCCACTTCTTTTCTTGGTCGAGCTTATTTTCTTTCCTCAGGTAAGTAATCTCCTTAACATCGTTTTTTAGGAGCTTACTTTTAAGGAAGCTCTCACCCGTGCAAGCATCGGAACATGCATTATCGCAATCTATAGAGTCCTTGTGGCTTGCTTTTGAAAAATAATAATCAAATAAAGCTTATTAGAGAATAGACATTTCATTATTTGCTTTCCCAGCACTGACTGAACTCTCTGGTCAGATGTTAAAGTCGGCTCTACTTCTTAGTCAACTTGTAGCCTTTCAGTCGAAAATCGCTTTCACATCTCATATATGTACCAACAGACTTCTTCGGACACCAGTAAGGTAAGTAGCTACTCCAATGGGTAAATGCTATCATCCTTTCCAGCAGACCAATTAGTAATCCAATCTGTCATCGCCTTATCCTATGTCCATTTTCTTAATCGCTTACTCGAAGCAAGTGTTGAAGTTGTCTTCATTTGCGATTCCTTCCTAAAAGGTTAAGTGAGGCTAAGAGGTGGTTCACCATTCTTGGTGTTCTAAGGGGAATTGACTTTTGCCTTATTTGCCTTTTCTCTCTCCTAGTCCAAAGTGAGTGTAAGAAAAGGTCTAGCACCATACGCCTTACCTCTTCTTGCTTGTAGCTTGAGTTGTTCTAACCTCTGCAACATCAAGTCCTCACATTATATTCTTCCTTTTGGGTGTCGATTCCTCTCTCCATATACAAAAGAAGCCATTTTTTTAGAGTTAGGGTGGTTAGGAAGATGTGTTTGAACAGATCAAGTAAGAATATGCTGCTACTGAATCAGCTTTTGGGAATAGAAGGGTCTTGTTAGTCGATTTTCCTTTTCAATTTAAATAGAAGAGGCGACAAATCCTCATCTAAGATATACGGTAAATGCAAATCTTGCCTATTCACCGTATTCCCTAGGAGAAGAAAGCATATTCTTTGAATCGACCAGTAGAAGAAAATATTCCTTTTCTCTTTAACTGACTTAGCTCCTTTCATAGTCTTATAGAGTTCTTGAAAGAAGTCTAACTGATATTCTATTTTACAGCTGAAAAATAAACAAGCAGGGTGCTTTTTAAGTCTAAAGCAAAATCAATAGGAGCAGAAGACCTTTGTTTATATAAGAAAATTGGAGATCCTTAGAACGTTCAAGACCAACCCATTACCACACTTTGATAGGTGTTCGATTACATAGTAATTAGGTGATCATAACTCGACTGGTAATTGAATTACTAGCTCATTGTACAGGGTTTTTAGTTTTGAAATATGTTTTGAAAATGAAGCCGCCAATAAGTCTTTAAAAAAGACTCATAAACCTAATTGGTAATTGGAAAATATTAGGGATATCTCAGGAACTTATCCAATGTAGATTTCCTCGTCATGACTTCATAATTGGTCAATGAACCAAAGATTGAATTCGAGGGTTAGGGTACAAATATGACCAGGAATTAAAATAGCTCATTCTTAGCCTCTACTTAATACGATTCACGTCTAATTTTAAGCAAAATAAGAAACAAGTAGTATTCATGCAATATAAAATTAATATGCATTAGTTCATTAAACACAAAAGACTAATTTTTTGTGATATGTTAATTAAAATTCATATTAATGGGATCCTAGCAGGTTGTTTGTGTTATCTAATTAGGCGTCAGAACATCTATTTGGGACCTTATTAAGCAATAAAAAAACATATGTGGTGATAAATACAAAAAACAAATAAACGTCAATATAATGAAAGTATATGAATAATAATATAAAATAAAGATAAGGGATTAGAATATACAAGAAGATATGAATCATTTAGGGAACTACATCAAGAAAAACTTGTTAGTAACTTCAAGAATTAAAGTGGAATTGCAAGATTGAGAACCCTGAAGAATTATACTTTTGTCGCTTAGATATTGAATAAAGACCCGTAGGAGTAATAAGAGGTTTTTAGTGTGTCGTTAAGGCACCTAAAATCACTTTTGAAACAATAATTATAACTCCAAACAAGAAATTACTAAGAACATGGTAAAGGCAAGTCAAAGGTCGATCCACACGGAACTTGCGATTAATCAAAGTCAAACAAGCTTAAATTACCTAATTGAAGGGTATTTGGGGGTTTAAGAATGGTTTTCTAACACTATGGACTAAGATAAAACAAACTAGCAAATAAATATGAGATGAAAATATCAATGAGAAAACACTAGAGTTAAGGCTACTAGTATGAAACAAAACGGAACACTGATCATTAATGCAATTGTGATTCAAAGGCGACAATTATGCAAGGTTTAGTTTCCCTTTAAAATACTCGAGTTCTCTCTCGAATGGTCCTCAAGAATAATCACTTAATCGATAAACTAAATCCTCTCTCGAATGGTCTTTAGTTAATCGATTAAGAGATCCGATAAGTACGAAAAATCTCTAATAAAGTTGATTCATGGGGATGAGAAAAGAGTTCAAAATTCGATTAAGAATATATGCAATCAAAATACCAAACTATAAATGTGATCAATATATATCCTAAGGCCTCAAAACACCAAGATCAATGCATAATCATCATTAGATAATCACAATTACATTAATAATCCATGAAAATTTTAATTCAAACTTTCACCCTAACCCTAGATCGGAGACTACTCACTAATCATTGAATCTAAACATAAAAATCTAAAATTTATAACTAATCAAGGGCTAAACATGACTATTGGATGACTGATAGAATAGAAACAAGCAATTATGAAACTATAATACTCTCAAATCTATAATTATGGAGGAATAGTTAATAACAACGACAAGGATAAATAAAAACTGAAAACTTGCAATTCGATGGAATAAAAAGTACCTTGAACCTGTAGAAATCAACAAACTTCGAAAAAGTAAATCCAAAATCTAAGACAAATCAATGTGTTTTTCTCTCTAATATGGAACCCTAATAAGGTCTCTAATCACTAGAATAAAGCATAGTTTTAAAATAAAAGCTATATATTCTCTTTATTAGGCACGAGGCCTTACAAATTTGTGACGGGAATAAATGGTGCGGGCGCACCAAACATACTGATCTCCAAGTGATTCCATCTGTCGAAAGGTGCGGGCGCACCTAAGAAACAGGTGCGGGAGCACCTCGATCTGGTTCTGCTCTGGTCGGAAATTTCAACTTAAAACGCGCATAACTTTTTCGTTTTATATCCAAATCAAGATTATGACCAATCGTTGGAAAGCCATTGAAACGAGCTTTGACCTCCAACTAAAATTAGATTCATCCAATTTGTTGTTTAAAAGTTATGTCCATTTGAATTTCTCAGTACAAGATTTTATTATGCTATGTGCTCCTTTGTGCGAGCGGACATGGGGCACGGTGCAAGCGCACCATTTCTCAATGTGTGCTCTATTTTCATTGCCACGCTGACTCTCAACTCGTAGCCGTCTTATGTAGTTCCACCTATATTAAGAAGATGGTAAAACAGGGTGAAAGCAAATGTACTAGAAATTCGGTCAAAAATGACTGAAAATCTATCAAAATGTCACTATAATCAGGAATGATCAAGTGAATGAAATAGAATGGAAAAGGGAAAAGAAAGAGGGAAGAAAGGGGAGAAAGAGAATCAAAATAAGTTAAAAAGAGTCCGTAAAGTGCGTTAGAATTACACTTATTGGGGCTAGGAATGGGTTGGCCAGGAAGTTGATTTGTAGGGGTTGATGGGTTTTTCTCGGCTACTTGGGCAATTTGGGTTTCAAGCATTTTGTTATGGGCTTGGAGCTCTTGAAACCTTTGCTCATGGCTTTGGAGAATTTGGTTCATGGCTTGGAGTTGTTGGAGAATTTGGAGAGAGCTTGGCTTGGGAGATGGGGTAGGTTTGGGATTTTGTTTGGGACATGGAGGATTAGGAGGAGCCTTTTGGAAAATAACTCTTTGGTGTGGAGTTTGGTAGACATTGGACCCTTGTGAGGATGAACCACCTTGGTTGTAATTTTGGTTATGACCTTCCAGATACCCTTGGTTTTGAGCTTAGTTGTACCCTTGTTGAGGTTCATTGAATCCTTCATTGTAGCCTTGTTGAGATTATTTCCAACCTCCTTGTTGATTGCTTATATACCCTTGGTTTCCTTGATAAACATCTCCTCTTAAATTTATCGCCGCCACATGCTCCGAATTTTTACCTCCACATTAAGAAGTATCATAGTTAGTACCTTCACAAATATAACAAGAAAAAGAACGATGGATTAGATGATGCGAGGTTGAACTTGGAGAGCTTCTTGTCAATTTGGTCCATCTTAGCTTGAATTTGATCCATGGGATCCAATTCAAACTTACCACTCTTCTTAGGTTGAGCACCTCTTCTTCTTCCACCCCATAAGTAGTTCTTAATCACCTCTTCAATTGTTGACTCAAGTTAGTCTTGCGGTATCTTTGAAAGTTGACCTCCCGCTCCGGCATTAAGGTTGGTACGTGACATAGGATTAAGGCCATCATAGAAGAACACATGAGTAGATTTTTGTTGAACTCATGGTGAGAGCATGAATGGATCATCTCCTTGAACCGTTCCCTAGGTTTCGCAAGCCTCTCATCGGTATCTTGCTCAAATAGGAGATTTTCCTCCTTATGTCTGCTGTTTTCCTCTCTGGAAAATATTTCTTCAGAAAAGCCTATGTTACTTCCTCCCAAGTAGTGAGGGAATTAGCAGGTAAGCTCTTGAGCCATGATTTTGCGTTTCAGGTAAGAGAAGACCGGAACAGATGCATCTTAATATAGTCTGGGGAGACGTCATTTATTGTTACCATGGAACAGATCTCAAGAAACCTATCAAGATGGTCAAGAGGATCTTCATTCGACCCTCCACAAAATTGTTCCGCTTTCACCATCTGAGTGTATTGAGGATGAATGCTGAAATTAGTAGTAGTGGTGGGGAGTCGAATACCACCTTGTAGAACATAGGACCCCAGATTTCCGAAATCCCTAAAGAGTTGCGCATTTGCTTCACCCATATCTGATTCAACTTCACTTGTTGTACTTGAGACTAGTGAAGATGGTTCGGAACCCAAAGACAATTGTTCAAAATTTCTCAGAAGCATTTGCAAGGTGCGGTCGATTTATAGATCTAGAAGTAAAGTGGGTGAACCGTGATCTCTTCTTCTCATGCAACACAAGAAAGCTAAGTAGAGGATTAGCAAATACCAACCACAATTAAAAATAAGATAAAAGAAAATCAACGAAGCAAATACTAATCTTAAGTAAACTTCAATCAATAACACCATATCCCCAGCAACGACGCCATTTTGATAAGAGGTTTTTAGTGTGTTGTTAAGGCACCAAAAATCATTTTTCAAACAATATTTATAACTCCTAACAAGCAATTACTAAGAACGTAGTAAAGGCAAGTCAATGGTCGATCCACAGGGAAATTGGGATTAACCAAAGTCTAATAACAAGCTTAAATTACCTAATTGAAGGGTATTTGGAGGTTTAAGAATGGTTTTCTAACACTAATGACTAAGATTAAACAAACTAGCAAATAAATATGAGATGAAAATATCAATGAGAAAACACTAGAGTTAAGGCTACTAGTATGAAACAAAACGGAACAATGATCATTAATGCAATTGTGATTCAAAGGCGACAATTATGCAAGGTTTAGTTTCCCTCTAAAATACTCGAGTCCTCTCTCGAATGGTCCTCAAGAATAATCACTTAACCAAGCAACTAAATTCTCCCTCGAATGATCTTTATTTAATCCATTAAGAGATCCAATAATTACGGAAAACCCCTAATAAAAGGATCCCCTTAATTTCTACCCAATATGTTGGCCTAGAAATTAAGTTGATTTATTGGGATGATAAGAGTTCAAAATTCGATTTAAATATTTGCAATTAAAATACCAAAGCATAAATGTGATTAATATCTATGCTAAGACCTCAAAACACCAAGATCAATGCATAATCATCATTAGATCCTCACCATTACATTAACAATCCATGAAAATCTTAATTCATACATTCACCCTAACCCTAGATGGGAGACTACTCACTAATAATGGAATATAAATATAAAAATCTAAAATTTATAACTAAGGGATAAATATGATTAATGGATGATTAAGAGAATAGAAACAAGCAATTACGAAACTATAATACACTAAGATCTATAACTATGGAGGAATAGAGAATAACGATGAAACGGATGAATAAAAACTGAATCCTTGCAATTCGATTGAATAAAAAGTACCTTGAATATGTAGAAATCAACAAACTTCGATCAATAAATCCAAAATTTAAGACAAACCAATGTGTTTTTCTTTCTAATATGGAACCCTAATAAGGTCTCTAATCACTAGAATAAAGCATAGTTTTAAAATAAAAGCTATATATTCTCTTGATTAGGCACGAAGCCTTTCAAATTTTTGACAGGAATAAATGGCGCGGGTGCCCCAAACATACTGATCTCCAAGTGATTCCATCCATCAAAAGGTGCGGGCGCACATACGAGACAGGTGCGAGCGAACCTCGATCTGGTTGTGCTATGGTCGGACAGTTCAACTCAAAATCCGCATAACTTCTTTTTTTATATGCAAATCAAGTTTATGACCAGTCGTTGGAAAACTTACCAAAACAAGCTTTCACTTCCAACTGAAATTACCTTCATCCGATTTGTGGTTTAAAAGTTAGGTCCATTTGGAGTTTCCTAAACAAAATTTTATTGTGCTATGTACTCCTTTGTGCGAGCGAACATGGGGCATGGCGCAAGCGCACCATTTCTCAACGTGTGCTCTATTTTCATTGCTTGATTTGCCGACTCTCAACTCATAGCTGTCTAGGTAGTTTCACCTATATTAAGAACATGGCAAAACAGGGTGAAAGCAAATATACCAGAAATTTTGTCAAAAATGACTAAAAATCTAGCAAAATGTCACTATGATAAAAAATGATAAAGTGAATGAAATAGAAGGGGAAAGGGAAAAGAAAGACGGAAGAAAGGGGAGAAAGAGGATCAAAATAAGTTAAAAAGAGTCCGTAAAGTGCATTAGAAATGCACTTATCAAGGAGGAGTAATCTTGAAGGGAGATTTATAATATGTTTGAAGTGTTTTGGAGATATAGAATGGAGTGATTTTCGTGGTGTGTAGTGTAAGTAAGGCGTAGGAAAAAACGGTGGAAAAAGTGTCGCAAAATCTATAGAAAATCGAGTGAAAACAAGGTTAGTTTGTAGGGAAAACGGAAGAAACCGGATAAGATTTGAGGATGCGCGGCACGCAATTCACGGCACACAATATACATCGCACATCAGTGTTGCACGGTTCACATTACGATGCATGGATCGCACCCGCTTCTGAATTTTTCTTACTGTCTCGACGTCTCGTGTGCTCAAAGTTGGCGCGCTAGACGAATTCGGCGTGCAAAGCTCATCCGCAGATTTGGACTGCTTTTTATTATTTATCAAATCTTTAAAATATTATTTTTTATCCTTATTAAATATTATCTTTTAAAATCCGAAAATCAATTATCTTCAGGATAAAATCTGACTTTTCATAATATGTTTTAATTTAATTTTATTTATTTATTAAATGTATAATTAGTTATCAAGAATAATGAATATCTATAAAAAATGCAATTAATTATCAGGAATAATTAATTGAAATTTTCGAGAATGGGATTTACAAATGCAATTAATTATCATGAATATATAATTGGGCTTTTAAAACTGGGATTGGAATATTTAGAAAGACTACATGTTCTTAAAACGATATTGGGCTTAGCTTTTCAGATTGCTCTTCATTTGGGACAGACCAATTAGGACGATGGTAAGTTTTATGATTGGGTGCTGAATTGGGGAGGCACGATTTTGTGTCTACAGAAGCCCCCACTTTGACAGATGTTTGTCAAACTAAAAGTAAAAGCCGTATGTGTTGGGACGGAGAACAATTCAAAACGTTACGTAGTCTAGAACTGATCTATATGTCTCCAGTTTCTGTAAAATAAAGTTAGTCTGCAAGACGATAACTAGAAACAAATTGGTTAGCGTGCAAGAAAATATGTTAGCCGATACGTACAAACAACTCAGATAAGAATGCAAATATGATGCAATGATGCAAACTTAATTAGACTCTCTAAGGATGCATGAGAAGCTATGCAAGGTCAGCGCTATGCAAACTAATATAGATTGTTGGAATGCTATGCAAGGTCAGGGTAATGCAAGCTAAGATATCTTAATTGATTGAGATATATTTATTTTCGAAAACGTTTATGATAAAAAACGGGGTTTGCAAGTGGAATCCACATTATACAACTCTTTGGAAGTTTTATTTGGTGGAACCACCAAATATATGGAAATTCCCCACTTCGAGAAAGCATGGCATGATTTAAACACTCTAAGCATAAATTAGAAGATAGTCGACTTGAATTGAGCATCTAGAGGAGCATTCGAAGTTTCTTCATTGCGAGTTAATGTAGGCAAAGTCAGATATCGCCACCATGGAAGTATCAGAGTGTCCTTTAGGAACATGGTGAGTTTGGATTGAAAAATAAAAGGTTTATTTTTTGACTTATATAAATGTAGGTGGGAAAGGGTTTGACGTTGCTAGGGTTAGACTCAAGTCTATGTCTGAATCTAGAAAGACTTATGTTTCTGGATTCTAGAAAGTCAAATCATGTGACCTTGATTAATATATTTTCTTGAACCGGTATGACCTCGAGATGAGGTTTCCTACATATCCTTGCGGAAAAAGATCATTCGTATTTCTTGATCTAATTTTTTTGTGCCCTAACTTTTATGTAGGTTGCCCTTTTGGGTTTTCAACCAAACGGGTTGGTCATACCTTGATGAAGGAGTTAAGATTGATATGAGGATTTAAAAGGTTTGAGGTTTGGGGATCTGGATGAAGGTTTAATTGGCTGAGCCATGGTAATGGTTATGATTTTAGGTCATATGGGTCACGGTAAGGGTTATTGATTTTTATTTGAATGTCGAGGTAAGATTTATTGTTTTTATGGATTTTAAGGTATTTGGAAAGAGGCGTAGAGCTTATGTAAAAGGCCATTAGAATGACTTTTTTCCTTTGATCTTTCTTTTTTCCATTGGAAAAATTGTCATGAATAAGCCAACCTTTAGCTGGTCTTCCAAAAATAAGTTACAACCTCCGTCCCAGAATAGTCTGGACACTTTCCTTTTATGTTTGTTCCAAATTAGTTTGAACACTTCCATTCTAAGCATGGTCCCACCGTTAATATATTATTTCTTTTACACATCTTTGGCCCACACTCTACCTCTTATCAATAAAAAGTTACCCAATTTTTTCTCTCCTCTAATTAAAAATACCTCACCAACTCCTATCACATCTACTTTTTAAATAAAATAAAATTGATAACCACACCATAACTTATCACCTTAAACTACGTGTCCCAACAAGTGTTCAGATCTTTCTGGGACAGAGGGAGTAATATTTTGATTAGCTTAGAATAAGTAAAGCTTATAGTGATAACTACTTTAATTGGGTCAAAAAACCTACGGCCTAAATCACAGGTCACCACCACCTGTAAAACCCCTCAAAACCTCAGCCTCACCTATTTTTTCTCCCTCTCCCCACCATCAATTAACCACCACCACTGCCTCCCCTTAACCCTTTGACCGGTCACCACACCACATGCTAACCCTCCACCACCTAACTCACTACTAAATGCACCTTATCAGACCCAAACACTAGTTTTGAATTAAAGAACAAACATCAAGAGGAGAAGAACACCAGAGAATTTTTGTCGGCAATGATGAACCCGCGCTGGTACAAGATATTAAGGGTGCAGTTGATGATCAAGAGACGACGTTACTCACGAGCCATCTTGAGAAAGAGAAAACATATATTCTCTCTCTCTTTTTAGATGAACCTTTTTTTTTTCGGATGTTGACGAACTTATGGGCTCTATGATCCGGGTAAGATGAGTTTTTCTCGTAAATTTTTTATGGGTGTTGAAAGTAATACCTAAGTTAGTGAAATGGGGTTTGAGATTCGTTGGTCAATTCGATTAAAGTGGTTAATTTTGGATTATGTTCTTCATCATTTTTTTGTTTAGTTTTTGGTTACTAATTTCCATATTTAAGGCTCATAATTTAGTCACTTGTGTTATTTTCAAATGTTTCATTCAGTTCTGGGTTGTTAAAATAATTTGCAAACTGGTTATCCATTTTAATGTTAGATTTGTCTGTTCAAGTTGGTTGTGTTCTAATATTTGGATCAAAATTCAATTTTTTAAGTCCTTTGGCAAAAATTACAGCTTTGGGAATTGTATGAATGTACACTAGTGGAAAAAACATTATATGTCATAACACAACATATCCGGTTTTAACAAATCTGAATCCGTAAATCGTCCATATTTTGGGAGCCAAAATGCGACAAATTTACTAATCCGGTTCTATAGTGAACTAGATCAGTTAATAAAAAACTGATCCAATTTTCTGTTAACTGATCCGGTTCGCATAACCGGATCGGTAAATTTGTGTTTTCAGCCCAACTCACCACACACTAGTAGAATAAACGCTTATTGCTGCGGTCATTAAGTGGCCTATTGCGGCGTTTTGACGGCGCAACAATTAACGGCGCAGCAATAGGTAATAAATCTGTTGCTGCGGTTTTAAACCGCAGCAATATTAAAACATATTGCTGCGGTTTGTTGAAAAAACCGCAGCAATATTTCCATTTTATCATTATTTAAATCAAACATATTGCTGCTGTTTCTCTGACAAACAGAAGCAATATGTATATTTTTATTATAAAAAAGCGGTATATTGCTGCGGTTTCTGTGACAAACCGCAGCAATATACTTTTTTTTATAATAAAAATACACATATTGCTGCGGTTTGTCATAGAAACCGCAGCAATATGCTTTTTTTTTATTATAAAAAAAAGTATATTGCTGCGGTTTGTCTGAAAAACCGCAGCAATATGTTTTTTTTATTAAACCGCAGCAATATGTTTTTTTTATTATAAAAAAAAACAGTATATTGCTGCGGTTTTTCACAGATACCGCAGCAATATACTGCTTTTTTTTTTTAAAATATAATTTTGTTTTAAGCAGAATGCAGAATGCAAGAAGCAGAATGCAGCAAGCAGAATATTTTCTGCATAAATTTCGACAGAGCTCCGTTTGTAAATTGGATAAACCCATAATTGGGAATTAACCTGTACAATATTATATGCAACAACCATTTATCCATCATCCAAAATTCATCCAACATCCATCCATCATCCACAAATCATCCAACAAACAACATCTAATCCAAAATTCATCCAACATCCATCCATCATCCAACTTCCACGCACGATCCAAATTCCCAGTTTAACAAGAAATATATACGATTCAATCAAACATAGATATCATACGATCCAACATTTATATTTATATATCATGAAATCCAATCAATTAAGTCAATACGATTAACCAAAGTTAGCTTTCAATAGTTATATATACAAACTAACCTAACCTATGCAATGCAATTATCAATAAAGTATCTTGCCCACTTATTTTTCACCTCATTGATTTGATCTTCAGTATAAGGATCGCGGGTAAAGGTACGAGCAACCTGAAAATAATTCACCAAAGTTAGCTTTCAATAGTTATGTATATAAAATATGAAATGAATAATAAGTGAACAAAAAACTTACTTCATCGAAATCCTCCGAACCAGAATATAAAGTGAGTACGTCAAAAATGTTGCGCATGACAAAATAACCGCACTCCGTGCCTCCTTGTTGTTGTGGGCACTTTAACGAAAGTTTTAAGAAAATGAGGAAATTTATCGTATAATGAGAATGACATAACATATGCTTTTAATTGAATAAAATAAGTCTATTATACCTGAACACATTTCCAAATAAGCTTTTTGTGACGAACTTCGTTGCCGCTCATCCGAAACCTCCTAAAAGCACTACATAAAACAAAATCAAATGATCAGTTACACTTTATTTGCTTTATATTATAATTTAAATTCATTTAAAATATATCAAAACGATCAACTTAAGCTATCATAGGTGGTCTAATCGTTAACTTCCGCTCCTTGTGAAAACTAGCGGAATCAAAGACGTAAATAATCCCGAGCATGGGACGTATGACAAGGAGCATCCAATGACGGCTATTGCAAGATGGAATAATAATAATTACTTAAAAAATTCACATGTCATGCAACAAACTATATTTGTAAAACTATTAAGATAGAATATTACTCTTGAAAGTTTGGCGCGAAGATGATATTAGCACCAGCAACGACGGATCCAGTCAAAGCACACTGAATGTAAGTCGTTACATTCTCCAAAGCATGCACATCCGCGGTACTCTCCGGGCACATCCAACAAACTCGAACAGCATCCCCAAATTCATCCAAGTCAGACTGTGTTGCCCTATAAAAAATAGATAAACATAAAGTTTATGTGGAAAATACAACTATCATACAATGAAATGTAAAAAAAAAATCATAACTTTGATTATTGTTACCTCATGTACACTTGGATAATAGAAATATTAAGCATCTCCCCTTTTAAGAACTGAGCAATATCGTCCTTGGTCAGATAAGCGGTGGCATCTTCTGAATAATGGAATAATGAGCTCGGCAAGGTTACACCAATAGTATCATCGTCTACGACGGCAAGGGTAAGCGTATCTGCTAACTCCTTACAGTCTTCAGTGAGTGATTCCAAGAACGATACATCATCAACAACTGGACTATAACGAGTAGCCGAACCGGGTGAAAGCTGCTGGCTAGGACATCTAACAGCCTCCCCCGAAATCCCCTTTTGTTTTTTAGGTGTCGGTGTAACCTAATAATAATTTTTTAGAACGAGCATAAGATTATGTAATTTTTTCATTTAATCCTATTATTTGTGCAAAAATGGATAAAATTTGAAGAATTATCTCATCACCTAATATTTGCACTAAATTTTTTGGCCATTGCACCCACGTACCCAAAGCAGTTTCCGTAGTGTCGATTTCATATGCAGGGACGGGGACAGGTAGTGGCAAATGACCATACTTCTCTACAAAACGATGAATATTCACTCGAAGGTGATCATTCATCATTCTAGACCCATGAACTGTAGTGGTCTCATCAAAAGCATAAGAATGTGCATCTGCCACTAGACAAGTCTTTCCACTAGTTGGATCTATCAAATACAATCGACAGGGAGTCTCGTCCTAACAATAACATAAAGTTTTAAATATATAAGATAATTATTTGTATAAAGCACATATGTATATGATAATTATTTGTATAAAGCACATGTATATATGATAATTATTTGTATAAAGCACATGTATATATGATAATTATTTGTATAAAGCACATGTATATATGATCCTTATTTGTATAAAGCAAATGTATATATGATAAATATATGTACCTTCGAATGAGGAGAATGAGTGTCTCCAAATCCAGATAGTGGAGTACGTAGCTGAGTGGGCTGTGAAGTAGATGGCCCAGCAGATGGTGAAGCAGCTGATGGAACAAATGGTGAAGCAGCTGATGGAACAAATGGAGGAAAAGGTAGCTGAGTAGGCTGAAAAGTAGCTGGCCTAGAAGATGCTGAAGCAGGTGATGGAACAAATGGAGGAAAAGGTAGCTGAGTAGGCTGAAAAGCAGCTGGCCCAGAAGATGCTGAAGCAGGTGATGGAACAAATGGCGGAAAAGGTAGTTGAGTGGGCTGAAAAGCAGCTGGCCCAGTAGATGGTGAAGCAGCTGATGGAACAAATGGTGCAACAAATGGTGGAGTAGGTAGCTGAGTGGGCTGTGAAGGCGCCACATTCTGCATATATGTGGCAATGTCAATTCTCCACCTTTCAGCCATTTTCTGCATGAATGCTTCCTCTTGTTCCTGACTCGAGCTCCAATAGTTCCTAGGAGGTGGAAGACCAAAAGCCTTCCTGTAGCCAACATTGTAGCCTCCAAAACCATAACAACGACCCGAGTGATCTGGCTTCTCTCCAAGAGCCATAAAAACGGCGTCTTTGTAAAGTACCGGAGTGAACTCACCCTTGGCTTGCTTCTCCTTGTACTCCAACTGCCAAAAAACAAGTTCCAAATAACAAAAATGTATTTAATAAATAAAAAACGTATATATGTCAAACTAAAAGTTATATATAGTGATATACATACGTATTTGTCAGCTGCAATCTTTGTTTCCTCAACTGGAATAAATCGATGTTTGGTGACTGGATCCTTCTTATGCAACGCACACCACCAGTCATCACCCCGAGTAACATGAGAGGACACCGAGGAGGATGGTGTACTAGATGACGATCCTGCAGAATCAAAACTAGGTGGAGAAAAGTTCTCCTGCTTCCACAACTCTCTAGCATCCCCATAGTTCCTTTGCCCTAAGTGGTGATGATGTGTATTCTTTTTTGCACTCTCGAGCGCCTTTTCTCGCTTTTTCTACAATAAAAAACACATTAAGTTAGTAGAATATAATTTAATTTAATAAAACACATTAAGTTATTAGAATATAATTTAATTTAATAAAACACATTAAGTTATTAGAATATAATTTAACTTACTACAGCCTCATCTGACGTCATAGCCTCTTTGAAGGTAAGCCAATCCTCCATCTTGATGTGCTTGTATACATCTGGCGGAGTATCACCTAGCTTCTCCTTCTTTGATCTGACTCTGGTCATTGTGATCCAACTAGATACCAATTTGCTCTTGAAATCCCTCCATCTTGAGTTCACAGCAGTCAAGTAATGCCTCTTATAGCTTATCTCGTCCGGAAGGTGAAACATATTCTGTTTTCCATCATAAACAAATAAATAAGCACGTTAGCTCAACAATAGAACAATAAATCCCAAAATTGTAAATGAAACAAATCTTACCATAGTGTCTGTCCACATCAAATCCAACAAGGCAGGAGAAATGTTTTTCCATTTCCAATTGATGTTAAGCCTGCGTATAGATAGACCGACCCAAATACCATACTTGGATCTCCACGTGCCTAATAGAAAAAACAATTACAAATCCAAACATTAAATCGTAAGCATAGTAAATTATAACTATCTTACAATCAATAATTACCTGTTGGTCTCCCCAATTCATCAAACTTTAAGAACATATCTTCTGTGTTGCGGAGATTCATCGTGGGACCTCTTTTACGCTTTCTAGCTGCCTTTGTCTTCCCACCTGACTTCTTCCCCCTCCCTTGTGCACCATAATATGCACTGGTCTGACGAGGATCTAAGAATCAAAATAAGGAAACTAAATTAGAGAACGAACAAATAAATGACATACTCAATATTACAATAATCGCGAACCTGAGGGGGTGGCTGACGTGGATCAGATGTCACCTCAATGTCAAGTAAAGCATTTCTATCAGCTTCTACTTCCATTCTTTCCATCCAAGCATCAAACGCATCTGCAACACGATCACTGTCCTCCCCCTGGTCAGCCTCCTTTTCCGGGTGAAATGGTGCATCGGAATCCGATGACTGATCGCTCGAACCGTCACTAGCCATATCTGTAACATATACATAGAAACAACAAAAAGTGTTAACAAAATTTAAAACAATATATATCAACACATTATTGTAATGAAATTTATTATAAGTACATCAATTTAGTATTCAAATTACTCATATAGAACATTTTTTACCTTTAATTTTGGTCAATAGGTTGCTCGATGACCGTTATATCTTCCTGGTGATCCATTCGCATGTAACTATTTTCAGTATCAGACACATCCATCATATCATCACTTGGGATTGAGAAAGGGGGGATATCATCAAACTTATCATATTCTTCTTCATCGTCAACATCACCAACTCCTAAAATTCGCCTTTTACCATTAACAACAATGCACCACTGAGTGTCTACAAGATCAGATACATAAAACACTTGTTTTGCTTGTGATGCGAGGATAAAAGGTTCTTCAGTGTCACGCAGACGACTCATATCGACTAGAGTAAAACCACACTCATCCTTTCGCAAACCACGTCTATTATCCGCCCACTTGCATTGAAAAATAGGCATAGTGAAGTCACAATAATCGAGCTCCCATATTTCCTGAATGATCCCATAATATGATTGTTTAGCATCAATCGGAGTTTTATCCTTTGCACTCGCATACTCCCTAGATGATGTAACCATTGAAACCCCACAATTCTGTACCACCTTTGATTTCTTGTCTTGATGTTCAGTGTAAAAGGTAAATCCATTGATATCATACCCCTCATACGATTTAAAATTGTCACGTGGACCGTATGCCAACCACTTAATTGTATCGGGTACATGATGGTCGTTTGCAGACAATTCACCAATTACTTTATTATGGAACCAATCAATGATAGACCTGTTATGCTCATTCATCAACGCCCTCTCCCCTTTTGACGGGTTTTTGTGGCGCAATTCACGCATATGTCTCTCTAAGTATGGATTAACTTCAGTAACATGGTGCAACACGAAAAGATGAGCTTTATTTAACTCACTCAATGAAGGAGAAATATGTCGCATCCCGACACCACCCTTGCCTTCTAACCTTCCCTCGTGTCTGGACTTTGGAAGGCCTATCGTCACAGCCTTAGCAAAATGAGAAGAACAATATCCTCCAACCTCTTCGGCAATTGTTCCTTGAATAATACTCGCCTCCGGTCTTGCTGAGTTCCTTACTTTCTTTTTCAAAGAACCCATATGTCTCTCAAAAGGGTATGCCCATCTTAAAAACACAGGACCACACAGTTTAATCTCTCCTACCAAATGAAGGACTAAGTGAACCATAATGTCAAAAAAAGAAGGTGGAAAATACATCTCAAATTGACAAAGTGTTATCACCACCTCATTTTGCAAAGCATCCAACTTATCAGGGTCAAGTACCTTGTTGCATATGGTATTAAAAAATGAACACAACCTCGTGATGGCAAGCCTGACATGTTTTGGAAGAATCCCGCGTATTGCAATCGGCAAAAACACTTGCATCAACACATGACAGTCATGGGACTTCAGCCCAATTAATTTCAGATCAATCAAAGAAACAAGTCTTCTCATGTTAGATGAGTATCCAGTGGGAACCTTAATACCGTATAAACACTCACAGAACAATCGTTTCTCTTGCCTAGACAATGTATAACAAGCTGGAGGCAAATATGTTGTTGTTCTCTTTCCTTTCTTAGTTTTTTCCTTAACCTTTGGCCATAAATTAGGCCGAATCTTCAATTTCTCCATATCTCTGCGAACTTTCAGATCATCCTTAGTTTTTCCCGGCATATTCAACAGAGTACCAATAATTGCATCACAAACATTTTTTTCAATGTGCATTACATCGAGCAATGTCTAACTGGTAAGTATTTCCAATAAGGAAGTCTCCAGAATATAGACTCTTTTTTCCAAATGACACCATCGTCTTCCGAAGGTTTAACCCCCTTACCAAATATTGTGCCCATCCCCTTAACACGATTATAAACTTCTTTTCAGGTCAACGGTCTAGGAGCTGGAGCATTTTCAACTAACCCGTTAAATGGTGCTTTTTTCTTTCGATATGGATGAGAATTATGTAGGAAATGCCTATTAATGATATAGACATGTTTCCCACAATGTGGCAAATGTGTAGCATCCATACCATTCTCACAAATGGGACATGCCTTTTTTCCTTTGACCTTATACCCCTACAAATTGCCATAAGCAGGATAATCATTTATAGTACAGAATAACATAGCACGAAGCCTGAAATCTTCATTGGAATACGCATCAAATACCATAACACCTTCGTCCCATATCTTTTTGAGATCTTCGATGAGAGGTGCAAGATAGATGTCTATATCATTTCCCGGTTGTTTAGGCCCAGAAATTAAGAGAGACAACATAATATACTTCCGCTTCATGCACAACCATGGAGGAAGATTGTATATCACTAACAGAACAGGCCAAGTACTATGTTGACTACTCAAAGTACCGTAAGGGTTCATTCCGTCCGTACACAATGCAAGTCTCAAGTTCCTAACTTCCTGACCAAATTCCCGATATCTGGAATCTATAGCCTTCCATTGAGGATAATCTGCGGGATGCCTAAGCATCCCATCTTTCTTTCTCCGATCAGCATGCCATCTAAGGTTCTCTTACATCTTCTTTGATAGAAAATAGCCTCCTAAACCTTGGCACAATTGGAAGATACCAAAACACTTTCGCAGAAGGACCCGTATTGCCCGGCTCAGGCTCTACCCCATCCGGCAATTTATAGCGGGACTTACCACACCTCGGGCATTCATAAAGGTCTGCATTCTCATTTCGATACAACACGCAATCATTCGGACATGCATCAATCCGCTCATATTCTAAACCCAAAGGACACATTAATTTTTTGGCATAGTAGGTGGATTTTGGTAATAAATTACCCTCAGGAAACATATCTTGTAAAGCTTCTAAGAGTTATTTGAAGCCTACATCAGTCAAATTATGTTTCGCTTTGATGTTGAAAAGGGTTAAAACCCCACTCAATTGAGTGTATTTTGTACACCCTGGATAAAGGGGTTTCCCAGCAGCTTCAGACAAACTGTCAAACACTCGTGGCCGCTTTTTAAAATGGTCACGTGCCCCTTCCAATATCTCACCTAATCGATCATCACCAAACTCTTCATCCTCAGTGTCACTATTATCTCCATGATCATTTTCATTACCTACAACATTATCACCTTCAATCCTAACATGATCTTCAATCACAAATTCATTCTCTGCCCCAACATTCGACATATCAATCTCTAATGAGTTACTAGTGCCATCATCAACAATAACCCTATTCTGAGTATACTTTCCCTTCTCACCATGCCATAACCAAATATAATACTAAGCTCTAAATCCTCGACGAATAATATGATATCTTATTAACCTAATATCAGAAATCGTATTCACATTGTAGCAATCAACACATGGACAATATATCTCATCCTCGCAAGTAAGTTGTTGATGCTCTACAGCACGTTTACAAAACTCATTCACACCTTGTACGAACTTCAACGTATTCCGCTTTACATACATCCAACTTTGATCCATTTCTAAAAACCCCCACACATATATACATCCATTAAAACTTATTATCAATTAAAAAATTCACATAAATATAACACAGCAAACTAATATTCAATGCATGCTTCCACTGGGTCCTTATCACTCCAACCTAACCCATCCTTAAACGTCCAATCCCACTAGTGAATGCATGTATCATCTTTGATTCTAAGTAAAATTCGGCAGCATTTCCCTTCAGTTCTCCAAGTACACGATGAAGATAATTGCTTATCTTATATGCACCCGGAGAACAAATTAGGGAAATGATTAACCGTATTTCACTTAGAATCAAGGAATCAACACACATTCACTACCTAAGTGAGATGTGAACGGGTATCTAGGCATTATGATGTACATAAAAACAATCGCATTCAAGCGATTCCAAGTCATCACCAAACAACAAATACCAAACCATTCCTTAGATTTCCCTTCCCCTCCCATTGGTGAGTCTATAAATATGAAGGCATTGCAAAAAAACAATCGCATTATACATACAAACAATCGCATTCAAGCGATTCCAAGTCATAACCAAACAACAAATACCAAACCATGCCTTACATTTCCCTTCCCCTTCCCATTAGTGAGTCTATTAATATGAAGGCATTGCAAAAATAACCCCATTATATATATCACTTCAAACAATTCACCACACTTATGCAAAAACAATCCCGTATAACATTCGAGGGCATACAAAAACTTAAGTAAAATCATCACAAAATTAGTTTTTAATCCTTAAATCTTATAACTAATCATATATATATATATTATATTGAGCATTTTTAACTACTATTTAAGCCAAATTTTTTATTAATGAAAAAAGAAAATTGAAAATTAATAAGAATTAATGAAAAACTAACCGTATGACAAGGGGAAGGTGGCACTGGTGGCTGTGAACGGAGTAGAGGAGTGCGAAAACCGGCCGAACACCGCACAAAAGAAGGCCGAAAACCGCACCAAAGAGGGGCGAAAACACGGCCGAAAACCGCACCAAAAAGGCCGAAAACCGCCGGAAAAACGAGTTAGGTAACCCTTGTCGCCGGAAACCGAAACATTGTTGCCGGAAAATGGAACCTTTTCGCCGGAAATTTGAAGATAGTGAGAGAGTGTGAGAGTAGAGAGAGAGAGAGTGTGTAGAGAAACAGTGAAGCCAAAAAAAAAACCCGTGTTTTACATCCAGATTTGGGGGGATATTGCTGCGGTTTCTGACAAAACCGCAACAATTTATTTCTAGAAAAAAATGTTCAACTTTTTTTGAAAAAATCCGTTGGAAATATATTGCTGCTGTTTTCTCTAGAAAACGCAGCAATATGGTTGGTCAAATGGTCAACAATTTTGCAAAAGTTTTCGTTGTAACCATATAGCTGCGGTTTTTAAAAAAAACCGCAGCAATATGTTTATTTTATAATTTACCTATTTTTTTTCGTTATATATTGCTGCGTATGGGTAAAACCGCATCAATACCACCGCAGCAATAAGCATTTATTCTACTAGTGACATGAATAGCTGGCCTAACTCGCCAAAAGCGCTGGCCCAACTTCCCCCAAAAGCGTTAGCCCAATAAAAACTAACCCTAAGCGCCTTACTCAACCTCACCTCCCTCTCTCACGGGCTAGGGTTATCTTCATCTCCTCTCTCCTCACCTCCCCCTCAAATCTCAAATCTCCATCTCCTCTCTCCTCACCTCCCTCTCAAATCTCAATCTTAGTTTCAGTCCACCACGTCTTCACCTCTATTATTCAACTCACATTTTCAGACACACCAACATCACAGTTGTTCTTACATACACTTTGCAGTTTTCCCCCTAACTTTCTCTCTCCTCGTTCAATTTTCCGCCATGGAAGATCGCTTCGAATACGAGAAACTGACTTAATCTCTTTCACTACTTCTTTACCTCGAACTCCCAAAATCTTTGGCAGATTCGACTCTTCTTCTTCCTCCGACGACGAATTATCACCTTCTTCTTCATCCTCCACTTACCAAAACCTAATTTCATCTCCTCAAATGGCGTCGTCAAATCCGCCGGTAAAAAGATCTATTACATGATCCTATTCCTCGATCGCAAGCTCTCCAAGGTCAATGGCAACAACTCCAACAATGGCGGAAGCGGGGCAACAATTCGCTCTCCAAGGTCAACAACTCCTCTTTTCCTTCGGCAGATTTGTAATTTGCTTTCAGCAGCGGTGGTTCGAAAGTGTAATGAAATCCTTCGTCGTTTTCAACATCATAGTTTGAGGTTTTTAGTTTTCAATTACTGACTTTTTTTTCCTTTTTTTAATCTTGTTTGTAGTTCCAGACCTATGACGTTTTTCTTTTCTATTTTTTTATTACATTTGTAATTCTAGGTCCTTCTAATTAGACTCATAATTTTTTTTAGTTTTTTTTAGCTTCGTTTTCAATTCCAGATTTAGGGTTATTCGTATTTATTTTTAGTTGTATATATTTTAGTTTGGTTTTATGGTGTATATTTAATGCCTTATTTTGATTTGTAATTTTCAATTGCTTGTTATCGTTTGTTGCAATTTGGTTTATTTTGGCTATAAATTTTGTATATGAGATTGCTTACTCTAAATCGGCCTCGTCATCTTAATGTGATTTTGCCATAAATGGTGCGCATAAGTAACTAGGGTTAGCAGGGCATTTTGAAAACTGGGAGAAGGATGAGAATTTTGATTTTGTTTTTAGGATGAGAATGTTGTTTTCAGTTAAGAATGAAAAAACTCAAAAAAAAAATTATATTTTGGGGCCTTAACTGATCCAATTTTGGGTGAAACTGATCCGGTTTTCGATCGGAGCAGTTAACTTTTTTTAACCGCTCTGAGCCCAACCGCTCCGGACCAAAAACTGGATCTGTATGGCCTATTTTGATCGAAACGGTTGAACTTTTTTCCACTAGTGGTAGTTCAAGTTAGATATGGAGAGGGTGGTAGTTGGCGGCGGTGGAGGAGGCAAGAAAGAGAAAGAGGTGGTGGAGGAGGAAGGAGCGAGGAGAGAGAAGGAGGTGGTGGAGGAGGAAGGAGGGAGGAAAAGGATAGTGTGGAAAAGGGAGGAGAGAGATAAGTTTTTTTTTTATAAAAATAAAGTAAATATATAAGACAATTAACAAGCGACACATATCATCTTTAACCTATTAAGTAGGTTACCAACCGGTCAATACCTAATTTGAGAAGGTACCTCCACAAGCTTCAGTTATTCTAAGTTAATTAAAGGGTTAACCTATTTTGAGTAGACCACCCAAATGTTGACTTATTCTTAATAATTTTTTCGTTTCCATTTGCATTTTACTTTGTGCTTTTCTGCTTTTGCTGTTTTGCACTCTGAATTTTTCTTGCTTTTTTTATTATGTCTGGCATTGATTTTTTTATGTATTGAGGCTTGCACATAAGTTTTTGTTGTTTAGGGTATTGGATGGTTTGAAAGCTTTTTTGTGGAGCTTTAATTTGAAAGGATTATTTGGTTAAGGATCATGGAGGCAATTGCTTAAGTTTTTTATTTTCTAGTTGCATGAGGATGGTTTATGGATGTTTTGCTTGATGATGGCTTCTAGAGGTTATGGCTTTTTGAACTAATGGAGGGAAGAAGGAACGAGCTCCTAATCCAAAGTATGTCCCATATTTTCATTTATTTATTATATTATTTATTTATTAATCAAGGTTATATAATTTTTTAGTTTGATTAGAGTTTCATCATTCGATTCGGAGCACAAAAACGGTGAAAGGCTAATGAAAAGGAAACGAAAATGCAATGACATTGATGATATTGAAAAAGCTATAATAAATGAAAGTCCTAAAGTGACATAGACTCGATGGGAAAGGACATAAATGGTTGGAAAAATTGATATGAACAGTCCTAACTTTGCTCAATTTTCTTCAAACAGTCCTAACTTTTGATTAACTGTGAACATGCCCAACTTTAAAGGATGTCTTTTTTAATCGGTCCTCAATAATATTTAACTGGTTAAAAAGGTAATAAATGACACATGTTATAGTTTAATTGGTTCGTATGATTTTTTAGTTTTTTTGTGAAAATAACATGATATCTTATTTAAAAAGAATATTAAAGAAAAAACCTCACACATATCTCTCTCTTTCCAATGGCTTCCCTTTCACCAGTTGTACCTCTGTATCAGGCTATTAGCCACTAGGTCTTTCTTACCTACCACCCTTCCTCTCTCTGAAATTGTGTTGTAACTTGTAAAGTTTCGAAATTCGAATACCCATAACTCCCTCCCCACCCCTTGCCTTTCCCATTCCTGCCACCAATGCTGTCTTTCTTCTTTGTCCACAACCACTCTCAGCCTCTATTTTCTCTTTCCTCTCTTGGCCTTTCTATTTGCATTTTCTTTCTGAATTCTCAACCCAAAAGCGATGGAAACAAAATAAAATTGAGGAAGGTCGAAGGAAATTATGGAGAACCCACCATCAAAGTTCATTTTCTTTTCTCAAATTCATGTTTGTTCTTTTAATATTGAATGTCTAATAACAAAAAGTATCATAAAATGAAGAAATCTCCACTACTACAAAAAAACCCTATCGCGTCGCTTCTAAAAGACCTATCGTGTCTAAATTGGCCCGTCATAGTAGGTGCTGACACAATAGGTGCCACACATGACTTGTTGCTTCCCAGGTGACGCATTAGGTAGGTTTATGCGTCGCCTGAAAATTAAGAAGCGACACGATAGCCTGAATTATGCAAACATGTTTTACAACTAATGCATCAACTGTTACATAATACGCGGCGCATTAGGTAGGCTTATGCGTCACCTGCAAAGCAGGAAGTGATGCAATAGCTTGAATTGTAAAAGATGTTTTAAGGCTAACACATCACCTGTTACATTCTAGGCGACACATTAGATAGGTTTATGCTTCGCCTCAAACTTAAGAAGTGATGCGATAGCATGAATTGTCAAAGTTGTTTCAATGCTAACACATCACCTATTACCTACTTGGCGGCACATTTGCTTGGTTTTATGCGTCGCCTTCTCTATAAGAGGAGACGCGATAGCCTGAAAATGAAGAAAATATTCTTCAACCTAATGCATCACCTGTTATATAAGAAGCGAAGTATAAAGTTCTCTTTTTTTAGCTTAATATAAAATGTCACCATAAATAAAAATTGATTTTCCAAAACTAAATATGAAATAGTACTCAGTCATTCAATTTAAAAAAAAAAATATCACATACATAGTTGGAGTAGTTATACAAAAGTACATGTTCAAATTGCTTAGTTTCCATTCCTTAACATAACTGAAGAAAAACTACACACAATGATCGATAAATAATCTACACCATATTTCACGAACATCATCGGCCTCATCTTGAGAATATGGCGTTCAAGAGAATGGCTAGATTACATAAAAAGACAAAAAGAAAATTAGAATAACAACACATGTACAAAAACTTATTTTTAACTAATATTATTAACTACTTTGTGAAGTCGGTGATTAATTACCTTAAGCAAATTACTTTCTTTTTGTGAAACAATGGAGATTATTTGATGCACATATATCATCACATAATAACCACAATCAACTCCTCCGAGTTGTTGAGAGCACTAAAACACATTTCATAAGGGAGATTATTTGATGCACATATATCATCACATAATAACCACATTCAACTCCTCCGAGTTGTTGAGAGCACTAAAACACATTTCATAAGACAAAAATACATGTAAGATTTGAATAAAAAGATTAAGGTAACAAAAAATTGCGGTAAATACGGAAACTTACATCAACAACTTTCCAGTTCAAACTTTTTCGCGCTCCATGGTTGAGATTAAGAGACCTATAGGCTATGTCAAATAAAAAGTAAAAAAAACGAATAAATAAATATAAAATACAAGCATGATTTATGTGAAAAATCAATAAATAAACATATAACCCAAGTATGATTTATGTAAAAACAAACATATTGATAAATTAAACTAATATCATTAGCAAGACATGAGCTTACTTCCCAAGTTGAAAAACATATTAGCCTTGTAGAAACATGCAAAATACAAAATGCTACTCATGGTAATATCAGTAAAAACAATATGATCACATTCTCAATGTAAAGGTTCTAGTCTACTCATATCCCCTTAAATGGACAATATATCTACAAAAATTTTAACAGCATTTCCCCTAACAATGGACCCCAAATATATATAGTAGCACTTGTCTACTTCTACAAAAACCACAAACAATACTCCCAGCATGTAAAAAATCACCAAAATCATCAATATCACCACACAACATCAATACCAAACACAATCACCAATATAACTTCCAATAAACCATTTACAAGATTGTTAAAATCTCCATCAAATTCATCGCAATCTCTAGTTATAAGAAAACAAGTTCATATACTTACACAGACAAGGGTCCCTTGACTTGCACATTGTTCAATCCACTGCCCAATGAATTAAAGAATAAAGCTTCGCCTTTTTTTATGCAAATTACAGCCAACATCCAATGATGACTTGTTCATTAAACAAATATTATGAAATAATTAGTTTTTTAGAGGTAAAAACATAGAGTATGTTGTCCATTAAAGATATTAAATGTTTGGAATACTTACTTTTGGTGGAAGGGGGCGAGCATATATTGTTTTGTACTTTGCTTGGATATCGAATGAGCTAAATAGGTTGAAAGCATAGTAGGACGAGTCTTGAATAACCCAAGCCTGTGCGGACAAAAAAACCTACAACATCATTGACATTATTCTTTTTCACCTCCTTTTGCAAAAACATAAATCAATACATAAAAAGTAGTTATACTTCATCCTGCATAGCTAATTAAATTAAACAAAAACAATATGGATTATATAAGTTTCTACCTTATCCAAATATGTAAACATGATATGTTTAACCATTCCATGTTAAGCAATTGCCTAAGATCGTAGCCACTCACTTAAGCTGTGAATGTTTCTTGATTTGGATAATGAAAAATATCAACATCAAAATCAACATCAATGTTGAAATCGATATCCTTACCCCTATAAAGGTTGTATAGTTCTTTGCAACTTCGTGGTAATGACAATATCACACAAGGAAGCTAAGAAGTAAGATAAATCTTTGAAAAATAAAGTACCCAAGTTAGCACATCTCTAATAAAACCATGCGTCTCTTTGTATCAATTTTCAATACTCTTTCATGGTGATGAAATTAAAAAAAAGGGTTGTTAGCGAGATGTTATCATGAAAATTCCATGTGACCTTTAATTCAAATCAAGATAAGTTTCACCAGTGAATCAACCTAAGATAAGGTAAAGATGAAATTACTTAATAAGTCCAATCTGACAAAGCAAATCAGCTTTTTATGTTATCTCATCACCAATAACATCTGTATTCTAATAATCAACCTGGCAAGGAATAATTACATATTTTAGAATCATTTGAGGTCTGATCAACATTAATAATAACATGATATTGAAAAAAAAAGTGAAAATTTTACAGTCAACATACAATCCATTAATCATAATTGATAATACTAAAGAAAGAATCGAACTCTAAACTTTTGAAAAAATACATACGAAAAATTCAAAACCCTTTTTCTCAAATTATTAGCAAAAATAAAACACACTTTAGCTCATAGAAGTGTTAACCAGCTAGATTAAGCTCTTCTAAGATGAAGCAAGTCAACCCATAATATAACTTAACCAATATGGTTATGCCTTCTCGTGACAATACCCAAATCAATAGTTCCATAGCTACCGAAACCATTAATAATTTGATATTGCTGATAGATATTCAAGGCTCCTAACTTTCAGTCTTTTATCTTATCCTTTTTTATAATGTTGATTTGTTATTTTCATCCAGCGTGAACATTTCGTAGGTAAGTGTTAATTATGCTTCTTTCCATTTAAAATTTCATATGCAATAATGCCTAATGTATTTCTTTATAGTGTTCTTGTAATAATAGATTTCCACAACAAGGCATCCCAAAACCACCATATCATACAAAAAAGCACCATGATCCATAATTTTTTTATAAAATAATCAGAAGACAAAACAACACAAACATAGGAGCGGGTATTTGTAAAAATTAAAAATGAAGTAAAACAGAGAGATTTAAAGAGAGAAATTGAGGAAGCAACTATATTGAGGAGAGAGTCAATGCACCTTACCAGTTACCACCGGTCCACAACAGTGAGCGACGAAGAAGGGCACGAGGAGGAAGCAGCAATTGAACCAGCAAGCGACGGACAAACGACGAGGCAGCAATGGAATCAACAACGACGGACCTCGCCAGCGAGTCGAAGAGGGAATACCAGAACGACGAACGAAGGAGCGAAGCAGCGAAAGAAGAAGGAGGAGGAAAGACCTTACTAAGCAACTTAGCATGAACGACGAAGCAGCGAAAGAGGAAGAAGGAGGAATGGCACGAGGACGAAGGCGGTTCTTAGGGCAGGAGGAGGAGGTGAGCAACGAAGGAGGACTGGAAGAGGAAGGGACGGCTGGCAGTTGCATAGAGTTTTAAGGTTGTGTTTTTTTTTTTTGCAACGGTAAGGTAGTTTGTGTTAAGGTTATGTTTTATCTAAAGAACCAATTCCCTAAAAAAAAAAAAAAAAAAAAAAAGAACCAATAAAATTAGCTATTGTGTCAAAGTAAATGGAAAGAGGGGTGCATAAAGTTTCAATATAATTTTTTAAAAATATTTTAGGAGACTACTACTATTGAAATGTCTATTGCATCACTTCTTATATAACACTGGACACATAACATCTAATGCATCGCCTATTACATTAGGGGGATGCAATAGGTTATTTCCCAAAATTCCTTCACTTTCTAAGCACCTATCGCGTCTAAGATTAGTATAAAAGCGACACATTAGCTTTACACGTCTCATACTATATACAAGCGACACGATAGAGCTAAGACGTGCACTACTATTGAAATGTCTGTTGTGTCTCTTCATTTATAACAGTGGACACATAGCATCTAATGTGTCGCCTAATACATTAGGGGATGCTATAGCTTATTTCCCAACATTTTAACTTCACTTTCCAAGCACCTATCGCGTCTCAAATTAATATAAAAGCAACACAGTAGCTTTACGCATCTCATACATTAAACAAGCGACGCGATAGATCCAAAATATGCCAATTATTGAAATGTCTATTTCACCGCATCATTTTTAACACTAGACACATATAGGGAAAGTAAGCACACTAGGCAATAGGGAACGTCACATTCTGAACTTATATGGAGAATAAGAAGACTAGACAACAAGGAAGACTAGACTTTGAACTGATATTAAGAATAGCCAGGCTAGACTTTGAACTTATATTTGGAGTAAGTAGGCTAAACAATAAGGAAGACTAGACTTTAAAATTACATGTAGAATAAGCGAGCTAGACTTAAGGAGACTAGACTTTGGACTTACATGAAGAGCAAGAAGGCTATGCAATAAGGAAGTCTAAACTTTGAAATTACATGAAGAGTAAGTAGGCTAGGCAATAAGGAAGACTAGACTTTGAACTTACATTTAGAAAAGCAGGCTAGACGTAGGGAGACTAGGCTTTGAACTTACACGGAAAGTAAGCAGGCTAGACTCGAACATTGGGTTGTTATGGCAATGCGAAAGGCTAGACTTTAACCTTACATGGAGAGTAAGCAGGCTAGACTTGAAGATTGGGCTGTTCTGGAGATAGGGAAGACTAGACTTTGAACTTACATAAATACAAGCAGGGTAGACTAAATGATTAGGCGGTTACGGTGATAGGGGAGGCTAGACTTACATGAACCTAAGATGAATGCATGGACTCAAATGTAAGTGGGCCTAATATGAATGCGTGGACTTGGATTGGGACGGATCGAGTTGTTTGGACTGTATTAATTTTATTGGATTGGGCTTCGTATATTTTTCAAAATTAATTTTTTTTTAAAGGACTCCTTTATTTTTATCTTTTGATGCAAAAAGATGATGATGATTAATGATGAATTATTTTTTTTTATGATTTTTGAGTGATTGATTTTGGAGATGGTTTTTTTTAATATGTGATAGGATCATGATAAATTTTGAAAGAGATAAGATACAGGAGGGTAGGATTGACTTTGAAAGAGATTGTTTTTCTTTAAAAGGATATGGTCGGATAGGATAAATAGGTTGCATGAATGGGATAAGATGGGAGAGGATGAGATGCATGACGATTCGAACTCTATCATGACCACTAATCTAGATGCACTTTTAGAGACTCAATCTTAGATGAAATGCATGTAAAAGATAGATTTTTATCGTTAAATTAAGTGAGTTTAGTTTTAAAAGATGACCTAAAAGTGTGACTCAAGCTTTGTGTGCTTGGCGCATCTCTTTCACAGAGATTTTTTCCGTGTCAACAGTTTATTGGTCGTTTTTTCGATAATTCTAGCCTAATTCGAGGGAATATTAGGGGGAAACATGTTGAGCAAAGAAAACAAGCTATCAATATGTCGAATAGGCACTAAGTAGTATGGAGTTCCAACCTAAAGTCAAGATCTACGTTTGATACTATGGTTAGACCTAGGTTTAGGCTTAAAAAGGTCCATGACTATTAGATTGATCTCACGCTTCGTATCTTTGCTTAGAAAGAAGGCCACATGTAAGACGCACTCTAGTCTTAAGTTAGGAACAAGGGAACAATGCCATGGTTGGGTAGGTTTTCTTATGACTAAGATCCAACACTATCGCTTAGGAAGCTTTTTGGAGAAATAAAGCACAAACCTCCCGGGAGTGGCCTCACGCATAGAACATGCGCTAATGAGGAAAAGAGAAGAACATATAGTGAACCTGAAGAATATCCATGCATATGCAAAATTATAATGTTATTTGAAGGCATAAGACAAGTATAAATCGCATTATTCGAGTTTCACTCACTCATCAAAAATTTAAATTTGAATCCTCCCTAGTGGAGTTGCCAAATTATAGGGTTTTTAGTTTTGAAATATGTTTTGGAAAAGAAGTCGCCAACAAGTCTTTAAACGAAGACTAATAAACCTAATTCGAAATTGGAAAATCTTAGAGACATCTTAGGGACTTATCCAATGTAGATTTCCTCGTCATGATTTCATAATTGGTCAATGAACCGAATATTGAGTTCGGGAGTGAGTGGAGTGAGTGTACAACTATAATCAGGAGTCAAATTCGCCCTTTATTGGCCTCCACTTAATATGATTCATGACAAGTTTTATGAAAATAACAAACAAGTAATATGTTCATGAAATATAATGAATCTACGTTGCTTCATCAAATACAAGAGATAAATTTTTGGTGATACGTTTACCAATAATGTTACTGGAATCCTAGCAGGGTGTACATGTTATCTGATTAAGCGTTAGAACAAATTCTTAGGTAGTAATTAAGACATCAATAAACATATGAGGTGAAGAAAGAAAAAAAATCGTTGACATTAATATATTAAAAGCATATGAACAATAATATAAAAGAAAGATTAGGGATTATAATTTACAAGAAGATACGAATTTATATTGAATTGTGAGATTAAGGACCCTCAAGAAATATACCTCTGTCTCCTGGGTCTTAAATGACGATCCGTAGGAGAAGCAATCTTGAAGCTTGATAAGAGATTTATAATGTGTTTGAAGTGTTTTGGAGAATATTTAGACTAAATTTTTGTGGTGTGTAGCTTATGTAAGTCGTAGAAAAATGCTGTTGAGAAGTTTAGGAAAGTCTATTTGTTGACTCGAATGGAACACTGCAAGAGGAGGGTGAATTGCTATATGGAACTCTTAGCACTTTCTGCGGAATTTTAAAGAACTAAGTTAAGACACGAGAGAATATTTATGAGAAAAACTTCCTAAGCCCAATAGGAAGAACAACTCCACTTTTATAATTGGCCAACACCTCTGCTACAACCTATTCTCTACTCGGACCCTCAAGTTCCACTAGGAACTCTTACTCTCCAAATCAACAAATAATTGCCTCTAACTGTTGAAGCTCTTTTCTCTCTACTCTCTTCTCTTTACTCTCACTCAAGTTCACTCCCCTTGTACTACAAATATTTACAATTCTTTTGACAAACTTTAGTACACTGGAACTAAAAGTAACTGGACAGGAACACAATTGGAATTCCGACAAACACTTAAATAATTTGACTCTAAACTCTTACGTTTTCTCTCTCCAGCCGTTGTTGCAAATTATGACAAGTGATTATCTATTTATACTAAGTGATGAACTCAACTAAATAGCTCTTAGACCCATCAACCAGCATCTCATGAGTCCTAAGGGAACCAATCAGTTGTTCTGACTCAACGAAGTGAGATCCTTTACTTCATATAAAACTGTTACTTTGGCTGTCCAAACATCTGTCAAACTTCCACTAGGGGAAAAAAAAAGAAGGGCTGCGTTTTCTTTGGAAACCGCAGCCCTTTTAGTGAAGGGCTGCGGTTAACAAGAAATCGCAGCCCTTCATGCAGTATGAAGGGCTGCGGTTTTGAGGCTAACCGCAGCCCTACTAATGAAGGGCTGCAGTTAGCCTGAAAACCGCAGCCCTTCATAAACGAAGGGCTGCGTTTTCTAGACTAACTGCAGCCCTTCTGATCCCATCCCATATCTCTAGTTTTGCGCGCACACACACAGTAGGTAGACATATTTTCTAAATTTCCCTGCCTTACACGCATTTGACGAGCGAAAAACCGCTCCCTCCCTCTCACTCACTCGCACATTAACCCTAACGCCCCATCACCGGAGCCCTGACGCCGGAGCACCCACATTGCTTCACCACCACAACCCTTCTCTTTCTTCACCTCTCTTCTCTTCTCTTAGCTTCTCTTCTCTTCTTTTCTCTTCTCTTCTCCACCATTTGAGTGGGTTTAGGGTGTGGAGCTCCTCCACCACTACGCAGCGCCACCACCCACAAGCGGCAGCAACAACTACCACCACCACTGCCCTACTCTTTCTTCATTGCTAGCTCTTGGGTTTAGCTAATTTTTTGCTTAGTTAAGTATGAATTAATGTTTTAAGTTAGTTTTGTTTTTCTTAATTGAATTAAATGATTAATGTGCAATGTGGGTTTTGTTAATTGTAGGAAGAAGAGGCTTAGGAAGGCAAATAAAGTTCCAACTATCTCTACTCTCTTCATTGCTTATCATTGGTGTTAAGAGGTAACTAGTTTAATTTCGTTGTCTTTTTTGTTTGATTTAATTTGTTGATGAGACAAAGTTGTCATGTGATTCAATTTGATTAAGTTATGATGATTTATTGATATATATATGTATTTCTTATAATGTATGTATATTTCTTGATATGAGATTGTATGAAAACGGAATGTAATTTAGCTATGAAATCTACAAGTTGTTTGAATTGTCATCATATGCCTAGATACCCGTTCAAGACTTACTCATTAGGAGTAAGTCTTGAATAGTCCCCGGTTTGGGACTGTTCTTGGACGTTTGATCTCACTTAGGTGGTGAATGTGTGTCTTCTTTTCAATTCTGAGGAAAATCTTGGCTCATCGTTTCTCTACATTGTTCTCTGGGTACATATGTAGATAAGCAATTATCTACATTGTGTACTTGGAGAACTGTAGGGAAATGCTGCCGGATTTTCCTTAGAATTGAAAAGTTGGCGCACATTCACTAGTGAGATTAGACGTCCAAGGATGGGTTAGGTTGGAGTGATAAGGACCTTCGGCTGCATGCATACAATTGAACATGTCACTATCTTAGATTGCTCTATACGTGTGTGATATGATGATATGTGAGTGTATGTACTTAAATAATGATTGATACATTATAATGAATGGTTGTGTTTAATTATTAGAGGTCTTCTTGAATGAGATGGATCGTACTTGGATGTATGGTAGTCGTGAATCGATTGAGTTTGTGAAAGGGGTCTCGGAATTCTGTACAACTGCATTACAATATCAAGCATCCTCTGGAGCAGTCGACTTTTATTGTCCTTATTTCGATTGTAGAAATGTGAGCAAGGTTAGTAGTATACATGTGGTTAGGGAGCATGTCTTTCGTCGTGGGTTTAGGTCTCAATACCACGTATGGGTTTGGCATGGTGAGCAGGGGAAGTATATAGGAAGATCTAGAGTAATGATCGATGTATGTGAAGAAAAGAAGGATGATGAGTTCGGGGATGAGAATTTGGATGATGAGTTTGCAGATGATGATAGGGATCGGGTAGACGAGATGATACACGAGGTTGAAGATCAGTCGTGTAAACGACCTCGTATTTTTGAGTCTATGTCTGAGGTTGCTGAAAAGCCGTTGTATCCAGGTTGTACAAAGTACACCAAACTTTCCGCGGTGATAACACTGTTCAACATTAAGTCGAAAGCTGGTTAGACGGACTCTAGTTTCACATCGTTGTTGGAAGTTTTAGCTGATATGCTCCCTGATGGAAATGAACTGCCAAAGTCGTACTATTATGCGAAGAAACTGATGTGTCCTTTCGGTTTAGAGTACGAGCAAATACATGCTTGTCCTAACGATTGTGTGCTTTATCGTAATGAGTATGAGCATTTACATGAGTGTCCACGTTGTGGATTGTCGAGGTACAAGCGTGAAGGAGCTGGAGGTAGTGAAGGACCACCAGCTAAGGTGTTGTGGTATTTACCCATAATACCTAGATTATCAACAGATCGTAGGAAGAAAGACGGACTGCTCAAGCATGTTCTCAATTAAAGGAGATGCGAAGAATTTGAGGTGGCATGCAGATCGTAGGAAGAAAGACGGACTGCTCAAGCATTCGGCTGATTCGCCTGAGTGGAAAAGTATCAACAGGGTGCATAAGGCATTTGGTAATGAGGATAGGAATCTAAGGCTTGGATTATGTACGGATGGCATGAACCCTTTTGGCAATCTCAGTTCGCAGCATAGTACATGGCCAGTGGTCTTAGTGGTTTATAACTTGCCTCCTTGGTTGTGCATGAAACGCAAGTACATGATGCTGTCGCTTCTTATATCGGGGCCCAAACAACCTGGAAATGACATTGATGTATACCTCCCGCCGCTTGTTGAAGATTTACAGAAGATGTGGAACAAAGGAGTGTTAGTATTTGATGCGTATGCTAATGAGATGTTCACTCTGCGTGCCATGCTTTCTTGTACTATGAACGATTATCCAGCTTATGGGAACTTATCTGGGTATAAGACGAGAGGAAAACAACCCTGCCCAATTTGTGTAGATGACATGAAATCTACACACCTTAAGGGCTGCAAACATGTGTATATGCGCACACGAAGGCACCTCAGACGCGACCATCCCTATAGGTTTAAGAAGAAGGCATTCAATGGGACGGTTGAAGAAGAAGTTGCTCATAGACCATTAACTGGTACTGAAGTTTATAATCAGGTGAAGGGCATTGAAACAATCTTTGGTAAATCTGCTAGTGAGGTTGATCGACCTACGGGATTATGGAAAAAGGAGTCCATTTTTTGGAAACTCCCATATTGGAAAGATCTAAAGGTCAGACATTGTTTGGATGTCATGCACATAGAGAAGAATGTTTGTGAAGCTATTCTTACGACACTTATGAATATTCCGGGCAAGACAAAAGATGTTAAGGCGTCACGACTTTACTTGGAAAAACAGGGGCTTCGACCAGAGTTGTGGGCTCAGAAAAGGGACGGAAGGAAGAAGAAAGTAGTGGAGGAAAGGGTTGATGATGAAACTCAGAAAAGAAAAAAGAAGGTGCAGGATTCGGAGAAGAATTATTTGCCACCAGCTTGCTACACGATGTCACGTGTAGAGAAACGGATTTTTTGCGAGTCATTGTATGGCATTAAGGTCCCAACTGGCTACTCATCGAATATGAAGCGGTTTGTTACCTTAAATGGTGAATTGAAGTTATCGAGTATGAAATCTCACGATTGTCATGTCATGATGCAAGTATTCTTACCGATTGCAATTCGTGGGATACTTCCAAAGCATGTGAGGCACACCATTACCGAACTTTGTTCATTTTTCCATACAATATGCAGCAAAGTCCTAGAACCGTCGACCCTCGATTCCTTACAGGCCAGAGTAGTTGAAACTCTATGCAAATTTGAGATGTTTTTTCCCCCCGCATTCTTTGACATTATGGTCCATCTCATTGTCCATCTAGTCCGAGAAATTAAGCTGTGTGGTCCAGTGTTTTTGAGGTGGTGCTATCCTTTTGAGAGATATATGGGCACTTTGAAGGATAAAGTTCGGAATCCTGCACAACCAGAAGGTAGTATAATTCAAGGGGGTGTGGGTGAAGAGATCAGTAATTTTGTGGCTGAGTATTTTGCTAGTGTTGATTCTGTTGGACTTCCGACATCCCGACACGAGGGCAGACTTGAGGGCAATGGCACAATTGGTTCAAAATTGATCACACCTTCCGTAGAAAAGCGTAAACAAGCTCACTTATTTGTATTGCATCACGTAGCAGCTGTCCATCCTTATTTAAATGAACATATGGAGGAATTACGTGTTAGCAATCATGGAAAAGGAGTTGGGGCATTGACGCAAATGCATAACAAGACTTTCATTGATTGGTTTCATAAACGAGTAGTGAATGATTTGGATGAAAGTGTTCCTGAAACAGTCAAGTGGTTAGCATTTGGTCCTCGTGAAGCTGTACGCTCTTATGAAGGTTATGATATTAATGGGTATACGTTTTGGACTGAACGTCAAGATCTGAAGTCAACATCGCAACAAAATAGTGGTGTTTCACTTGTGGCGTCAGCTAACCAATACGCAAGCTCGAAGGATAAGTCGCCTGTACATGCTGAAAGCAATTATTATGGGCGAATAGAAGAAATATGGGAGCTGGACTACTGTACTTTTAATATTTGCCTCTTGTGTTGCAAGTGGGTTGACGATAATCGACGTTGCGTAAGAAAAGATGATCCTTGCGGATTCACTCTTGTTGACCTTAGTCGTCTACGTGAAACTGAGGAGCCATTTGTAATTGCATCACAAGTTAAGCAAGTTTTTTTTGTAACTGATCCTGCTGATAATAAGTGGTCAATTGTTGTACCTGGTAAAAGGAGTATCCTCGGTATTGGTGATGTTGATAATGAGGAAGAATATGATGCATTTGAGGACCTCCCCCCTTTGACCTATCCTGAAAATAGTGTGGAAGATGATGTGAATATGTCGGAGAACTATATGCGTGTAGATCACACGGAAGGGATACATGTACTTGAGGATCCTAAGAAACGGCGGAAGGTCAATAAATCATGAGACATAAACTCAGTGCGTGTAATTTCTCCAATTTGTAACTATTATGTAGATTTTTAGGCTTATTTTTTGTTGTAGGTTGAATTTGGGGAACGAAAAGGTCATTTTAGGGCTACATGGCAATGATGGAGTGCAATGGGGGGGCAGTAGTGGTGGTGGTGGTGGGACTGTGTTACAAATGTGGAGAGTGAGGTCACATAGCAATGGAATGCTCTCCACATTTGTGACACTTTCCACTCTCTCCGCCGCTACCAGCTGATGGGCATTCCATTGCCATGTGACCTGATTCTCGGGTCATTTTAGGCCTATTTTAGCCTTTTCGCTTTCGATTCGTACTATATGAGTCATTTAACCCCAAATTCTTTTTGAACATGATTATATGAGGTATAATGTAAGTATTATGTAGAGTTTTAGGCTTGCATTTGTTGTTGGTTGCATTTCGGGAACGAAAAGGCATTTTAGGCCAATTTTAGCCTTTTCGCCTCCGATTCGTACTTATCGAGTCATTTAACCCCAAATTCTTTTTTAACATGATAATATGAGGTATAATGTAACTATTGTGTAGAGTTTTAGGCTTGCATTTGTTGTTGGTTCCATTTCGGGAACGAAAATATCATTCTTAGGCCTATTTTTGCCTTTTACGCTTCCAAAGCGTATTTATCGAGTCATTTAACCCCAAATTCATTTTGAACATGATAATATGAGGCATAATGTAACTAATGTGTAGATTTTTAGGTTTGCAATTGTTGTAGGTTGAATTTTGGGAACGAAAAGGGCATTTTTGGCCTATTTTTGCCTTTTCGCGTCCAATTCGTACTCATGATAATATGAGGTATAATGTAACTATTATGTAGATTCTTAGGCTTGCATTTGTTGTAGGTTGTATATCGGGAACATAAATGTGATTTTAGGCCGATTTTCGCCTTTTCGCGTCCAATTCTTGTTTCTGGAGTCATTTCACTCCATTTTATTTTTCAATATGATAATATAAGGTATAATATAACTAGTGTGTAGAGTTTTAGGCTTGCATTTGTTTTTGATTGAATTTCGGGAAGGTATATGTCATTTTTAATCACTACTAAATACGGTAAATGATTGAATTCTTATATTTTGTGTTTATTCCTTGGTTGTTTTGCAAGGTTTATATGAATAACACACCACGTTTGAGGGCCTTCACCACAGACGAATTGCATGAAGTTCGAGATAAGTTGGCGTCCCACATTTGTGATGATTGCTTATGATACATCTACTAGTTTGTATCAATTCTATGTACGTTTTTTACATTATTAAATATATACATATTTAAAGTTAATTATTACGTTCAAAAACTTGTCATATATTATTGCAATTTGATCGGTTTTTTTTTGTGTCGAAGGGAGGTTATGGGTGGAAGTGGGGTGGGGGGTGGGCGGGGGTGTCTTTGGGGCGCGGGGGGTAAGGGGGCCGGCGAGAGGTGGCGAGGGGTGTCTTTGGGGGGGCGAGGGGTGAGGGGGCTAACGGGGGTGTGGTGGTGAGGGGCGGGGGGGCGGGGGGGGGCGGAGGTGGGGTGGGGGTGGGGTGGGTGGCGTGGGGTGGGGTGGCGGGGGTGGGGGTGCGGGGGTTAACGGGGGGTGGGGGTGAGGGGGCGCGGGGGTGGCGGGGGGCTAGCGGGGGTGGGCGTGAGGGGGCGCGGCAGGGGGGGGGTGGGGGCGTCATTGGGGGGTGGCGGGGGTGGGCGTGGGTGGGCGTGGTGGGGGGTGGCAGGGGTGGCGGGGCGGGTGGTACAGGGGGTCTTTGGGGGTGGCGGGGGTGGGGGTGGCGGGGGGTGGTAGGGGCGGGTTGGGGGTGGCGGGGGTTGTTTGGGGGTGGGGGTGTTGGTGGTGCGGGGGTGGCAGGGGGTGGCGGGGGGTGGTGCAGTGGGCTGGGGGTGGCAGGGGTGTCTTTGGGGGTGCGGGGGCTAAAAGGGGTGGGGTTGGTGAAATTGGGTGGGGGTGGCGGGGGTGTCTTGGGGTGGGGGTCTTTGGTGGTGCGGGGGGTGGCAAGGGTGGTGCAAGGGTGGTGGGGGTGGCAGGGGGTGGGGGGGTCTTTGGGGCGGCGGGGGTGGGGGGGCTTTTGCGAGATTTAATTTATTTTTAAAAAAAAAAAGTTGAATGTGAATGGCTGCGGTTTTAGGCCTAAACCGCAGCCCTTCACTTTAATAGGGATGCGGTTTAGGCTTAAAACCGCAGCCCTTCATTTAAAGAAGGGCTGCGGTTTAAGCCGAAAACGCAGCCCTTCAAGCTTAGAAGGGCTGCGTTTTGGGCCTGAACCGCAGCCCTTTGTTGTGAAGGGATGCGGTTAAAAACCGCAGCCCTTCTTATCTATTGAAGGGCTGCTATGGAAAGGGCTGCTGGCCAAAAACGCAGCTCTTAGGGCTGTTTTGCCCGCAGCCCTTCCTTGTTTTTCCACTAGTGTTCTTAACATTTTTCTAACCAAATTCTCATCAGAAAAACTTTTGCCAAGAGATTTTAGATCATTTACAATAATCATAAATCTTCCAAAGCAATCATTTATTTTTTCATCCTTATTCATGTTAAAAGCTTCGTATTTAGACATAAGTAAATCGATCTTATACCATTTTACCTCACTGGTTCCCTCATAAGCAAGCTCGAGGGTATCCCAGATCTCCTTGGCGAAAACACTTACAAAAATTTTGTTTGTCTCATTCTCTCCAATAGCTTGTTGAAGTATGGACATGGCTTTGGCATTCTTCTCCAGCTTTTTGTATTGAGTGGATGTATACTCGTTCTCCTTCTTTGCAACAGAGGTACCATCAACATCCTTGGTGACTTCTATTGGTCTGTTATTGACAACTAACCAACACTCGTAGTTAATACCAATGATGATTTTCCTCAATCTATTCTTCCACCAAGCGTAGTTTTCCCATTTAATTTTGGAGTCTTGTTGTCATATCCCATTACGGTCATTTCTTGAGTACTCATGATCAACTTCTCTAGGTGTTACCCTATTAAGAAGAACCTCCTCTGATACCAATTGAAGTTTTAACCTGTACTCAAGGGTGTGGTGGGGGGGGAATTAATTACTTAGGAGAATTGGTGCTAAATTCAAATTCTTTCGATTTATGAAGGAACTAGTTGGGTTGGTTCCTGACAGCGGAAACAATAGAACTTGAAAGCAATAAAGAACACACCAAATTTAACGAGGTTCAGCCAAACAAGGGCCTACTTCGTCCTACGCTAGTTTCTTATTAATTAACTCAAAATGACAAGAGGACTCTCGCACACACCTGTTTTCCTTACTCTAGTAAAACAGCTCACCCGATACTTACTTAAGTGTGTTGTTTCACACTTGAACTCATAAGCACTCGTGAATGAACTCACAAATGCTATCCAATCTCTAACCCCTCTGGTAGAGATTAAATACAATCAGTTTCTCTTAAAACACACTTTCTTACAAAGCAAAACAAAGAGTAATTTAGAGCTCTAGGAAATGTGCACCCTGTTTTAGGAAACTGCTCAACTGTTCTCTGTGTGAAGCCTCTCAAAAATACTCAATAGTATCCGGGAGAGCATCAAAGGTGATGTAGAATCCTTACTTAGTATTTATGGACCAATGTCCAACTATTAAGCATACTCTAACTCAAGATACCAAAGATAGGATAATCTTAAGTTAAGGAAAGTATACTTTGATAATATTCTTCTTAAAGGAAAGATATTTCCCAAGATATTCACATGAATTAAGGAAATAAAATACTGAATAAAGATTTTAAAGGCTGACAACTCTTTTTAATGGAAAGTATATTTGAATTTTTTTTTTTTCCGAAAATCTTTTCTAAAACAGCCAGCTCAATCATCCGAAAAAGTTGCTATTACCCTGACTTGTTACCCTATTTAGTAGTGTTCTAAATATGCAACCAACTGGTTTCCATATTCAAAACCCTACTATTTCACACTAAGAACAACACAAGGAATTCCTCAAAGAATATCATAAAGACCTAATATGAACCAATTAAAAGATCCTAAACTATTTTCATGTACTTCAATCCTTGAAGCTTCCCTTGAATTAACAAATCAACACTTGTCTTTTCGTTAAACATCTTCGAGAGAGCCTCCTAGTTTCAAGTCTTAAAATTAACCTGCTTTCCACACAAGAAACATCATAACATAGCAATTATAGTTAGGAACAATTAGTTTTTCAGTTGTTTCCTAACAGCTCATAATTAAACACCTGTAATACCAATTGTTTCCTACAACTGTTTGTCATCATTCAAAACCTAGGGGAATCAACAACTAGGTTCAAAGGTTTTCCTTAATGGTCTTAAGGAGGACTAGCTTCGCTAGGTTCGAAGGTTCTCATTATGGTCGTAAGGATGACTATCTTCGCTAGGTTTAAAGCTGCCGTTATGGTCTTAAGGATGACTAGCTTTGCTAGGTTCAAGTGTTGTCGTTATGGTCTTAGAGTTTGGACTTGGTCCTATGTAGGTTCAGAATTATCCTTGACTAGGACTTATATGGAGATGCAAACTAGACCTAGGATTCGAATTGGGCCTTTACGGACTTAGGGTAGACTAGCTTTGCTAGACTCAAAGACTTAAGCCTGTATGGACTTAGACTTTAGACTTGGTCCTATATGGGTTTGAAATTAGACTTAACTAGGGTTTATGTGAAGATGCAAACTAGACCTAGGATTTGAATTGGGCCCTTATTGAGTAGGAGAAGCACATGGGCTTGACTTTGAAATGGACTGGGATTAAACTTAGATTGGAACAACATGGGTTTGAAATAGACTAGGGTTCAAATAAGGGCAAATGGGCCTAGATAATGACACGCGCCAGACTTACATGGGCCTAAGATTGGCTCTAATGCAGGTGGGCCTAATATGAATGCATGGACTCAAGTTTAAATAGACATAATATCAATGTAAGTACACTTGGAATGGAGTTGTTTCGACTGGGTTGATTGGATTGGATTGGATAAAGTTTAGAATTTTAAAAATTCCTTTTTTAATTTGAAAAGGACCCTTTTGGTTTTATCTTATATTGAAAAAGATGATGATAATTTTGAAAGAGATAGTTTTTGAACATGTATGATGAGATTTTTTTTTTTTTTAAAGAGATAAGATAGAAGTGAGTATGATAGGATAGGATAGATGTGTTAGGAAAGATATGGTAGATAAAATTGATAATATGGGATAGGCTGAGATGCATGCTGACTCAAACTTTATCATGACCACTTATTCCGATGCAATTTAAAGGATAGACTCGATCTTAGATGATATGTATGTAAAAAATTGATTTTTATCTTTGAATTATGTAAGTTTGGTTTGAAAAAGATGACCTAAAAATGATCATGAACGATAATGCAAAGATAGATCGAAAACCGACAAGTAAACTGTCGAAACTGAACCGTGGATGCAACATGCAGCTTACGCCACACGCAACAAGCTTGCATGTCATGCAAGAAGCATGCGCTTATGTAGTCGTGTTTTTATTGCCTACGTGGAATGAGCGCGTATATGACTACTTCATTATAAAGGTTTATCGGAAAAGTTTTGAATTGAAGAAGTTGCCAACAAGTATTTAAAGGAAGACTCATAAACATAATTGGATATTGGGATCGTAGGGACAATTTAGGAAATTATCCAATGTAGATTTCTCCGTCATGACTCCATGAATGGTCATTGAACCAAAGATTGAGTTCGGGGGTGAGGGTACGAAAAAGATTAGGAATTAAATTCGCCCATTGCTGACCTCTACTTAATACATATTCATGTCAAGATTTATGCAATTAAACAACCACATAATATTTTTAAGCACCCTAAAAAAAATTAGTCTAGGTTGGTTCATTAAACACATAAAAGACTACTTTTTGGTGACATGTTATTATGCAATCGAAATTATTGGGTTCCTACCAAGTTGTCCATAGTATTTGATTTAATGTTCGAACAGTTATTTAGGTCTTGATTAGCAATAATATACAAGGTGAAAAAAATTGCAATCAAGTGTATAAAAAATAATGTCCATGAAATAGAAATAAAAATAAGGAAATAAATATTGTAGGGATTTAGTTGTAATACATAATTATTTACAATTGCAGGAATATGTTAACAATCTCCGTCTGGTTCATTTATTTGCACGAATTTTGGATCAAATTGAAATGAGCCTTGTAAAGAAATGTAGTATCGGAGGTAATTGTGTTATACGTAGTTTTTGCGATGATTAGAAGATTAGTAGTAAATAGCAGTACATAGGCGTAACATTAGGAAGATGGATTATGAGGAGTAAGAGCTGCTGCTGTGATGATTGATGAATATTGGTACATTGTCAAGTCGTGTGAAATTATTTTCCTATTTAGTGTAAATGATGATGAGGATGGATATTTGATGAATGGTCATAGGTTGGCGAGAGAATTGAGAGTAGAAATTTAGGAGGTAAGGCGTGCGGTGTTAGATGGGTGATGTAGACAGTGAGGCGTGAGTTTGTATGAAGGTAGTAGGTCGTGGATTTATAATGTGTCAGGTAGTTAGGAAGTAAAAGGTAACCAAAAACATCTAGGTTCTAAAAGATTATTCATTGAAAAGATTTAGAAAATATTTTAGGTCAAGATAGATGTTCGAAAATACTTTAGATAAAAATGAAATAAATTATTTAGAAAATATTTTTGATAATTAACAAAACAAAATATATTAATTCTAGTAATTAAAATGGGCTAGTAAAAGGGTTTTAGAAAATGGGTTAAAATATTCATAGAAAGGTTTTCAAAGGTGGGATTAGAAAATGGGTTAAAATATGGTTCATTGGTTTGGACATAAAATATTTATTTTCGACTCAATCTTTATTCTTTCTTCGATCCGAACCAATTAAAAGGGGGTATTAGTATCATTGGGTACTCAATAGGGGAGACAATAAGTTGTGTCTAGAGAAGCCTCCATTTTGACTGAGGTTCAGGAAACCGAAAGTCAAAGTATACGGTGTCAATGCAAAATAATAAAGTAGAAAGAAAGAGGAGAAAAAATGCAAAAGAAAAGAAATACAACACACTAAGCCTAAATGCTCTAGATGCAAAGCTATAAATATGACATGCAAGGTAAATGAGTTTTTTTTTTTTAAAGAGAAATTTCATTAATTGAAGGCCAAACGACATCTACAATAGGTATTAAAGAAAAACAAGATACAATTAAACAAGGCTAAACCAAATTCGTCTGCAAAGAAACTACAATGAACCAGATCGAGCAATACAGCGCAGCCCCCTTGTATTTGCTGAATCAAGCAGCTATTGATGAGGAAGTCTATCATTCTGACATAGTTTGGGAAGAGCATTCTTGATCGAGCCATGTTGACCGCATCCGAGATTCCAATACCTTCATGTTGAGTCTCGAACTTCAACCAATGAGAACAATTTCTCATACCTAAAAACAAAATAGCCATACTCACAACTCCCATAAGGGAGAAGGATATATCCAAAACAAAGACTAAAAACCCCATAACAGGTTTGAAAAAATCTCATAAAGAGAGACTAATTTATTAAACAAAACAAGAAAATGAACTAAAGACTGAAAATAAAAGGGGAAAAGGGGCTTACCATGGATAAAATCATCCATGGCAGCCCCAAATTAATGAAAAAGGGGTAGGGGAGGCTAGGGTTTGAGAGAGAAAAAGATAGAGGGGAGGGGGGGCAGCTAGGTTTTTAAGAGAAATGAAGAATCTGCAAGGTAAATGAGTTTATAACTAGATTTAGGAGACCAACCAAAAACAAGAGGAAAGATGATTCGAAAGCACGAGTGATACGCTCAAGTTATACGATATTTTTGTGGTATTTTAGGTGCACATTGCTAAGGGATTTGTTCGTAATTGTTAAGGTTTGCATATAAATCATCCTTAGCGGAAGTTCGGAATTTTGTATGTTAATTGTTGTTAAAGTTGTAAAGTTCCGAGCTCTTGGAACTCCACCGTGTGCCTAAGCATCGCATCACCGCAAGCTCGTCATCACCAACCAAGTAGAGCTCAGCAGCACCTAGCATCACACGCACACCCGCTAACCAAGCATCGCACAACCAGCAGATCGTCGAGCCATCAAGCCAAAGACAAGCATCGCAAGACTCGCGAAGCTCGCCAAGCAGCCCGCACACCCGCACGCCCGCCTCACTCACAGCACCCATCGCACGCCCAGCAAGCATCGCCCAAGAAATCGCCCATCGCATGCCCAGCCATCGCGCAAGCCCGGCGCCCAAGAGAAGGCGGCTCGCGACTCGCGACAATGCTCGCACCTCGCGACCCGATTCTCGCACCTCGCGAGAATCCTCGCACGGTGCGACCTGCGTGGTTTTGGCCCGGCTCTTCGGCTCGTTGCAAGGCGGTAGCTCATCGCACGGTGCGACTGTACCGCACCTCGCGACCCCTATGGCGGTTTAAATGACGGCTGACTTTTGAGCCTTAGTATAAATACTAAAGTTTGTTTTTGGACCTAAAAGACACACATTTGAGGAGGGAGAATATCCAACACTCCATTCTTCTCTTCTTCTCTTCTCTTTTTAGTTTTTATTTTCTAGTTTAGTTTTAGTAGATTTCAATTATGGGATTGGCTTATGCTATGCCGATTTAGCTTGAACCGTTCTTAACGAGATTAATATGGAGCTTCAAGCATTATTGTGAGATCTTTCTTCTCTATTTATTTCCTTTGATTATGGTTTAATTTCTATGCTTGCTTTCTATGATTTTTGCATGATTATGCTAGGAACGTTACTAGTTTGATTGTGTAATTAATCTAATGCTAGATTTAAGAATAGAATCGGATTGTTTTATTCTTTTATCAATTGGTAGCAAACTATGAAGTAACTTAGATGCAGATCGTCTTGGTTATTTCTTGGGGAAATTGAATCAACTGTTGAACGTTTATCGCTTGTATGACGTTAGCGTGTCCGTTGGTTCTCTCGTGTTTATTGTTGCTATTGGATTGAACTTAGACGCGATCGGACTAGGTTATCCTTTAGTTAGGGTTTTATAGTCACGCTAATCGTGCTATTCAACTAAGAATAAGGAGAACGCGAGATTAATTCTCGACAATAGATAATTATGGAAATAATTAGAGTTGAGGTTCAAGGATCGATAATGAATTGAAGCGTATGTTAATCGGATTCAAGATCTTCCTATATTGATTTCTCATCTTATTTATATGTTAGTTAGTTGTAGTCTAATAACAACTCTTTGAAACCCCCTTTTGTTATTATTAGGTTTCTCGATTGTTAAGAGTCTTCTAGGTACTAACGCACGCTAAGTATAGAACTCGTCCCCGTTTCCCGTGGATACGAACCTTACTTCCCTTATACTAGTTTAGTGTAAAAGAGAGTAGGAGAAATTTTATCTTTGGCCGGGTGGCGTTCACGACAAGCGCGGCCCGCCAAATTTTGGCGCCGTTGCCGGGGACACGGTGTTACTTGTTTATATTTAGTGTATGCTTTTGGGTTGTATTGCTAATGGTTTTTGTTTATGGTTAATACTCATGCTACTAACCAAGAACCTTTGCAGTACGATCGAGATCTAGAACTAACCCTTTTCAGGTTGAGAAGAGAATTGCGTGAAGACTTTAGAGAGCTCCCTTTTTCGCTTGAATTTGAAGAAGAGATGCCTCCTAGAGTTGAGCACCGCACTTTAAAGGAGCTCACTTGCTCCTAACCTTGACCAACAACCTTTGTGTATCACATTTCCGAACCGGAAGTGGGGGACACATTTGAGCTAAAGTCGGGGTTGATACATTTGCTTCCCTCATTCCATGGGCTAAATGGTGAAGATCCAAATAAACATTTGTCGAGTTTCATGTGGTATGCAGCAAGATGAAACCAAGTGGAGTTTCGTAAGATAGAATCAAGCTTAAAGCTTTCCCCTTTTCGCTAAAAGACGCAAAGAAAGGATTTGGATGTACTACCTTCCGGTCGACAAAGATCACCACTTGGGCTCAATTGAAAAAGAGCTTTCTCGAGAAATACTTTCCCACTTCTAAATCATCCACATTGAAGAAGGAGATAAGTAACATTGAGCAACGGGGTGATGAGTCATTTTATGAGTATTGGGAGAAGTTTAAGAAATTATGTGCTAGCTGTCCATACCACGGTTATTCAGAGGAAGATTTGGTGCTATACTTCTATAATGGCTTATGTGATGAGGATGCTAGGATGGTCAATGCAGCAAGTGGTGGATCCATTGTGAATAAAACTGCACTCGCTGCTAAGGAACTGTTAAATGAGCTTCTTAAAGCTCGAGGCGTTTAGTAGAAGGTCGGAACTCGACGTGTGGTCTCGAGGGTTCTAGTTCTTCTAAGTTGGAAGATCAGTGCAAGCTCACATCCGTGATGTGAGACTTCATATTGAAAGAGAAAACTCACCAAGTGAAGGCTTGTGGCATTTGCTCTTCACATCATCCAACTGATTTTTGCCCTCATCTACAAGAACCGAGTGAAGAGGTTAAGGCGGCCGATTTTCGGGGCCAAGGTTTCCTAAAAGATATGATCCATATTCGGTACCTACAATTCGGGATGGCGAGATCATCCTAATTTGAGGTACGGGAACTCATCAGGGAACCAGCAGCCGCCACAGCAGTATAATCGCCCACCACCTCCTTATTCGAGAGCACCGGAGCAAGGAGCTCCATATTTTCGGCCGCACGGCCAACCACAGGGACCGAGTACCGGCATGTCTACAGAGGATATGATTAATGCTTTAACTAAAAATGTCACTAACATGCAGGGAAATATGGTTCAGTTTCAGGAGGAGACCCGTTCGAGCATCAAGAACTTGGAGAGCCAAGTAAGCCAAATTGCGGGAGCTGTAACCAAGTTAGAGGCTAGGGATTCGGTGAGGTTTCCATCCCAAATAGAACTCAACCCAAAGATGAACGTGAGTGCTATCACATTGAGGAGTGGAGCGGAAATTGCAAGCAAAGAGAGGTTGGTGGTCCGAGACAAAGAGATAGTGGAAGAGGTGATCGAGCATGAACCGACAACAGATTATACATCATTGCCACCTCAACAAGAGGCGAAAGTCCAAAAATCACCTCCTCCACCTTATGACCCAGAGCCACCCTTTCCCAAGGCATTGAGAGAAACCCGCAAAACAGAGCACACCAATGACATGTACGAAACCTTTCGTAAATGTGAGGTAAACATTCCCTTTTTGATGCTTTAAATCAAGTACCTAGGTATGCTAAGTTCCTTAAAGAATTATGTACTTCAAAAGAAAGCAAAAACAAAGGGAGTGCAAAAAGTGAAGGCTAGCGAGCATGTCTCGCTATCTTTCAAAAGAAATTGCCTCAAAAGTGCAAGGACCCGTGCATGTTTACCATCCCATGTACCATAGGTGACACCATGTTTCCTAAAGCCATGTTAGACTTAGGTGCGTCAATTAATGTGATTCCATATTCATTATATAAGTCTTTGAAACTTGGCAATTTGCATGAAACTGGTGTGGTGATTCAATTAGTTGATAGATCCAATGTTTATCCTAGGGGTAAATTAGAGGATGTGTTAGTTACGGTTGGGAAATTGAAATTTCTGCTGATTTTTATGTTTTGGAGATGGAACTTGATAAGCATGCCGCCCCCATCCTTTTGGGCGACCTTTATTGAAAACATCTTGCACTAAAATTGATGTTTGCGCTGGTTCTTTGACCATGGAGTTCGAGGGAAAGGTAGAGGCGTTTAAAATCGATGATTCTAAGCCTTTGATTAAGGATGATAACCCTCTTTACTCTATTAACATTGTTGACTCTGTTTTGCATGATGTTCTTGATATTGAGCATGTTGATGAGTCGATAAATGTTGATGATGCCTTGGTTAGGATTGTGCCTCTCTTACTAACATGCGAGTTATGGTGTCGAGTGGAAAGAGCGTAAAAAGCCTCCTGATTTACCACCTTGTTTTGAAACTGTACCACTAACGATGCATTGCAAGAGTTCTTCTCCGTTAGTTTTGCGGTATTCGAATGAGGTTGACATGGAGCCTCCATTGTCACACATGGAGCACAAGCCATTTTTGAGCTTAAGGTATTAAGTCGAGCTAACGACTTTAAACAACGGCGCTTCTGGGAGGCAACCCGAGACCCCAACACCCCGAGACCCCGAGACCCTTTTATTTTCTTTCTTTTCCTTTATTTTTCATCAAATTTCCACCACCACAACAAATTTTCTTTCACCCACCACCCAACCACTAAAAAGATCCAAACCAATCTTAATCCACTTGGAACCAAAATCCACAAAAGACAACCGTTGGGAGGAGTTCAATAGCTAGGAATTGGTACAACTAGAGGGTTAGATTGTTAATGTATCTTTTCGATCTCTTAAGCTAGGTGAAACACTCACAAATTCAAAACTTTTGAACTTGTCATTTGTTTGAGTGATTCGAGGAGGGTTTGAGTTGAATTATGAGATTTGAGTTGGTGTTGTTAAGAAATTTGAGTTTGACAATTGCTTTTCATGAGTTTTGAGAATTCGATCTTCGATTTACTCGATTGTTGGTTCCCCCCATTTTCGTTTACTTTTGCTTTTAATTGTCACACATTGAGGACAATGTGTAGTTTAAGTAGGGGAGGTATTCTCATTCTCTGTATCTATGTTGTATATATTAGGTATTCTCATTCTCGTGTATCTATGTTGTATATATTACTTTCAATTTGAAAAAAAAAAAAAATTGAAAAAGGAATATAAAAAAAAAAAAAAAAAAAAAAAAAATGATGAAATGAATCCCGTTGAGTTGAAAACCCACAAGGGTGGGCGACTATGCAAAAATGGGGCCCGGATAGGTTGAAAACCCGAAAGGGCAACTTATGCAAAAAGTGGCTTATATTGAGGTAAGATGGTGAGATAAAAAAATGTGAGAAGCTAGGATGAAAACCGAAAGGGCTCCTAGCAAAATGAGAGATTAAAGAGAATGATACACTTTGGAAACTCATTTCTGGAGATTTGTTTTGCTTTCACTTTCTTTTGATTGTTTGTTTTTGGGTGTATGGAATTTATCCTTTTTGTCTTTGTTCCATAGCTTGCTTATATAGGTTGGTTGTAATAGTAGTAGTAGTTTATCTTTTGAAGTTTTAGGCGAGTTGTCATTTTGATTGTGGCGTTGGAGTGAGTTCAATTCCTTTGAGATCCTTCGGATTTGAGCTCACATTTTGGTTGTCGTTTGATTATTGTTGTCGCGTCTTTTTATTTTTGTGAGCTCGAATCTAAGTGTGGGGAATCATCGTCCCTTACGTTTAGGTTTTTGAGCGGATGTTGTTAAGATGTGATGATGATGATGTAGTTGATGGAGTGTAGGTTGGTGTCGTTAGTTTGGGTGATGATTTATTTGGTGATCCTCATTTTAGTTTACTCGAGGTCGAGTAAAGTTATGTGGGGTATTTGATACGCTCAGTTATACGATATTTTTGTGGTATTTTAGGTGCACATTGCTAAGGGATTTGTTCGTAATTGTTAAGGTTTGCATATAAATCATCCTTAGCGGAAGTTCGAATTTTGTATGTTAATTGTTGTTAAAGTTGTAAAGTTCGAGCTCTTGAACTCCACCGTTGCCTAAGCATCGCATCACCGCAAGCTCGTCATCACCAACCAAGTAGAGCTCAGGGGACCTAGCATCACACGCACACCCGCTAACCAAGCATCGCACAACCAGCAAATCGTCGAGCCATCAAGCCACACAAGCATCGCAAGACTCGCGGCTCGCAGCGGCCCGCACACCCACACGCCCGGCTCACGGCGCCCATCGCACGCCCAGAAGCATCGCCTGGCGGCATCGCCCATCGCATGCCCGGCCATCGCGCAAGCCCGCGCCCAGAAGGCGGCTCGCGACTCGCGACAATGCTCGCACCTCGCGACCGATTCTCGCACCTCCGAGAATCCTCGCACGGTGCGACCTGCGTGGTTTTGGCCCGGCTCTTCTCGTTGCGGCAAGCTCATCGCACGTGCGACTGTACTGCACCTCGCGACCTTATGGCGGTTTAAATGGACTGACTTTTGAGCCTTAGTATAAATACTAAGTTTGTTTTTGACCTAAAAGACACACATTTGAGGAGGGAGAATATCCAACACTCCATTCTTCTCTTCTTCTCTTCTCTTTTTAGTTTTTATTTTCTAGTTTAGTTTTAGTAGATTTCAATTATGGGATGCTTATGCTATGCCATTGTAGCTTGAACCGTTCTTAACGAGATTAATATGGAGCTTAGCATTATTGTGAGATCTTTCTTCTCTATTTATTTCCTTTGATTATGGTTTAATTTCTATGCTTGCTTTCTATGATTTTTGCATGATTATGCTAGGAACGTTACTAGTTTGATTGTGTAATTAATCTAATGCTAATTTAAGAATAGAATCGATTGTTTTATTCTTTTATCAATTGGTAGCAAACTATGAAGTAACTTAGATGCGGATCGTCTTGTTATTTCTTGGGGAAATGAATCAATTGAACGTTTATCGCTTGTATGACGTTAGGTCTGTTGGTTCTCTTGTTTATTGCTGCTATGATTAACTTAGACGCGATCACTAGGTTATCCTTTGTTGGGTTTTATAGTCACGCTAATCGTGCTATTCAACTAAGAATAAGGAGAACGCGAGATTAATTCTCGATATAGATAATTATGGAAATAATTAGAGTTGAGGTTCAGGATCGATAATGAATTGAAGCTATGTTAATCGATTCAAGATCTTCCTATATTGATTTCTCATCTTATTTATATGTTAGTTAGTTTAGTCTAATAACAACTCTTTGAAACCCCCTTTTTTATTATTAGGTTTCTCTGTTAAGAGTCTTCTGGTACTAACGCACGCTAAGTATAGAACTCGTCCCCGTTTCCCTGTGGATACGAACCTTACTTCCCTTATACTAGTTTAGTGTAAAAGAGAGTAGGAGAAATTTTATCTTTGGCCGGGTGGCGTTCACGACAAGCGCGGCCCGCCAACGAGAGTGACTTAATAAATCTAATCCACCGATCAACCTAGTCTTCTTCAAAACTAGGCTTTCTAGAAGTGATTTCTCACACCTTTCCACTTCCAAGTCCCGAGCCTGAATCCCCCCTAGGATGCTCAGCCATATTAGCTTGTCTCTTCCACATTTTGATGACCCTTATCATGACTTGCACAAAATCTCACCCGCCAATATTATATTAAACAAGAGTAATCTTGAAACTCAAAAGAAACTTTATCAAGGTTGTAACAAGTCTAGGTTACGGGTGAAGATAACAATTTGGGAATGTGGTGCAAAAAGTGGTAAAGAGGAGTACAAACAAGAGGGAAAAGCCTCTACCAAGCTAGACTTAACACGCAATTCAATTTCAAACCTCAAACATAACCACTTATTTCTTTTTCTCGCTTTTATTTTCAATTTCTTCATTTTTCAACCAACTTTTTATTTTGCTCATCAATTTGCTCTTTTATTTTCATTAAGAACCCAATATGGTTCAATTAGAGCTTCTCTTTTTCTTTTCTCTTTTTTTTAACTTTTGCAATTTTGCAAACACTCTAACCATTTCCAACCAAAGACTTAGTATCAAAACAACTCAAACACAACACAAACTGGACTTGTACTCCACTTTGAGGAATGTTTGGCCATGACTTATTATGAGGATTAAGCAAAAATGGGATAGAAATGCTAAGATAGGTTGAGAAGCGGATAAATATGCGGGTAAACAAAGCTTTTTGGCTTTTGAGCACCTAATCTGGCAAAAACAAAAGTCCAAAATCATTCTTCTATTTAATTTAGCCATATGCAATCTTGGGGAGCTAAAATGCAAGTCACAAGTTACACGTTCAATGGTGTTGGTTGTAATTGAGTCTTACATTGCACAAGGGACAAGGCACTCCAATCAACCATCTCACATAATTTCAGAATGACTCTACCGAAAGTTACCGGTCTCAAAGATCACATAAAGTCACTACATGGCTTCCAAAAATATCAAATCAAATGTAAGGAAGGTCTTCTAATCAAGTTATGAACACTCTTTGCAATATATCATGCATGCAGCCATATTACTTTAAATGCAGAAAAGGAAGTAAAAAAAGAAAATCTTTTTGCTGTGTTTTTTTTATGCATACTTAACATGCAAAAGCACTAAAAAGAAAAGAAATAAAAGCAAAAAAGAAGAAAGAAACATATACATGATATACAAGGGTGATTTAGATTGGGGGGAGGGGGTAAGGCCAAATAAACTAATCACGGAGCATACAAAATAGATTGCTTGACTCCACTTAACTAACCACCTAGAAACCCGAACTCCCATACAAGCAAGGTCCCGCAAGCTTAAGCAAGACTCCACGCTCAGAGTCGCAAAAGAGGGAGAGGGAAGGGGTTTTAAAACAAGCACCTAGTAATACTCGCAGTTGTCCCCCTTGGTAATAAGGCGAGTAATAAGGGTTAGGGAGGGAGAGAGGCTACAAATAGCGCTTCACTAGGGTCAAATATGGGAGGGAAATGGGGGTGGTTAGGAAACGGAGGCTCATTCCCGGACTGGACATTGACGAGATGAGTTTGCTAAACCACTCTAGACACATGGTCAATGTCGGTCCGGATACCACGAAAAGTATATGTGGTATGCTGGTGATTGGCCACTCACTGCATCTGGGTTATGGCAGCCATAATAGAAGCCATATCAAAAGACTGTGAGGATGAAGAACCGCGCCCACCTCACTCATGAGAGTGCGGCGTATGGCTCTTTGAGACCTTGGTGCCCTTTCAGCTGGGATAGACTGAATATAGGTCAACTCATTTGTGGAGCAATGGTGAGGGTCAATACGGGTTGAAGGAACTCGTCATCGGTTAGGACAATCAACAGGTGGGTTCCAAATGAACTCATTAGCAATGTAACAATATGAATTGTTACCCACTAGCCAAATACAATTATACCGATAGCTGCACAGAAATTTCATCTACTACAAGACTGGACCATCAACTTGGACTCACCAACAAAAGGCGCACTTTATTCCAAGCGCGTCATTTTAGGTACTCCGTTATTGGAATGATCATTCAACCACAAATGATCTCCAAAGGACACCATAGTACTACCCAAATTTCTTGCAACCGGTGAAAGAACTACAAGCTCTTCGTTAGTTGCCCCACCTCTTGCATAGGAAAGATGGTGTAAACTAACATCCTATGAAAGCAGCGAAGGGCGTGGTGGATAATCTCTGAAGCCTTGGACGAGTTCATCCGAGATTGCGTGGTGCCATCAGTAATTTTTGCCCACCACGCTTCCTCATCATACCCCTCTCAATACTCCGCTATAGGAGCATAGCATTTTATAGTCAAAGCACCGGTGTCTTGCTGCTTATTTATGTTTAATGAATTTAGAAAGTCTAAAGTTAGTTGATTACACGGCGAGGAAGTCTGATAACCCCATATTACTTGCCATTTCTCTTATTATCGAGCTGATATTACAATCGTTGCAAGTTTTAGGGTCATATAACTTTGTTGTAAGAAGTGTTCGGCTTAGAAGCCGTGGAAAAATCGCTTGTTGGGATGCATTTGGGAATTGGAGAGCATAAAGGGGTAGTGGATTGGAGCATAGAGGTGTGGGGGATCGGAGCTAGTAAAGGGTCCTCCTCTGAGGCCCCTTCTACTAGCTCTAATCCCCCGCCCCTCTATGCTCTCCAATTCCCACACATTCCAATAAGCGATTTTTACATGGCTTTCAAACCGAACACTTCGTCATACGAAGTTCTATGACTCGAGAACTTGCAACGATTTTAATATCAACTCGATTATAAGAGAAATAACAAGTAATGTGGCGTTGTTGGACTTCCTCGCTGTGCAACAATCAACTTATAATCAACTAACTTTAGAATTTCTAAGTTCGCTGAACATAAGTAAGCATGAGGACACCGGTGCTTTGACTATAAAATGTCGACTTTTCAACAAAGTTAAAACACTATCCTTTGAAGAGATTTATGATTCTTTTTTGATGGACCCCAGTAGCCCTTGCTCTGCTCCCATAGCAGAGCATTGGGAGGGTACGATGAGCAAGAGTGGTGGGCCATAATTACTGATGGCACCATGTAATTTCGGAAGAACTCGTCCAAAGCTTCAGAGACCATCCATCCCGGCCTTCGCTACTTTCATAGGATGTTGGTTTACAACATCTTTGTGGGGTAACTAAGGAAGGAAGAGCTTCTAGTTCTTTGGTTGGCCACTGATGGGGCCCATCTTGGAGCTCGAATAAATTTTACCTATCTATTCATTCTCCTTTCAAGAAACCCGCGACGGTATGGTGTACGGGGATATTTTTTGTGGTGGAATGATCACCTGGATAGCGGAGTACCTAAACTTGGAAGAAGGCGTGGTGCGCTTGAAATTAAGTGCGCCTTCTGTTGGTCAGTCCAAATTACCATATGGTCTAGATGGTCTAGATGGTCCAGCCTTGCATCAGATGAAATTTCTACGCAGCTATCATTATGACAGCATTTGGCTAGTGGGTAAAAAAACCCTATTGATATATTGGAACCCGCCTGCTGATTATCCTAACCGATGGCGGGTTCCTCTTACCCACATTGACCAACATCACTACTCTGCAAATGAGTTGACCTATATATTCATTCAATGCTAGCTAAGAGGGCACCGAGAGCTCGAAGAGCCGAACGTTGCACTCTCGTAAGTGAGGCGAAAGGATGGAGGTTATTGATCCTCACAATCTTTCTATATAGATTCCATGATAGTCACCATATCCCAAATGCACGTCACTCAAGTAGCCAATCAGAAGCAGACCACGGATACTCTTCGGGGTATTCGAATCGACCTTGACCATGTGCATAGGGTGGCTTGGCGAACTCATCTCGCTAATGTCTAGTACGGGCATGAGCATTTCTTTCCTAACCACCCCCATCACCCTCCCGCATTTGACCTTAGTGAAGGGCCATTTGGGGAGCCCACTCCCGCCCTAACCCTATTACCCGCATTATTACCAAGGTGGTTAACTAGGTGTGTTCTACCCTCCCAACCCCCACTCCCGAAGGGGACGACTGTGGATATTACTAGGTGCTTGTTTTGAAAACCCCTTCTCTTTCCCTCTTTTGCGACTCCAAGTGCGAAGTCTCGCTTAAGCTTGGGGGACCTTACTTGTATGCTTATGTTTATGGGAGTTCGGGTTTCTGGGTGGTTAGTTAAGTGGAGTCAAGCAGTCTATTTTGTTTGGTCTTCGATTGATTTATTTCTCATTCCCTCCCAATCCAAATCACCCTTGTATATCTTGTATATATTTCTTTCTTCTTTTTTGTTTTTATTTCTTTTCTTTTTATGCATGTTAAGTTTGCATAAAAAAAACTCCCCAAAAAGATTTTCATTTTTTTTACTTCCTTTTTTGCATTTAAAGTAGTTTGGTTGCATGCATGATATGTTGCAAAGAGTGTTCATAACTTGATTTGATGTTTTTGAAAGCCATGTAGTGACTTTAGGTGATCTTTGAGATCGGTAAGTTTCGGTAGAGTCTTTCTTAAATTAGGTGAGTTGGTTGATTGGAGTTTCTTGTCCCTTGTGCGATGAATTCCAAAGGAGGGCCACGAACCTCGTAAGACTCAGTTACAACCCTCACCATTGATCGCTTATCTTGTGACTTGCATTTTAGCTCCCCAAGATTGTATATGACCGAACCTAAGGAGCTAAAAATACAAAAAGCTTTTTACAACGGCATAGTTATCCGCTTCTCAATCCATTTAAGCCTTTATATTCTATTTTTGCTTAACTCTCATAATAAGTCATGGCCAAACTTTCCTTAAAGTGGAGTACATGTCTACTTTGTGTTGTGTTTGAGTTGTTTTGATACTAAGTCTTTAGTTGAAAGTGAATTAGCTTGTTTGGATAATTGCAAAAACTAAAGAAGAAGAGAAATAAAAAAGAAGCTCTTATTGAAACATACTGAATTTTTATTTAAAAGAAAGAGCAAATTAATGAGCAAACTGAAAAGTTGGTTAAAAAAATGAAGAAATTGAAAATCAAAGTAAGAAAAAGAAGTAAGTGGTTATGTTCAAGATTTCAAATTTAATTGGTGTGAAGTCTATCTTAGGGGAGTCTTTTCCCTCTAGTTTGTACTCCTCTTTACCCCTTTTTGCACCACATTCCCAAATTGTTATACTCAACCCTAACTTAGCCCCGTTACAACCTTTATAAAGTCCCTTTCGATTTCCAGATTAGTCTTGGTGAATTTAATAGTGGCAGGTGAGATTTTGTGCAAGTTATGATTAGGGTCATCAAAATGTGGAAGAGGCGAGCTAATATGGTTGTGCATCCCAAGGGGGGGATTCAACCTTGGGACTTGGAAGTTGAAAGGTGTGAGAAATCACTCCTAGAAAATCTAGTTTCAAGAAGACTCGGTTGATCGGTGGATTAAATTTCTAAAGTCTCTCTCGTGCTTCCTAATCATCTTTTCTCTTGTTTTTGCTGGGTCTCATAAATCTTGTTATGAACTCATTTAGCTTGCATGTCATGTTTGTAGCTTCACATATAGAGCATTTACGCTTAGTGTGTTGCATTTCTTTTCTTTTGCATCTTGTTCTCATATTTTCTTTCTTCTTTCTTTTTTTGGGTTTACTTGAGAACAAGTAAACGATAAGTCATTTTTACATATAGTTTTTAGGTGCATTTAGGTTGCATTTTAGAGCATTTAGATTCATATTGAGGTTCATAATTGCATTATATTCTTAAGTTATGTTATTCTACTCCTATTCGGTATGTTTTCTTGTTTTTGATGAATTTCAAGTAATGAGAACGTATTTGGAGTATAATTAGCTAAACATGAGGATTAGGAGCACTTGGAAAGAAGCTACAATGCATAAGGATCGTATGGATATGTCATAGTATGAGTTTGAGCGAAAACGAAGCGGAAAATCATTAGAAGAAATGTGAAAAAGGAGTCATGTTTACTCTTGTGATCATAACTTTTGATGTGCTTCTTATAATCGAGTAATTTCAGCATATTTGGAAACTAGACTTGAAGAGCTTTCCAACAATAGGTGGCACGCCCCGAGGAGACTTCTAATCAAGGAGTTATGCCTTTCGGAAGATTGCACTGTTTCTGCTGGAATCTGCCACGCGTACGCGCGGATCACTATTCCGCCCATTTGATTTATTCAAGACTTTCCTTATCTTGTAAAATGACTTTCCTAGTCTTAGGAGGTTACCTAGTATTAGATATATGAGGTTTTCACTCTTCTCTCTTCTCTCTTCTCTCTTCTCTCTCCTCTTCTCCCTTCTCACGTTATTTTCATTCTTAGGTTTTATTTTAGTTTTATCTTCTTCCTTTTTTTTGTCTCTAGTGTTTCATGGCAAACCCTAGTTTCTCTTTTCTTCATTAATTCATGAGTTTATAATTTTCATCTCTTTTCTTTCATTGATTTCTTTGATTATGCTTTTCTTTGTAGATATTAATTTCATTATTTATTTCATGATAGAGTAGTTTTTCTTTCTAGGGTTTGGGAATCCATGTTTATATGCTATGATTCTTGATTGATATTTATTGATGGTTTGATTAGTTATTGATATCTCTAATGATTAGTGTATTTATTGTTAATCTTGCAATCTGATCAATTGTCTGATTAAATATTGCTAATAATTGTTTGTATTAACCAAGATCATACTTTTAGAGGCTTGCCTACAATTAGCAAATCTGATTATGTTGAGCGATCGTACTAGCATATGTTGATTTGAGAACGTTAAGACCCGACCGTAGGATTAACCTGTGCTCTAGATATCTGATTAATTGAACTATTGATGATATTTTGATAGATTATAAGTATAAACATGGTGAACCATTGCCCTAGATCTTTTAGTTTGATTTTCATATTTTTATTAGTTTAGAGTTAATTATCATATTTCTGATCTTATTTAGTTTCACCATACCATAGAAGCTAGATTAGAACAACCATCTCTCTTTGGATTCGACCCTACTTACGCTACTACATTGTTAGAAGGTTTTGCAGGAATTATTTTTGACAGGTCTACGACAACCTATCAGTACAATGCTAAGCTTGGGGAGTGATAAGCGCATTTCTAATGTACTTTACGGACTCCTTTTAGCTCATTTTGATCCTCTTTATCCCCGTTTCTTCCCTCTATCATCTCCCTTTCCCCTTTTATTTCATTCACTTGATCATAGTGTCATTTTACTAGATTTCCGGTCATTCTTGACAGGATTTCTAGTATATTTACTTTCACCGTATGTTTGCTTTATTTTTCATTGTAGGTGTGACCATTTATAATGGTTGCCAGTTGCGGCAAAGGGAGCGTGTTGAGGGCCCTCATTGAAGACATAGTGCACCAGCACCATATTATTGCCTCGCCCCACACCAAAAAAAGAGAAAAAGAGGAAGATTTGGGTAGAAGCATAGGTGCTCCCATACCAGCTACTCAGGTGCCCCTGCACCGTCTACTGAGGTGCACCACACCATTTAGTAGGTTGCTGCACATGAGAATTAGTGGTATTGGTGTGCCCGCACTACTAATGTGCTGAATAAGTTTTGTAAAGCCACGTGACTAATTAAAACACTAGTTAGACTTGATTTTGGATCGTGCTTTATTCTAGATTTATTAGAGAGTTTATTAGGGTTCTACTTATAGAGAACAACACATTGTTTTGTCTTCGATTTCAAATTTCTAGATTAAATTTTGTTGATTTATACATCTCCAAGGTACTTTCATTAATTTAATTTGCAAGTTTTCAGTTTTTATTCATCCTTCTTATGATTATTCTCGTTTCTTCCATAGTTGTAGATCTCATAGATATATTTCCATAATAGCTTATTTTTATTCTATTAATCACCCGTCAATCATGTTTAGCCCCAGATTAGTAATAAATTTTAGATTTTTATGATTAGATTACATGATTAGTGAGTAGTCTCTTATCTAGGGTTTGGGTGAAAGTATGATTTAAGGATTTCCTTTGATTGTAATTGTAATTGTTGTGACTTATTGATAAGTATGCATTAATCTAGGTGTTTTGATGCCTTAGGATAGATAATGATCACATTTATGCTTTGGTAGTTTGGTTACAAATATTCTTAATCAAATTTTGAAACCTTTTCTCATCCACATGAATCAACTTAATTTCTAGGCGAAGATATTGGGTAGAAATTAAGGGGTTCCTTTTATTAGGGGTTTTCCGTGCTTATTTGATCTCTTAATCAATTAACTAAAGAGCATTCGAGAGAGCATTTAGTTGATTGATTAAGCGATTAATCTTGAGTACCATTCGAAAGAGGAATTAAGTATATTAGAGGAAAGATAAACCTTGCATAATTATCGCTTGAATCCTCAATTTTATTGATGATCAGTCTTTCGTTTGATTCATACTATCACTAGTGGAAAAAACCATATATGACACAACAAAACTGATCCGATTATCTGAAAACCGGATCAGTAAATTCACCAAATTATGGGCCCTAAATTTTGGGTCAATTAGTTGGTGCGGTTGGGAGGAAAATTGTATCAGTTTTCATTAACTGATCCGGTTCATCCCAACCGGATCAGTTATGGCCCAAAATGAACGGCCCAAACTAAACGGCCCAGTGTTATCGCTTCACTTACCATACTTGATGCCCCTCTCCTCTCTCATTTCACCCTACAAAGACCCTCTCCTCAACACTCTCTCTCCTCAACACTCTCTCTCCTCTCTACCTTTCATCTCTTCACCGCCATCTCTCTCTCTTCAACAACAACGCCATCAGCGAAGACCAACAACTCAGCGAGGCTATTTCGTTTCGTTTTCCTTCTTTTTCTTTGGTAACCTATCCCTTTATTAACTATTAACTAATAAACCCTGTAAAGAGTCCCCCTTTTTTTGATATTGAGTTGATAAATCTGCTCTGTACTCACCAGGGTCGAGCTCAAATTTTAATTTTTTTGAATTTTTCCATTGAGGCAAAACGTCGAACACCTGGTTTATTTCAGTGATTTTAGTTGAATCTGAGTGTTTTACGCAGAAATTTTGTCTGGGTATGTATTATTTTGTGTTTTTGATATATAATTATAATATGGGTTTTTAGTGTTTCAGTTTATATGTTGAATTTTGAGCATATTAGGGTAAACTCGCATCTGGGTAGTTTCTCTTGCTTTCATTTCTTACCTGGGTTACATTTTATGTTATTGTTATAATTTGTTACATTTGGGATTATTATACACAATTTATATCTGGGTTTATCTTGTTATGATTCTTTAATCAGCAATTATGATCTGGATTGATTTTGACATCATTGAAATTTGAATGCAATGTTTATGCTGAAATGATTGTTAAGTGTGCTTACTTTTACATTTAATTAACTTCTACTCTGCATTATTAAATGAATTTAGTGAATTTTTTGAGGTTTTCATGTAGTGTTAGCATGTGGGTGTAAGTTCTTTGTGACTTTAATCAACATTTATCATGTGGGTCTCAGCATATTTGCATAAATATGGTTGATTATTGAGTTATTGAGTACACCATCATAAACCTGCATTCGTCATTTCGAAGGGATGTCAATTGTAATTTATTTACGCTTGGTTCAATAATTCAATCAGGATTAAAAGCTTAAAGAAAGATGCCTACACCATCAAGAGATAGATTAGCAAGACCTGTGGATATTTCTACCCTATACCGAGGAGCAGCCGAAAGAGTTGATCTCATTGTTGATGAACCCGGGCTAATTTGGACAGGGTTATCTAGAAATGGGCCTCGAAACGTCTCGAGTGGTGGAAGTGATTCAAATGGAAGATCAATTGGAGTTTATGGAGGCTGGTTTGGGCGAGGCCGGAGTTTATATAGGCCACTAATGACTGGCTGGAAGAATAGAACTCCGGAGATGATGGCACGACGTAGTGGTGGTAGCAGAGGCAGGGAAATAGGTTGCCTTCTTGGTATCTAAGAACCCCTGTCAGTGACTGCTATTGTGAGGGTAATGATTTTTACTAATGAATAGAATATTCTTATTCAAATTCAGTTTGGTTTAATTGATGGTGTTCTTTTAATTTTTGTGACTTGTGGGTTTGAATGGAGAGTCTTGTATATGAATGTTGGGTATTTCTGGTTTTGCAGTTATTTGGTTAGATTGCATTTTCTTTTATGGTCGGACATATTGTATAAACTTTAATGTTGAAATAGTTAACCAGGAATAGTTGCTAGTAAATAGAGGTTATTTTGTTTAATGAGACAATGTGTGGGTCAAATAGTATATGTGATTGATAGGTTAGATGTTGGGACAATTTACTGCATTATTCAAAATTCTGCCAGATTAGTCAATTTTGGACTTGTGTGAGAAGAATTATACAAATGGTTCATGTGCAATAGATTAATGCACTAACTCTAATGAGGTGTATCTTTCATGTGCA